>BJKM01000122.1:850000-1317837 GCA_015082035.1 Chaenogobius annularis | reverse complement strand
CTAATCCACAATTCACAAACCTGTCTGGGACCAACAAGCCAACTACGGTCAAAGTTTTACTTAATGAAGCAAAGCACAACTAAAGCTTTGAGATGACGAGTGAGCACCGTTTTAACATTACAGCACATTATGTCAAGAACTTTGTCTGGTTTCAGTGATTATTTTGTATGTTTTACAAAAGCGTATCTCCCAGTGCTTGACATGCACTACCACGCAAGGTACGCAGCCAGAATGATTTATATTTGAGAAGGGTGACAGGATCCATGCAGAAGTGACTGATCCTCAAAAATCATTAAATAAATCATTAAATTTGCTTTCTTTCCGAACTCATCTTACTAGTCGATGTATGTGGCTGTATGTTGCCTTGCGATCTCGCATTTGATCAGAAGTTGTGTATGCATTACTGTAGATAGATGAAGTCTTTGGACATCCTTCTCTCTCTGTCCTGCTCTTGGTTAATAAGGGAGCAGTCTCTTACATCTTACATCACATCCCTCCTTTATACAAGCGTGTGCCGACGAGCCTTCTCCCTCTCGTTATGTTGACATGTGGCAGTGCATGACAGTGACGGCAAACAAACTGTCCAAACTCAGAGATCGGGACGCACGCACACACTTGCTCAGCTCGCAGCCACATCTGCGCCACACCGGAGTGACTGATGGCTTCTGTATTGACAGGGCCACTGCGATAATAAAGTGCTGTCCCACTGGCAGCTCCATTAGGCCCTGACAGTGACAAGATGAGGCTGCGCTGAGAGTTCACACGCGCACAAGTACCATCCTCCAGAGGTGACAGCTCCCTCCAGTTAAGGACACAGATCTCTCTCTCATCCTTGCTTCCGCTACGTCTATTTCTGTCCGCGTCTTTTTATCGGGGCAGAAGTGTGTGAAGATCATATAACTATTAGGGAGGGGAGTGTGTTATTAGTGTCACATGCCGGGTGACAGGCCGGGCACTTCACACATGTTCTGCTCGCTGATCCCTTCATAGACTATCACAGAGAGGAAAGCGAGAGCGAGTGCAGGCTCTCAGTTTCTGTGTTACTATTTAAAACTACAAGGACTCATCCAGTGTAGAGATGGCTTTACAGAGACAATTGTATATAGTTTTAACTGAATCTGAACGCAACAGTGAACAGGAAGCTAAATATTATAAAAGGACATTATACTTAGGATGGAGAGCAGCTATAGTGATTATTATTAAAATGCTGATTTTTGTAGAATGTTTTTTGTGTTGTAATCAATCCATATATTTCAGAATAAGGAGCAAGTAGGACAGTTGCCATGGTGGTTAACAATTTAAAACAAAATATTGCATCTTTTGACTGAGAAAGAGTCCTCAAATGTTACATATACATCAGAAAACTGAAACCAATGGATAGACTAAACGGGCTTTTCACATTCTAGAATCTGAAAACCACAAACACCTTCTTTGCAACAGTTAAAAACAACCACAAACATGAGTGATTGATTCATTTTGGTAGTTTATAAACAGGTGACCAAACCCTTGTTAATTTTTCCACTTTAGTCCAATAGATTTGGCGTTTTGGGGAAGAAATCAACAACAAATTTGAGCTCTCTACTGGCTGTAGAGGGAATTACATCGAGGAGATAAACAAACAGCTTTCCCCGTACGTACATGCTAATGTAGGCATGGAGTTGTAATTATCCTGATTTGACAGCAGAAATGCTCAGAATAAGTCTGGCATCATCGCCATGGACTTAAAAACGGCTCAAAAGAAAGTGTTTTTTGAAGCTCAGAGGGAAGAGGACTCACTAAACAGTGTTCATCAAACTAGCATGAATGAAGCTAAACACAACTCCAGGTATGTTTTTGATGTGGGAACAAGGTCATAACATGGCTCACAGCAAAAAAGAAAAGAGAAAAAAAAGAAGTACATTTAGCCTAATATGTGCCCTTTAAACTGCGTCAGCTTCGGTCACACGTAAAATGGAATAATAACAACCATTATCATTTGCTCAGAAATCTGAATTGACCTGTTTTCCTTCTCAATGTTATGAACTAACTACACACTGATGACTTCCTGAACAAATGGGCCCAGTTATTAACACGTTCTTTCATGCCAAAATGATCGTGAGCCTTGTGTCCAGAAGACAATATTATTATATTTTTTAGAAACGGCAGGTGCAGAGAAAAGGGATTAGAGCTAAATAAAAAAATAATACAAAAAACTGCAGACGATGGACTTGAAAGGGTTAGAAAAAGTGTGTGTGCGAGTGCAGTGGGGATGACTGCGCTCGTCCCCGGGGGAAGAGTCTCAGCCTTGTCATACCCTGCCCTCCACCTCCTGCAAGCCCCTCCACCCTCCACACAGTACCCCCTGGTCCCACCCCCTCCTCCTCCGCCGCGCCGCCGCGCCCCCCCCCCCGTTCTGCCCACGGAAAACGTCGATAGCAGGCTGCCGGTGCCGAGGTCTCTGGTGGACACTAGCTCATTCTCCCGGCATCGACAGGCCCGCCAAATCAATATTTAGTTCCCCACTAACAAGCTGCCTCGGGGTCTGAGCTGGAGAGAGAAAGCGAGAAAGAGAGAGAGGGTGGCGGGACAGCCGAGGGATGGCAGGGAGAGACGGAGAGCAGGGACTGAGAGCTGTCCAGCTAGAAGGGAAAAACACGGATGGGGCGGAGGAGGAGAAGGAGGAGAGAGAAGGAGGGGGGTGAGGTGCAAAGGTCAGGAGAAGATCTGGGGAACAAGAGAACAGAGTCTTGGTGTGTCGTGGTGCGGAGGCGACGCATGAGTGCCCGCGGCTGCTGCCATTGACAAGAAAGAACACAGGCGCTCACACATCCGGGCGCGATCGTACACACACGTCGTGCAGAATCACAGGGCACACTGGCTGACAGCACTCCAGCTCCAACATAAGTGGCTCGCAAAGACTCGAACGCACGGCTTCTTTTGCTTTATCTGCCGCCGTATCTGTGGCTCTGCGCTGGAAACTAAATCGGATGTTTCTATTGGGTTTTGGGCAAATGCAACTGGTAGCAGATCTGGGGCCCCCCCGAGAGAGATGCCAGAACTCCAGGCAGAACGGCATGACAAAAACAAATAGGTCCTTGAGTCACAGTGTCAAGGCGAAAACACTGTTGGATAAGGCAGAATTAAAACATAGCTTGGTGGGTTGAAGCGACAATAAGGAAGTATTATTGTGTAAATATTCACGATCAAATATTGCAGCTGAAATGGATACTTATGTATTTACCCAAAGAAGGATTTGTTCATGTTAGAACAACTTGTTCCTGATCCAGTACATGTTCCTGATCTAGTCATTTCCGTTACAGAATGATAACAGTTTTCAAAGATCACAAGTGTATAGTACAATGATTTGTTTTAATTAGCATTCCTTGCTTTTTCAGCTATTTCTTGCCTTTGTTTAGCCATTCCTTTAGAAGGGTCACTATGAACACAAGGCAAAGTAATAACATTTCCATGGAGACGAGCAGGCGGCATAACCTCAAACCAGAAAAGTTTTACATTTAAGTTGTTCATGGACAAACAACATTTTATTCAAACAGAATGTTTTCTATAATAGAGTTTAAGATTGAACAAAAAACAACTATGTTACAGATGTACTAAAAGTAAAGATAAATTAGCAATAATTATATAAAAACTGAATGGGTCACAATATACTTCATATTCATACTTATGAATGAATGTTGAAATGAAAAATGAAAGTTTGGTTAACAGGAAATTCCATAATGTTCCATAATTCCATAATGCTGTTGCCGAACTCTGCTGTGCAACAGTCATCAAAATCAAATTTAAAATAAAAAGGGTTGATACTTCAAGAAGACAGAAGTTTTGGGCTTTAATCCTCATCTACAGCGGCGAGTCACTGACACTTAAAAGCAGAGACAACTTGCCACAACAAACGTTTGCGGATATTTACATCTGCTCCGGACAAGCCCTCAACGCTTTCAAGACCACAGACTTTGTGTGGATGAGTGACTTTCTGATCCTAAAATATAATGCACAGTTGCAAATTAGGCTCTTTAAAACTGTCTGTAAGTAGGCTCACGTTTATTAGCATGTAGCCTTGCAATAATATGTAAATTAGCATTTGCCACCTGCTAACTACCTAAAACAAATAGCTCAGCCTCAGTCTGGAGTGGTTTCTGTAAGTCCACTCATCCCTCCTGACCACAGTAGCCCATGTCTGGTGACAAACTGGGTTTTTGGGGATGTTACAGAAGAGAAATCCTTTTGTTGGCACCGCCCACAGTGCAACATGTGGTTATCGTCCTCAAGATGGCAGTAGCAACGAGTGTGTCACGTCACGTCAGACCCATGAATAGATAAACCATTGCATTCTGATTTAATTATAGCCTACATTTGACCTACAAACACTAATGATTACCATGAAGCTGGACAATTGGGGATGTTTGGACATTTAACTAACCTTCTGTTGAAGTATGTGATGAAAGTGATCCATCCACTGCTGATCTCCAGGAACCCCTGTATAAGCTGCCGTTTCCTAAGGGCACATCAAACACAACATTTAATTAACAACTGTACAGTGCTTACATATACTCAATCGTGTTTCTAGAAGTGCAATCACATTACCACATTGTTGGCGTGTACAAATGCAAACTATGGAAAGTGGAAGGACTCAATTTAGGCTTGCTACTTTGCACATGCCACTAATGTTTGCCCGCTCTCTCCAGGTCTCTTGCTGGAGGGCTGAATTGCAGTGCGGCGGGCAGGACCTTGAAGGAGCTCTCGGGAGACCAGTGGCACGGCCCGCTCGCATACACTTGCATGCTACTTATGTATAAAGAGCTAGCGGAGTGGTAGCCTTGTTAGCGCTAATGAACAGAGCCTGGCCATGTACACCTCTGAATGAATGTGCTACCTCTTCACTTCGAACCCCAGGCGCTGCCGTTTGAAATAGGGCGATAGGCCTTGTACCACATCACAGGGACAGTGGGGGAGCAGTTCCACTTTGCTGACTGGTGAATAGTTATTTTGTAAGGTCCACAGTCAGCAAGGCTCATGCAATCCGAATTTGAACTTATAGTCAACTTTTGATCGGTTTTTGAGTGTCAATGCTGGAGAGACTCACTCACCACACAATAAATATGTCCCCATCTTTTTTTTGTTTTGTAATCACAGTGTCTAAAACACATTTAATATGTAGTTTAATATTAAAGATGTAGACTAAAGCTATACCCGAAGCACTCAATGTTGGCAAATTATTACACAACAAGGCAAAAACACTATATTTAGGCCAAAACTATTTGAGCTCAACTCAGATAGAGAACACATGTGAACCTAAACATATTGACTTAATTAGAGTTGAACACACATTCTTCTCATTTGAATGGTAGCCTACATTGTGTGTTGCACTTTTAACACAGGAAAATAAGGGACAGACCCAAAAAATGCTTTTTTTACTCTGATGATGGCAGTAGCAGTCTCTAGTAATGTTTTAGAAAAATACATGTAAAAAATACAGCAAAGCAAAGCAAAGCGTCAAGACATATTTGAGGAGATAAAAATATATATTTTCCAGGACATCTGGCATTTCTTTTTAGTTCAGCTTTATGAAATCAAATAAAATGTATATTTACACATAAACAGACAGAGAAAAAAGTACCAGTAGTTTGTCATTTTTGGAGTCTAGAACTGAACTGAAGCGTATTATTTTCATAATCATATTTTTTTTAGTTCTTACAGTTATATTGGGACCTGAAAATATAAACCGAATAATCATGACACATTTATATTGAACACTTATGAAGTTTTTTTTCCAATATGGAAGTGACAATTATGTGCCTAATAATAATAGTTTGTTCGAAAACAAATCAGAATCAGAAAAAGTGCATTTCCATTGTCATTGAACACAGTTTGCAAACATAAGAACTTGTCTCTGCGTTAAGGTGCAACATAAAATAATGAGTAATACAATAATAATAATAGCAATGTCTATAGAGTCAAATATGGCATGCATAAAATAATTTACTCGCCAAGCTAAAATGAGCATGAATAATGGGTTACTGTTAGGGCTGGGTGATATTGACAACAAATATCGCTTTTGTTGATACAAATAGTCAGACACTATTTTGTCAATCCAACAGAAACATGTCTTTAATGTCTTAGTTGAAGTTTAATTACCAGAAACATGTGAAATGTCTGTGAAATGAATGACAACAGTACCTTAACTCTTTTTAATTTTTATTTTGAATCAGCTCTTTCCTACAGACAATACACTAAATACTCAAATTCTTCATCAAAATCTTCATTACAACGCTCCCAATATAATCTGCATTTTGATATATTGCCCACTTGTGGTTACGGTACAACTTATTAAACCCTGTAGGAAATTTGCACTCAATAACTGACCCATCCCTCATTGGTTGTAAATTGGCTGCTATTCGCCAAATATGTAGCACAGAACGGCTTGGACTTCTTTAATTTCAAATCCAGAATATATTCCATTTTTGGGTCTGTGTGGTGAGAAAAGTGTGAAAAAGCTCTCGGTCAGTGTACGTTCCTAATGAGATGCATGCATACTGACCAGTGCTCACTTAACACAGTCGTTGTGTTGTCTGTGATAGAGAGGGAGGGTCTCTTTGTGACTCCAGTGCCCTGAAGCTTCCCATAAGGCCAAACACTGCATGTGAGAGGATAACTGTGCTTGTCCACCCCTGATAGATATATAACAGCACTCTGACTCCATCTCACATTAGGAGCAAAACAAACTGGCCTGGCAATTATAGTCTTATTACATCTGGATCATTAACTCCACAACAAGATGCCCAGGGAGCCTCTGCTGCCCGAGCCTCAGCGGCGCTCGGCTCAACACAGTGGAAGAAGCCGGGAAATAAAACTGCAGCAAAAATACAGCACTGTAGAAAACATGTGGGGATTTTTTTTCTTCTCCTTTTTTTTTTTTTACAGACATAGAACAAACATATAAGCGATATAAAACACATTCAGATTTTATTATTGCGTTAATTTTGTATTCTCACAAGTTCGTCATAAGATACGATTAGGATTTATCTGGCATGTCACTAAAGTTTTGACTTAACTTTTGACTAATATATCAGAAGCGTAACCGATTAAAGACAATGCTTCAAAAATGCTGATGTCATCAACGGGCCATCAGTTATCAAAATAAGCGAGCATATAAAGTATAAAAAATGTCATTTAATATTCTGAAATCCAAAACCATTGGAATATGATGGTGAAAAACTCCCAAACTAAAGGAAAGTTGTTGGAAATGAACTTGTCTCATTTAAAAGTACAAGAGAAAAGTGAGTGCATCCCTGTGAGCCCTGGGCTCCACGCTGTACACTGTACAAGCAAGTGAATACATGAATACTCCAGCTATATGTGTTCGATCGGATAAATACTATCGAGACATCTGCAAAACTTCATGTCGTGTCCTCAGGGTCAAAGAAAAACACTTCCCCAAGGGTTTAACTTTACATTTTAGCGTGTATCAAACACAAAAATTGAAAATGTATAACCAAATAAGTTTGATATAATTTTATCTAGCAGATCAGTGCTTTTTAGCCCTTGTTTATACATTTAAATGCCATTGTAATCTGACACAAAATGGTGGCATTTTAGGTAATGTACACAGAGATTTATGTTTTTGTTTCTGAATGTTTAAAATATATTTGCAGTGTTTGAAGTGTGTCCTTCTGACCTGAAAGTGAAAAACACTTGAGATATTTGTGGTTGGGATACATTTTACATGTTTTACTTTATTGGACAGTAAAGAAATGACAAATGCAACAATTCATATTCTTGTGATGACTTGTTGCTATATCCAGTTCCTTCATACACCTCATGAGATACATTTACAGAGTGAGACTACCTTTTACTACCCATAATCCACTGGGGGAAACATGTGGCGCTGAGGAGAGAGTGATTTAACCCACCAATATTTCAGCTCTCATGAAGGCGACTTTTTGTCAATTGACTAACTGTGGCCTGTCATGTCCTGGGTGGGGCCGCACCGCAAACGGCTAAAATTGGTTTCAAGTGTGAGTAAGTGCCCGCCGGACCTCTCTCATCCGGTGATAGATAGAGGAAGTCCCCAGGGAAGCGAGGAAGATTGTAACGTGGGGCTGCTAATTGAGAACACAGCTAGGTATGATCTATAGAGGAGGAAAGGCCCACCAAGTTGGACAAGAAAGTAAAAACTCAACAGTAATTTCAGCAACAGTATCCGATTGAAACTGGATATTCATTTATATTTTGACCCCAAGGAAAGAGTAGCACTTCAACTTGTATTTATTTGACAGCCTGACAGGTTCATGATGTTGTTTTGAGCATACAAATGGTCATTCAAGCCAGGACAACCATCCTAATTTGTTTCTTGTCAATAAAAAGTATGGTCGTCGTCTACTTAAGTTTGAATGGAGGCAGATCCACTTATTGTGTTGTCCAAGAAAAAATGATTGAGTTTAATGCCAATCATGATGAAATATTTGTTAAAAATAGGGCTGGGCATAATTTTTGCTTCACTTTTTCAATTGTCTAATTATGAATTTTCTGTACATAAATAAACAGACTAAATTTCGCAAAATGTACCACAATAAATAGTTTTCTCCTCCAAACAACATGCTTTTACTTACAGAGGACTGGCTGCGGACCACCAAGCGGACGACAGACGATTAGAAATGACTGGACCTTGTTTAAAATGTAATTCATTGTATATATTTGAAAGTGACTCAAACATAATAAAAACGTCAGGATCTTTCCGAGGCCTGGACTACACTGACAATGTAGCGGACAAAAAAGAAAAGAAAAAATAAGTCAATACAAAGCAAAAGATTCAAATATTGAAATATTGGAACGGAATACATTTTAATCCAGTAAAAGTAACTAAACTATGCTGCTTTTGGAGTATACCATCAGGATCACGCGCTATGTTCAAAGTTATTAGCGGTGCGACTGAGTGCTTGGAACACTTTTGAAACAAGGCTTCATATTGCCAACAATTACAGTGTATACTCATCAATACCAGAACATCAGCGAGCCATGGAAAGGGTCAACAAGGCTAAACATCCATAGCTACAGGTAAAGTGCACAAATAGTAAGCTCATATTTTTATATTAGCTGAGGCCAACCCGACTTATCCAGATGAAGAGCAAAAGTTTCTCCAGCACTTTTCCACGCCACTCATTTCGTCTCAATTGACAAAAGCTGAGGCCTAGAGCAACAAGTCGATATTGATTTAATAATGTCTTTGGCATAACTCCGGTGTAATTACTAAGTAAAACCGTCGGAAACTTTGGGGCGAATTTTTACAGCTGTACAAATCTATTACAGGTACGTTGGAGAGCTGTGGGCATAATCTTCACTCGCTATAGATCCGTGAAGTTAGCGTTGTGTGCGAGATGTGGTCCCCTGGCCTTACCTGATCACTGTCCATTATGTCGGCCAGATCGTTCTCTGACATATTGAGGATGGAGGCTGCGATGCTCTTGGCTTTGATCATGCTCTTGGCTGATAGGCCGCCCTTTGCTGCCACAGAGCTGGTCTGCCTCTGCCTCCTCTTCTTCATCAGCTGCTGCTTGACCTCACCGACGTCTAAAAGGATCTCACTGGCCAGGGCCTGCAGAAAGAAATATAAAAATATAAATAAAAAAGTCAGAGATGAGGCTGATGAAATGGATGTAGAAAAACAAGAGGGATAGCGCTTGCCTGGCAGATGAATAAATGAAATTGATCAAGCATGCGCCAGAGAGCCCTGGTACATTATGGAGGAATATTGAGTTTGACACAGTCAGACTCTCTTCGGCTTCACCTCGCTCTCCCTTGTAGGAGCGTGGACCGGAGGGTTTGTTGCCCCTTCGATTGAAAGCTGAAGGGAACGCCGCTTTGATATCAAACGCACCCCGAGTTTTGCTTAAAAAATCTCCACAGACTGGCAGAATCGTGCATCAGAGAGAGCGAGACCCGCGAAATACTAGCCATTCATTTATTTATTTGCTTTTCGGAATGTCTCGACAAAGTACAAGGGCAGCATAACACAGTTAATAATTGAGCTACAAGGGGCCGTTCCAAAATGGTGCCCGAGTGATCCGTGCCATCCCAAGCCATCATCAGTCCGGTGCGGTTGACTGGCGCTAAATAGGACTTTGGGCCAAATACTAGAGAGACAATTAAATGTTAAAGCTGCCACTGTACACGGGAAAGTCAATAAAATGAACTCCCCTTTGCTTCATTTTGAGCTTATTGATCGAGGCAATAATCTTCTGTATCATTCCCTTGTAAGCCGGCTGAAAAGCTGACCTTGGAATAGATGGTCAGATGAGGGAAGCAGAAGAATGGGCAGTAAACAAAACTAAATATAAAAGAGAAAACTGAGGCCTAACTAGCACTTGGACAGGATGTAATTGAGCACGCAATAAGTGCACAATGTGCTCAGACAGATGAAAATAGTCCAGAGCATTACAAAAATCATAACATCTCTGTAATTTCGCAGGTGCAGAGCCTGTGGTGGTCCTCACTGGAGTGTGCTGAGTGAGCACTTCAAATGCACTCACAGATCCACCAGGCATCACATTCACAGTAACCAAAATGTGAACTCAAGTAAAAACAGTGTTACTAAAAAATATCAATATAATGTATCAGAGAAATAAAGTAGAAGTAAAAAGTAGTAGTAGTCAATTAAGAGTATAAAAGTATTTGAAGTAGGGCTGGGCCATATCATACTGTTCATGATATATCGTCATTTGTTTTTGGAGCAATATGAAATTTGGGATATCGCGATAGAATTGCGCAAACACTGCTAAAGCCTAGAGCAAGTTAAATCTGGACTGTGGAGACTCTGCAGAGGGTAAATTCACAATAAATAAAAAAAATCACAGAAGAAGGACACAATTTGACCTTTCCTTAACCGTTTTAGAAGTATAAGATCTCAGGATAAAAAGAATGTATTATTATTTGGGTTTAAAATTATATTGTAAAAAAAAAAAAAAAAAGAGCATTTTCAATATACTTGTGGTATCAAAACTGGTTTGGAGTATGAAGCCTATTCCTAGTATCGAGAACAGAGTTTGAAATGTCAGTATTGTGAGAACGCTACAGTTTTTGTCACAATTAAACATTATAGCGTCAGAAAGAACGTATTAAAGAGCCATGTGAGTCACTGTATGGCGCTTTGGGATGAGAGCTGATTGGCTGTGCAAGGGTGGTCCACCCTGCTGCACTTCTCCGTCTGAAAAAAGCCACTAATGGTGGCCAAAAAAAAGAAAAATAATGCTTATGAATACTAGCAATGTGCCAAAGGGTTTGTTACAGTGAGTCAGATTCAAATACCTACTTCCTCATTTCACTGTTTGAAAGTCTGCCATCTGCTTGTTTCCATGGACAGGTTATTGCTTTACGGGGAATGTTCCATATTATGGCATTCAACGTATATACGCCACATTTATTCAATATATTTTATTATTTATTTTAACATTTATCCATGGAGACGAGCATGGAGCAACCCTCAATCAAAAAAGTTACATACTTCACCTTTAACTTCTAAAATCTGAAAACACTGATGCAACCGCCCCCTTTTAACGTCTTGGCTGCTTGCCAACGCAGCTCATTAAGCAATAGTCAGAAGGCATACGTTTGAATTTCTACACTGATACACACTGTCACAATGTTTACATAAACATGACCTAAATCCTGCTTGTCGAATAATCCACAAAGAGATTACAGGTGAAATTTCCCACTCATTTTCGGCCCTTAGAGAAACAATTGCACAACCCCACCATATTCAAATACATATTGGATTGTTAGTGTGTCGACATTGCAGCCTGTGTTAGTTATGAGCTCTTAGCCTGCCTAGCCTACAATCACTGTAGCCAGAGGGCCAATTTAGACAGGACGCGGATTAGGGCATGGAGATGAGGATCAAATGAGCAGCTAAAAGATATCCCCTTTAATAACTAGCAACCTGTGAACCTCCTCACACACACGGACACGGAGGACCATTCAAATGCATCACGAGCAATGTGGGAGGAGTAAACCCACTTTTACATTGATTAGAAAGACAGTAGACGGAAACAATTTTACGAGGTTCATTTTTTTGGCATCTATATTCAATACTATCCGCCTCAGCAATAGAATAAGAATTAAAAATAGTCATTTGAAAAAACAAGCCAGGTAGGAAAGTCAGTGATTGGACATAAATTCCTTAAACCTTCCCTAATGTCGAAGGAAGAGTATTGATTATTCTTCAGTTGTCCGTTTATTGACCTCAGGTGGTGTTTTAGGTGACTTTTGATTTTTTTAAATGACAGAGATTTAAGTATAAGATGGGCTGAACCAGAGTGGAGTAATAATTTACAACTTAGAATAATTCAAACCAGCCAAAACAATTACATTATGGAAGCAATTATGACATACAATACATTGAATATCCAAGTCAGAAGGCAGAAAAACAATTGGTCAATAGGATTCTGTTCTGCAGGATATGGCCTGAATATATAGTCTTTGTTTTTGCCAGCGATATACGCTCATTTGATTGATAGAAACATTTAAATTGTACGCAATGATGCAACTAAGGATGTCAAGAATATTCGGTTAATTGATAATCGTGATTATTCAGGCAATAATATAATTGTAAGTACCATAAAATAATGATCTTGACCTTTTTAGACGTAAATAAATAAATAAAATAAAAAAAAACGTGTGAATGTAAATCTGAAGAAAATGTAAGAGTTCTTTGGCCTCAGTAATCTTGAATAATAATTAAACCGTGATGTTTTTACTCACAATAATCGTAAAGCTAACATTTGATTACGTGACATCCCTAACCTTAACTTAAATAAATAACTGCCTACTATTAAAATGAAGTTTGCATTGTGTTTGAAGAAAGATGTATGCAGTGGGGATGACAAGCCAAACCATTGAGCTACCACCAGCCGGTGTGCGTACCCGAGGAGTCGCTGCACGCAGGGCCACTCTTTAGCAGTTCAACAGCACTGCTTACAGCCCGGGGCGAGTGCAGGGGCCAAAGGGGTCTGCTGGCACACAATAAAAAAAACTCTCCACTCACATATATTCACAACCACAGCACACGGAGGCACAAAGAACAAAAAAAAGAACAAAAAAAAAAACACAAGCTCATAAAGACACTCACACACACAAGCGCATCTACAGACACAGCCCTCCGGTCCTGATCAATACATGACAAGAGTAAATCTCCTCCGGACGTCAGCCAGACCAATCAAAGGGCCCGCTGTTCTTATAGGGGATCACAGGAGCTAGGGGAGACAAACAATGATGTGAATCCTCAACAACACAATGGCCCCCACCAGCCTAGGGTTATGGGAATGAAGAGCAAATCTAATACAACTGGATTTCTATGCATGTGTACGCAACTGCCCTTTTACCCATTAAAGTATCTATATTGTGTCAACATGAAGCCTTTTGAGAACAGTTCTAGGAGTTTTGGAGTGAGTATTTTGGTACAGGTAAAGCAAAGCATGATTAGTAAGGGCAAGTCATGAAAAAAAAAGGTTATTCAATATTTTGGAGCAACAATAGTGTGCAAGGGCTACACTGTATGGCAAAAGTATCAATGTCGCTGATCTTCATTCATAATTTTCAATTTTATTTGGTCTAAATTAGCCTTGATTTAGTCACAGTTTTGGCTTTCTTTATACATCATAGCTTTATTTATTGTTTAAAAACAAAAGCAAATATCGCAATAATATCAATATTGCAGTATGTAACAGTATGTATCGCAATCATTTCCAATACCGTGCCTCTCCAAGACCTCCACTAAGGTGATGACTATCTTGCAATTGAGAAGGCTTAAGGTCCAAGCCAGACTTTTCAAAGTTGTTAAGACTTCTTTCTGGCTGAATGGGAAACCCTTCCCAATTACTTTAAAATCAACTTTAAAAGTACTTATACGTGGTTTTGGGACCGTATACTTTTTATAGTACATTTTCCTGCATTTATCACTATCTAGACAGAATAACACAAATGAATTACAGTGTTCATAAATTCCATTCAAATACATTTCTTTGAGGAAAAACTGCACTTTTCATCATTTATTTTGTGGTAACACTGCCTAGTAACTTTCTATAGTTCTCTTCCGGGACGCACTCTGTTATGAATGGTAATATACTTTTCTGCAGGAGTTTTCTGAGCCAATTTTTTATTTTTATTTTTTTAAACCAGTAGTACCTTAACTTTTCTGGTACTGTACTGGTACCTTTATACCATAACCAGCAGAGTTATCTTACCAATACATACACAAGACCAAACACATTTGCACAATGAATTTAAAGGGGTTTGCAAAAACTTATAACCAAAGCCTGATTATTCTTCCATTCATAGAAAACCAGTGTAAACAACTTACATTTTATTCCTCATATACAAATAACACCTGCTTCCTGACCCTTGACGACACACCGCGTACATATAACATACTTCTCTGTGATTTATGTGTGGGCCGGAGCCCATCCGCCTCAGCCAAACTATTCACTTCGTGATGGACAGCTGTCAGATGAGCCAAGCTGATGGGCAGTCTTTATCAGCCGCTGCCAGCCTCTCATAGCGCGGCACAAGCCCTCCTCCTGGTGATGGATTAGCTGCACACTAAGACAATACTGCGCATTCCTCTGGGCACGCAGTATTCTGAGCACTGGTGGCCTGCCTCACCTTATACTTGATCAAAATGCATGTTTTGTAATGATGCATTCGCTGGCATTTCGTATTCTGTGCCTTGGATCGCTCTGCTGCATGGCCCTAGTTTTTGAGCCAGGTCACGGTGGCAGTGTGTACTAATGCAGCCCATGTGTAATGTTCCTCATACTTATGGTTAGTCAAATTTGTGTGGTATGGAGCAGGTTTCTGAGTGGGCAGGGCCTATGTTTAAAGATGGATTTACAGCCAATCAAGACATTATTATCTAATGCAGGATGGTGGTCCTGTACAGATGAGGACCAAATATTTGATGTCATACAATACGTGCTGTTTTACGTTGGCTGCTGCAGTTAGAATGTCATAAACCCTATTCTAATTTGGTTTGCAGCATAGTAAAGTTAGATTTACATTTGAATCTCGCAAACGATCTTAAATACCTGAGTTTTTGTCATACAAGGCTGTGTTAGACAAGTTATTCTATTAAAATGACATTATGGAACGCAGCGTGAATCAAATGTATAACTGGAGTCCTTATTGGATTTTATGTATGCAATTTATTTCATACAACTTTAACAGAAAACACAAATAAGGGCGGATAATATGGTCAAAAACAAATACATCAATATCAACATTCAGACGATATTACGTTAATTTAACTTTAAATGTAAAAATTGAGGTTTAAGTATCAGATACATGTGAAATTACTCTAAAATCTCAAAATCGAAATGATCAGTTTTATAGCCCTTTTTGCATTTTTTAAATATTATATATAAGTGTTTTCTCATCCGCCCACCTCAAATCTTACATGACATTTTTTACGGCCTTAAATTCAGATAACATGTTTAGCAGAACAGATTGTGCACCTCGTTCTAGAGCCATATCCTCGCACTACACCGGTCCTAAACCACAGCCTCGGACAGGGATGCTGACTATGGTCCTGACTGTATGAAACTGGAACACAAACTCTTGTATTCTGTCTGCTGTTCAGAGATAATAGAATTACATCATCAGCAATACAGTGATGCAACCCTGGGGTCAGTGGACAGCGAGCACTCCGGACACCCTCCACTGCGTGTAACTCGGGCCTAACTGCTCCTTTATGGCTATTTCCCGTGTGTGACACCACAATCTCGCTGCATCCGACCTCCTTGAAACATTAAACAGCCGTGTCTACTTAGACTAACGGAGCTTTGTGGTTTTGCCCGTGACACGCCGCCATGTTTACTGCCGCTGCCGAAAAGAACAAGGACGGGCCGAATCCACAGATGCTGCAGCAGAATGCCTCTCAGTGCACCTCCAGGGCAGCCATGAAATATGAATCCCAGCTCAACATGTGGAGGGGGGCGGCGCGTTACCTGGACGAGAGCTTTCACTATATTGTTGGTGTCACTGACGGGCGTTTCAGGGTGCAACTGAAATCCAGGTTCAAAAAAATGATTGCAGTAGGGATGTGGGGATGAGAATGGCAACGTAACCAAACGACAGTGAAATCCTACTTTTTTTTTATCATTCCCATAGTTCGTGATCAATTAAGTTACATGAAATCAAACTTTCTTAATCATAAAGTAAAAAGTTATATGACAAAACAGGTTGATTAAAAAAAGCACTTTAAACAAATAAAGATAAAAAAGTACTAGATTTGATTAAAATGACATAATTCGTATATATTTTAGTTTGTATTATTCTACTGCGGGTTTGTATAATCCCAATGACTGATTAACCAAATTACTTGACATCCACAATTACATGTTAATTTTATACTTTTATACTGTGTCATTGTGTCTTGTGGTCACTAAAATATGAGTTATTGTGCAATTGTGAAGATAACGAAACAAATCACAATTCTTTGTCTCATAAATTAATTCTTAACTATTTGATACGATCATTTATTCATGGTCAAAAGTAGGAAGAATAACTGTATTATCATTCAGGTAGATCATCGTTTTACATTTTGTTCATAATATTGATCTAAAACAGCTAAAAACTATACAACTGATCTATTTTTATTTAACTGTAGTAACCAACAGATATTTCTTTTGTGTTTTTATTGACATGTGACATTTTTTAACCCGACGTGTACGGCACAGTGTCTACTTTTTTTTTTTGTTTAATCACAACTGTGTGCAGGGATGTGGGCGGAGATAGGAGGTAGGTGAAAACAGAGAGCACTCTCACGCCCAATACAGGATTACTCAAACGTGCAAATCAAAATACAAATGAGTTCATGAAGGAACACAGTTTTAACAATCAAACGATCTACTATGATAACCTCCCTAGTTTTATGAGAGGAGGTCTGAACTTCTCGCTCTGTGGTTCACCTCTTTCAACAAAAATAAATGCACCTTTATGAAAGCGTGGAGCTGCTCGAGCTGGGAGAAGGCCTGGGCTAACTGCCGCTGAAGCCGGTCCAGGGCCTGGGAGCTCTGCTGGGTCAACCCCTCCATTTGCTCCCTGGCCGTCTTCTCCAGGGCGGCCATAGCCTGCTCACCAGCCCCCACTCGGGCCTGTAAGGCATGAACCCGCTGCTCCTGTAGAAAAACAAATCAGGGAAATGCTTTAATTCTTTATAGAACAAGCAAGAATGTTATGGTATTTACCGAAGTAAGCACTAAAAGATAATGTCATTAACTCAAATAGTTCTTTACAAAAAAAAGAGTTGTTAAAGAAAAGGATGAAACATTTAGAGAAAGCTAGTATTTTTCACATGATTTTGTTATTTCATTTTTTTTTAAGTTTATTCGTAAAAGCAGTGGATGTTGATATAATTATTGTAAACAAGATCATATTTAAATTGTTGTTTAAAATAGACCAATGAGTATATAATAGAAGAAGACTAGATAAGAAAGCTAGAGTAGATAAAAGAACAAGAACAGAAACTTGTATTGTACACGTTTGTGATTTTACAGTTCATTCACTTTTGAACACTTGAACCTTGGCCAAAAAAATATTTAGAGCAACATTTTTGGACTTTCCTGATTGATTACAAAACTCCCATCTAATTATTGTCATCATGATTGCCCCAAAAATACATAAAATTAATTAAAATAAAAAAATATATATTCAAATTTGTAAATGTCACCCTCAAAATAATCATTCATTCATTTTATTTAATTATACAAGGAAAACCCAATGAGAAAAGTTATCTTTTTCATGGCTACCCTGTTAAAACACAGAATAAACAACAAACAAACACAGGATATCCAAATAAAACATTCAATAAAATGTACAAATATATACAAATACATACACTATGAGATACAATTATGTAATAATCATATTTATTCAAATGATATTGGCTTGATGTAGCAGAGTCCAACCTTTTTCTCCAAGTCTTCCTTTAGTTTAGTGCACGAGGCCTCATACTGGCTTTTCTCTGTCGTCACCACATTCAGCCGTCTCTTCAGGGATTCTATGAAGGCCTTCCGATTGGTGGCCTCCTCTGTTAGCGTCTTCACCTGCACGTGCAGAGGAAAAACACATTCACCCAAAGCATTAGGACGATTTTTTTTCCCTCTCAAATGTACCTTCTTCTCCAGATCTTCCACTTGTCCGCGGTAACTGCCCTCCATGTCCTGTAAAAACTTCAGTCTGGTTTTCAGGTCCTCCACGAGCTGTCGTTTCATGTTTACATCTCGTTCCACATGGGCCGCTCTGGAGGAAGAATTATACGGCGACACGTTGCATACAAATAGAGACACCTCGGCGCACGCGAGAGGCAGGCGGCCCCAGTGTCCCCGCGCAGCGCATCAGCCGTGACAGCTCATTATGACAACTAAATACACTGGCATGCTGTTTGGGTAAATGGCAGAAGGGGGGGCTGGAATAGGCGTGCATGTGTAATTCTAAGTGGCATATATTAGAACAAGTACTCTGGTGGGGAATCCTCTGTGACAAACGGCATTCCGAATCGACAGCGACACGAGTTTAAGAATTTATTACATGTTTATTTTTGCAATGGCGACACGGTTCGAAAATGATTACACAGGGAATTCTGTTCGGATCTGCGCTAATATTGTCAGATGTAAAGACGCGATAAAAAAACACTGTTTGTTCCAATTTAATAACATTGATTTGTTCCATATTTCGACATATTATGGCTGGGCTTTATTTTAAATTGGCGCGGTATGTTAGCATGCTTAATCCGCTATCATAAAAGGCAAAAATGAGGCATTTTCATGGTTGTCTATGCCGCTGGGAGTTTGAACAAATAGAATAAAGATCATAAGCCTGTTGTTAATTAAAACATGTTTTTTTTTTCCAGAGATGTGGAGATTCTCCCACGCACATCACGGCTTGTGTGTTTTAAATAAACAAATGATGCAACAGCAGAGCAAACGCTTCTGCGTAAGTAAATGTCCCTGCCTCCCCAGGTAGGCATGTGCTTGAGGGCAGCTTGGCTAAATAAATGTGAGCTTGTCCTATTGGAGTGACATTAAATTAAATGAAAGAGTCTAGCCTAGGGACTTTGGGGGGAGTAGCGCTGGATGGTTACCCAATGGATTTGGCCATTAATGAGAAAACCCATATTGAACCTTTTGGACGGCTGTCTGCTGTTGACTTAAGACCGAGTGCAGCAATAAGAGTCAGCAGCTCCCTGTGCCCCAATGCTAATGGCAATTAGATGGACAGCATTTATTTTAGATGTTTCTTCTTCTGCACCCCAAAAAGAATAGAGGATAAAAAAGAATGAGGGATGGCGGTGTTTCTGCTCGAGCGTGTGATCTCTATTTATGAGTGTTAGTGAGCAGCCAAGACCAGAGCCTCCGACTCGGCTACCCCATAACTTAGGCATTTGTTCCCTTTGTTCTGTGCTTGTTGGCAATATTGTTCATCAAACATGCGTGTATTGTAATGATAACAGTCAGCGGTCTGCAGCGTGAGTGAAAGTGAGCGTGAACATTTGGGGGGATGTTGTTAAGAATGGAGTGTGCTGGATGTTTCATGTGGCTGATAGACAACAGGGCTAAAGATGAAAGAAGCTGCTTCATAAATAAGGCAGGGCCATAGTGCCGGATATTGACTGAGGACATGCCGGTGTACTTTGAAATTCATTTCTTTTTTTTTAGCTCTTCTCTTCTTTAAGGCGAAGCAGCCTTGCTCCCTGTGTGTGCGCAGAGATGTATATTTCAGAGATGTCTAGACATGTCTTTCATTCTGAGAAGGAGTCCCTCCATGGAGGAAAATGGACTGGTATCTACAAGGCTGGCAGCTGCCTGTATGGGAGTACAGTGTGTGACAAGAGTGTGAGGAGGCTGCTGTCGTAGCCCTCTGCTGCATTGGGAATGTTCACTCTTTGTGGCTGTGATCCTCTGGTCACACACCAACACATGTCCACTGTGATTGTACACATGCCCCGTATGCATTATTGAGAAAGGCAGGCAGAGGACACAGAATACTAGACAAAGAGAAGGAGACAGACCAGTGCAAACTTGCTCTTTGTACCTTTCTCTCAGTTCAAAGATGAAATTGTAATGCAGAATGACGATACGTGCCTTTCACACCACATTGTTCCTAAGTGAATTGTTTACATCTATAGCTGTGCACTATGTAATGGAGCCAGTGCTGCAGGAGGTGAACCGTGTAACTCATTAGGACTGTGTGGCCCACAGGCCAGAGTGATAGTGTGTGGGTTTAGGTGTCATGGGCCAAACTGGGCCCTCCTGCGGCACACAAACAATCAATACTGGTCTTTGATCAGCCCTCCACAGCAGCTACCCACATAAGAAACTCTACACTACATGACACACAAGACACCCACATCCACACTGCACTCTTTACACTTGTTTCTGCGCTCCTGCTTAAGAGAACATGCATAATTTCACTAATCATCTTCAGAGCAAGGAGGCAGGCAGCGCAGAGGTGCAAGAGACACAGAGCTGCCACACGGTGGAATCAGACACTGCAGATGTGAGGAGCTGTGGACGTGCCGACATACAGAGAGACGAGAGCAAAGACAAAGACA
Source organism: Chaenogobius annularis (assembly GCA_015082035.1). NCBI lineage: Eukaryota > Metazoa > Chordata > Actinopteri > Gobiiformes > Gobiidae > Chaenogobius > Chaenogobius annularis. The sequence goes on along the minus strand of BJKM01000122.1, from coordinate 1,297,241 downwards.
AAGGCTTTGTCCAAAAAGGTCAAGAAGTGGCTTCCAGACCTGTTTAATTCTTAATTAATGTATTGGTTGGCTAAAGGGTACACATATTTTGTATTTTTAGCTTTCTTTAATGCAATACCTAGTTTGCATCTTATACATGAAATACGTATAATGACACCTCTTTTCCCCTCGTCTTTCTGTTAGAGGTCGTGCCTGGCAGAAGCCAGATCTCAGCAACTATATAGTAGTGGTATCCATCTTTAAAGTTAAATAAATGAACACCTGAATGCTTTATTTGCAGATTTAATGTGGTTTTTGGTCTTACGTGGCCTGTATAAAGAGACAGGAAAGCAGAGAAAGTAGTGCTGTAGAAGACCAAAAAGAGGACAGTGTAATAATAATGGTGTGAGGTGTGAGACTAACTTGTCCTGTAGTTGGCGGAGCTTGTCCTCCTTCTCCTGGAGCTGGCCTCGCAGGGCTTTGTTAGCTGCCACCTGCCTCGTGACCTCTGAACTGGAGCTCTGGGGGGGGGGGGAGAGAGGGTGCATTTGTTAATGCATCGGAGCCAGCACGATAAGGCGGGAGGAAGAGGAGGGGCTGTTTTTCACGACACGGCTGATGACAGGTCAGGCGCAGCATGCCTCCTCATTAGAACTACAGCAGGAGGGTGGAAGGTGCTAAAAGAGGTTAAGAGCAACACGCTACTTTTCAAAGTGGATCAAATGAGGGGTTTAATTAGGGGAAAATAACTATATTTCATATGTTTTTATTAAGTAGGGTGATTATATATTTTTCTAATGTAATCCTTTTTTGCGTTAACAGCATTAATTAGTTATGACTGAATGGAAAGTGGTTGCAAAGGATTTGTTTGCATTACGCATATTACAATGTTCTGCTGAACACCAAACCAAAACTAAATCTCAAGTACATTAAAAAAAAAACTGTAACACACTAATCACCATAAGTAATAGGGTAAATAAAAAGTCCTGTTAAATACACAATGCTTTGGACGGACAGTAATATAAAAGGTTAAAACTATAATTACGTGTTCTAATTTACAAAGATTTTAAAATAAGGCTGTACTCGTTAACTGTAGCTTGTCCCTCACAACAGCGATCTTCGCTTTAGGGGTCAGCACACAGAACCAAATAGATCAAGAGTAGCAAGTGTTGAATGTAGGGATTTTGATAAAGAATTATGTTGATCCCCAATCAATTTGTTTGCTCAAAAGGCTTTAACTCAAAACCTGGAGAATGCCACCACGAACATGCTAAAAATAACCCCTGAACCCACACGAGAAGTACTTTCTACTTTTCAGTCCGGTTCAAAATTGAAAGTACAAATACCTGCTCTCAGATAAAGTAAAGTAAAAGTAAAAAGTATATATATATATTTTTTTTGGGTGGGATAGTTTCTGTGGTAAATATTTATCACAGTTTAACATCAGTAAAGTTTGTGAAGACAAAATGAAGAATAAAAGTTCTAAATACTAAAACAGAATCCCTCTATGTCATCAATAAGCAAAATGTCATCAAAAATACAGTTTGCACGCACTTTTAAGTTTAAACAGTTTAAACAATCCTTTGACAAAATAAGTATGATAAGGTGTTATCAGGTATTTCTATTTGTCTAACCACAACTATTATGTAATGTATCTGTATTTTGACCCTTCTTTACAGTATGGTTGCTAGGTAACAGTTGTGGAATTACCTCTATATGTCACATCTGCTGCTCATGTCCAGCCACATTGTAAACTTCACTAAAACTAGGGGAAAATTGGACAATTCTTTAGTAACCTCCTGAATATAATCATTGTCACTACGTTTCAGTGAAATGGAAAAGTTACATAGTGCACCTTTAACCAACCTTGTTATTGTGCTTCTGTTAGCCCGGACGCCTTCATCCCACTTGCTTTTGAGGATCGGCGTACAGTTCATGACGACAGCTTCGTTTTAGCTAACCTCTCTGACAGATATTGGAACCTGCATGTTACTTTGGTTTAAAGGGCCCCTGAGTCTCTTGTGGGTAGCGTTCCCCCGAGCAGCTTTTGACAATACGCAGGCTGAAGACGGTGCACCCCCGCAGCGCCCGCCCCCCCTCCCTGTGTCCCGTCACCTGTCATGACACCCTCCGCACACGTAATGACAGGGCCAATCTGCTGCGTGACACTGATGGGGAGGCTGCGCTACACCTCGCATCTCATTCCCCATGATGTAGGGCACGTCTCCGCTGCTAAAGCCCATTCCTCATCTCTGAGACAGGTGCCTGCTAATAAGATCAAATGATAAGGAATGCTAATTCATGTCCAAATCACATGCAATTTCAGGTGATCTGAGGTGCAAACTGGCAAGCAGGAGAATTTGTTGGAATCTTTTTCTTTGCCGGGCGAGTTAAGAAAATCGAGAACCTTGACGGCTTCTTTTAGAGATGCTTAAACTTCTCAAGGACCGGAGGCTGTTCGGAGCAGAGATGCAAGTGACTCAGAGATACTGTTTAAATAAAACACCAGTGATTTTACACCAGTGATTTTTTTTTTTTTTTTTTGCTAAAGATAAAAAGCATTAAATCAGTACAGTTATTGCCCAACTCAGGATCAAAAAAAGAGATCAGAAAAATAACTTTGTGAAGCATATTTATTCTAACACCTTTTTATTAATGTTATAAAAGACAATCCATTTGCACTGTGAATGGCTTGTTTTAAGTATACATGTTTACTAGTAATTGTAGGACACTGGTGTTGTCACAATACTAACATTTTAAACTTGTTTTTGATACCTGAAAAAAAACGGATTCCTAATATCAATTTTGATGTCATAAAAAACAAAAAACACAATTTTAACATAAGGCGCATTGATGTTCTGGTCCTACATAGTGAACTCCTGGCTCCTTTGCCATCTTCATATTCCCGATCCTATTTTGTCAATTTCAACTCGATAAGTCAGGTTGATTTTTCTGACAACCCTAAAGAACACTGTTATAGAACTGAAAAATGTATATTTTAGACATCCATTTATCGTTATTTAGCGGACTGGGCACACAAATTTTAAGTACGGTAAATCGGAATAAGACGTGGCTTCAAATGTGTAAACATGCCAGATCGGGCATCAGAACCAAGGAAAGGAGCTATTGTGAGCATGCGAAGACAGCAAAGAGGAAAAGAGCGGGGAAAGACACACATTTGCCCCGGCATAAAATCCTACTTTATGCCTAGAGAAGAAATGCCCCTCATGAGTCTTTCAGAACAAACTTTAACCACATACTTGCTTTATCGAACTCATTACCTTGAGTTTGACTTGAAGTAGTTTGACCTCAGCTTCCAGGGCGGGCAGGGCAGGGTCAGGTGGGCACGGTCGGCCCTGGCAGAAGCACTCGGGGAGGACGGCAGGCTTCCGGGGAAGAGAGATTTGCCTCCACTGCACCAGCTCCATCTCTAGAACTTTCTTCTGCTGTTCTACTCCGGCCAGGTCAGAGGTCAACTTCTGTGGGTTGACCAACAGACACAATTAGTGGACTAGGTAAGTACTGGCAAGGTAACAATAACAACGTTTGAGTTAACCAGTAGAAATGTTGCGCGTTGTACTTGAGTAACATTTTCATAACATTTTCATGATTTTTTTTCAAATGTTCATATTATATTAAAATTATTTATTTATTTATTTAATTTTATTATTTATTATTATTAAGTAATTTTTGTCCAGTCCTTGTCAGTTTTGCTATTGCCTTTTTTTTTTTTGCTGCAGCCAAAAATACATTCCACAGGTATCCATCAATCGTTTCCATTGCTTTGAGTTTTATGTCCGAGATAAAAAGTCTTGATGTCAAAGAGAATGTCGCCGTTGAAGAGTAATACATTTAATATTTAAGGTAAGCTCAAAAATGGAAGAGTAATTAAAATATGAAACTATTAAAAAGACATTACACACATAAAATGATTAAAAAAACACACACAAAAACACACACACATCAGGGCACTCACAAACTCACTGTCACTATCCAAGACTGGTTAGCAAGACTTTATTTTGTATTTTTGTTTCGTTTGACAGGAAGGTAATCTCAAACACAAAGGCTAAAAAAACAAAAGTAGTTAGACAAATGGCTACAAAAACACTTAAAGGATGATATAACATAATTTTTTGCCAACAAGAGGGCAGCTTATGCCATTATTCATTCACACACACACACACACACACACACACACACACACAAAATGTAACTGGCATCCTTAAAAAGCTCACATTAGGCAAAACGGGGCAGAAATATGTCTCTGAAAGTTGGTTCAATACTGCCACAATTAGTATTTCTGTCTCTCTGGTATCATATCAAACATGGAGCATGCTTAATGGCACAAACAGGAGACTTGATACATGAAGATATATGCGGCGTATAGAAGGGCCAAACACTGCCACGCACTCGCCTATACACAAACACACAAACACACGCACACACACCCAGTCCTGTGAAACCGCAGAATCCCCCGGGCTTGCTCCCTGCTCTGCATACATGGAGGTTATTGATATCTGGTTGCTGGCTGACACCTTTTAATAGAATCCTCTTGTTTTAGGTTTCCTGAAGAAGAACATGGCCCGTCCCCAGAGGAGCAGCGGGATTGATAGAGGGAGAGGGGCGCGAGCTGCAGTGACAGTGGTGCACGAATTGATAGTGGCATTGATGACACTTCCGGTAAGACAAGCTTTGATTTCACGGGCCATTTTGAGCGGCGGTGAGATGACACTTCCATGGGCTGAATAATGTGGGTCCATTAGGCCCGCGGGGGAGAGGACAGCCATCTCTCTTTCCTGCCAGCGGTGGTCAGGCCTGGCTCTGAAGTGATATCCAATCATTAGCAGGATAAATAAAGAAGCTCGGTCTGCTGAATTAGCTGCATTAACCTGGTGTGAATAAGGACATGCCATACACTGAAGAGATCTACCTGTCCAAACTTTAAAAGGGGACAGAACATGCAAAATCAACTTTAATTAACGTTTAACCCTGTCACAACAGTGTTTACTCATCATTAGTTTACTCAAAGTGGTATTTCGATTCATGCATGTTTGAGTAATCCTGTATTGCTGAGAAATCCCGCCCATATCCTTGTACTTAGTTGTGATTATTTGAGAAATAAGAACATTGTAGATCTACTTATGCCCCAATACAATAGAAGTATTCATGTAAAATATATATATATACTGTATATATCTCCTTTAAAGATGATATTGATTTTCAGAATTTAACATCCAAGACTTCACTTGTGACATTTATTTCTGATTATTTTGTGTGTCTCAGCCTTAAGAGGTACAGTGTTGATTAAGAAATACGTTATCAAATCTTATACAATTATTCAAGGCATTGTGTGCAATAAATATAGATTGAGCATTTAGTCCTGAACCAAAATGCCTGGTTAAACTGTTTGGGGATTAATACAGTCAAAATGGTTCACTTAAGTAAATTTCATTACACAAGCAATTACATCCTTAATCCATCATATTATAGTACTTAGTAGAAAAACAGGTCAAACCTGGCTGGAAAAAGGAGAGCCCCAGCATGATATGAGGTCGTTCTTACTGTGAAAGGTTTGTACCTACAGTTAATCCTAGAATAATCTCAAGCATTTACATGCAAAAGGAGGGTAGGACATACCACACATTAAAAGGTAACACTTGTAAATTTGGATGTCACTGAAAATGACAGTATAGATAATCCTGCAAGCAAATGATCCTCTATTGAAATGATAAGCTTGACAGACACACATTTCACACACGTGGAGCTGACACCAAACACAGCACCTGTTTCATCTGTCACCAAGTTTAAAGCTTCTTAACCTGCCTTTGATGTTAAAAAGGTTTATTAAGATTATTGGGGGAAAAGAGAGACGCAATCCACAGACTGTTGGTCCTGAAAATGTTCCAAAAAAAAAAAAAAGAAGAAAAAAGTACCTCTCCCTAAAATCACAATCAATTCATTAAAAGTAACAAGGATTAATATAAAAACCATATTATTTTAACGCAGCACAATGAGTACTCTCTGTGTCACAAACACACAGATTCAAACTTCTCTAGTAATGGCACAAAATATCCGTGACTGGATATAAATTACTATTAACTATCTAAAAATATTTAAAGCAAAGCTATTTTTTGTAATATATGATATGCAGAATTTAAACAATAAATAAATATATTTTATAATTTCCTACAGAATATTGATCCTCTAATTTAATTGACTACTTGATGTATGATGTCCGTAAACACAGAATAAAAAAATTAAGAATAAAAAAGATCGCGATTACAGGCTGCGAGGGAAGGACAGAATGGCCCAAGCAAGAGCGTGCAACATAAGATAGAGTGTGGAAGTGCCATGCTCCTCCTCACATGATGGCCCCTGTGGAGGCTGTCCTAGGCCAATTACCAGCAGAGTTTGAGTTGGAGAGTTGGCTAGGACCGGCTGGAACGAGCCCAGAGTCTATCACCTCCTGCCCTTTCCAGAGAGGGCAACGAGACCCGGCTTTGACCAGCCAGTGTGCTCCAACTTTCTCTGGCAGAGTGGCATAAATACTGCAGCAGCAAAGTGGAGGAAACAAACAGGAAGAAGACAACAACTCCTGTGCAGGGCTGTCCGATCATTGACACTACAGTGTGCATGTGTCTGAGACCTCCCCAGGCAGGCCGCTGCTGTCAGATGCCTGGGAGGGATCACCAGGGCCACTTCCTGGGTAGCTACTATATGAGGTCTCCCCTCTGACCCGTGTGTGCATGTCCGACACACTGGTTGTAGTTGTAAATATACAGAGGCTTCCTAATCAGCTGTCCAGTGAGCCTACACCAGCAACTCACAACAAGTCTCCTGTCAGGACCGTGGCTGTCTGTGTCAGTGTGTGCTGGACAGGAAAGATACTGTTTAAGGGCCAAAGTGCTCAGTGTTTTATTTATACTTTGTACCCGTCCAAGAGTTTTCTACCTGGAGGCGGGTACTAAATAACTTAATGGGTGAGTGGCAAACCACCAGCTCGCATCTAAAGAAATCGTGCGAGTGACATTGTGGAGTGGAGCCCTGTCTCTTTTAAAACATTCAACAGGACAACAAAACAGCAGAGGCAGTGAGAGAGGATTCTGGTCTCCTCTGCTCCACGGCTCTGACCTCCACAGTCGGGAGTATGGGCCTGTCAGATGAACTTATTAAGCATGATAAGGGCAAAGGACCTGCTACTGCTGCCCACAAACTAGAGTATAGAAAGACAAAGAGAGAGATGGACAATAAAATAAAGTTCCTCATCTTTAGAAACTGGTTTAAGTAGGGCTGGGGCGATTCGATTTGGTCTTTTAAAAAGCAAAGTAAGAATGGCTTTAAGCAATGATTTCATGACCATAAACTAAACAGACTTTTAATCTGTGCCATTTAACACAAATAATATAAAAACACAAATCAAAAGTCTTCCTCCAAAGTCTGAATTCTGCTCCAAACCACGTGTTTTTACATGGTGGTGAAGAAAAAAAGAACACTCATCAGTAAATGTTGTATTGTGGAACACTTTTTTTGTCTGGTGCCTTTTTTTTAAATTCTTTTTTTTTGGGGGATAAAACACTGGGTTGAGCGCACTGAGAATGGAGTGAAAAGTGATCACAAAAGTTTTCCTTCTTCTTGCTTTTAGCCTGTCATTCTTTATTATAACTTTAAAACTTTTATTCAAACATTTATTAAGTCCTACTGATATTCACCATCTGCAGGTTAATCCCGGAATCTAATCCAGAATACTTTTAAATGTACATGCATGTCAGTATAAAACGTTTTCACATTTAACAGTCCCAATAAAAGCACGTCCCTAAAATCCCCCAGTCCCTATTAAGTCAGAGAACCCACCCGGTCTCAAAATGACTCTAACTAGCTTTAACATTAGCTGTATAGCTTGGAACATTTCATTATTTAATTAAGTTGTTTTTTTTTCCCTCCTTCATTCTACTTTTGTGCACAGACAATGAAATGAACAATAAAAAAACATTTCTTTTCTGGATCAATGAAGTCCATCTATGTCTGAGACTGACTGAATCATGCTCCACATTTCCGTGTCGTAAATGTTACCGAAAAGGTCCTGGACTGACTGGAAAGTACCTGCCCCAGGGACCCAGCTAAAAAAAAAAATAGTGTGGCCTCAATCCCTAGCTCCTGCTCTGTGCACACACCAAATGGGGCTGGAACAAAAAAATTAAATAAAAGTACCAGGAACTGAGAGAGGCTCTTGCAGTGCGGAAACCCCTAGAAAAGATAACTTTACTGTGGACCATGGAGAAACAAGTCCTGGCTGAAATTAAGCATGGTGGCGTGATACTTGCTACGGTGGCTTTCTGCCCTATATTACACACGAGACCCCGCGCTTCTTCCCTGCTTCTCCCTGGTTACCTGTACGAGCTGCTTGCTGCCGCTCAGCCTCTCGGTCAGAGAGTCGACTCGCTCCGTTATCTTCTCATTGGCGGCGCGTAGCTCTCGGGCCGACACCAGGGCCTCCTTCCTGGCTCTTCTCAGCGTGTCGTTGTGACGCTGTAGGGACTGAAGGCGCCGCTGCAGAGGAGAGGTGGGGCCGGGCTGCGTCTTCTTCCCGTGCTTCCGTCTCCTCCACCTCCTGTTTTCTCCTCCCCGATCCCAGGACTCACGCTGTTCATCATCTAACGGGGAGGAAGTCATACATGCAGGCGCCTCTGAGTTGACAAGTACAAGGGGGAAAAACTCCAAATCCCTATTTAGAAAGATACAGCTGGGAGTGTCTTTGTGTACGCACAAGTGGGTAACAAGTGTGATATATTTAACAACTTGAATGATTAACATTTTACATCTATGAATAATTCAGCAGGTGAAGACGTGTAAAGAAAAAAAAAAAAGCGTGTAAACTTCTCAGATACTTGTTTCCGATCAAAAGTATGTGAATGTTCTTTTGGATTTAATTAATAGTCGATTAGGTTGTTGTAGTTCTGCATGGATGAGGATTTCAGAAACTTACCCTGGTTTAGAAGTAGGTTTCTGGAGGAGTTTACAAGCAGATCTTTAGTCTTTGAAATCTGTGTGGGCCTGCAAGACTGCAAGAGAAAAAAATAAAGACATAAAATGGTGTTTTGAAACTGAACAATTGAAAACAAAAAACATGTTAACTGACGGATAGGTGGCAACCAATAAACAAGCAAACACAATCACACATCACAGTGCCACGTATGTTGGTGAAGTGTCTTGCTCAAGTCGTCAACATTTCCAGTCTGCCAAGCGCTGGGGTCGTGCTTGTTTTATGGATTTTTATTGTTCTATTCACTAAGCACTATCATCTATGTATTATGATGAATGTGCTTTTTATGGATGGACGTGCTGTGTCCCTGTTTGTGCTGGCGCTCTGTTTGCAAACAAAGTTCCCAAAAGATAAATGAAGTGATTGAACATTTAAATTGCGTTTAACCAGGTGTGCAATAACTGCTCAAACCTTGATCGGCCTCTACCCAAATCAGACGACACGTGTTTAATCTAACATAACCGGTGACATGTCGTGCTTGTGGTAACGCTTCTCATAACGACACCATGATCACAGGGCGCACTCTGTTTAACTCCACCAGACAAATCACCGAGAGCTTTAATAATTCACCTGAGCGTGTTCTCCCGACTTCCAACTCCAGCGCTTGTCTTTGCGGATATCGCCCCTGACATATGCCCGCGAACGCTTCCTTTGTTCAATCACTGTCTAAAATCCCCCCCGATTCATTTGTATGGCGTTTGCGTGCGCGCTTCTAAGTGTCCGTACGCCAGTGACACCTCCCAACCGCTCCTCCGTTTGTAGTGGCATCAAAGGAGCCCCCTTCTCTGCGGCGAAGGTCAGGTAGCATTTGATCAGTGCCAGGCTTGATCACACGGTGCCGCGCGGAGAGGGGAGCGGAGACAGGAGCTTTGGGGTTGTGACGGGCTAGGGTTCAAGGGGGCTGGGGAGGTTGTCACGGCGATGAGCCCGGGAGGAGATGATGGGCGCGTTTAGTGCGATTGGGAATGAGGAAACTGTGAGGGGATCAGCTGCAAGAGTGAGGGTCCTGACATTTCAAGGTCTACGGGAGCAGCGCAGTGTTCTACGTATTATTAGAGACAAACATTGCAACTGATTAGATTTAGAATTGCAATTTATATTTTAATAGTTGGATTTTCTGTTTAAAGTGCACATTTTAAATGTCCAGAACATCAACATCTGAGAGAAGACTGACATCTGAACTTTACATGAAGTTTGTAGGATTCTAAACTGCAGCGTTAGCAGCTTTTACACATAGAAAATACAGGATATTTTGTTGTTTACGATGATTGCAGTCTTTCCCATTTCATAACTGCAGCTATTCAAACTGCAATTTTGATTTGATTGTAGCCCTACATTAATGTGCTAAAAGGTTTGTGTAAATTTCCAGCCTGAGGTCCAAGTATCACAAAATAAAGAGTGTATGCACTGTAAAATTAAGCGACACAAAAGTACAGAAATATCATCCTATACTCAAATTCAAATGTATGTTCCTTTTTAGTTCTGTCAACTACTTTTTGCAGCTTTTCTTATAGACAATATATTCAAAATTCATTTTTTTTATAACCTCAAAACAACTTCAGTACTATTTTGTAGAAACTATCATGCCAACCCCTATCAAGTCATTTTATGTATTATTTTGACGATGCTTGTGGGGCATTTTCTGTTAATGAACATGAATTTGTGTAAATGTAAAGATGAAAAGATAAAGATCAGGCTATGAGCAGCCGATGCTTGTAGAGAGTTCCCTCCCGAGGTTAGACGAGCAGATCCACCGTACACTTAGACACGCTTGTACTGCCAGGTGTAAAGACTCTTGAGCCAGAGCCATCACAAAGGTGTCATAGCAGCTCCCAGAGTGTAGCTAGTCGCTGATCTCCTGCGCATCCGCAAGAATCCAAGCAGACAGGGATAAGACCGAGCCACAAATCCGACACAATCCACCTTCACAGACTGCCACCAGGTCAAGACGGCTGCTTTGCTTACTTAGTTTTGAACTGGCCTGTCCAAGGGAGCGGGACATACAATCCCACACAACCATTTTGCAAATTCATCTTTTGCTAAATTGGAATCAATCATTTTAATTCTACAGACAGAATGGATCATTTGGGTGCATGTTCAGACTGTGACTGTTCCTCTTTATGAAACATGCCAAAGAAAACTGACCATAAACCATTTTCTGGTCCCAGCAGTAAACTAAAATTACTGAATTTGTAATAAAAATAATTGATACTTTTGTAGCTTTAACCATTAATATGGGTAAAAGCCTTCATTGTCAAATCTTCTCCCCAACAGTCGGATTCTGGTTAATCAATCGGCAAACTCCAAATGGATATCACGCCAATGAGGAAAAACAAGCTTAACTATACTGTAAAATGTATACGTTTTGCTTTTTTGTAATATTACGCCAATGAGGAAAAACATTCTAAAACGAGCTTAACTATACTGTAAAATGTATACGTTTTGCTTTTTTGTAATATTACGCCAATGAGGAAAAACAAGCTTAACTATACTGTAAAATGTATACGTTTTGCTTTTTTGTTGCAATATTACGATCAATCTGATAATTGAAGAAAACGTTAATAAGTTCGAAACCTACCGTTCTGTGAGCACGTCGCTTTCTAAACCGACTCCTTGACGTCACACTGTTGAGGCTGTCCGAGTACTCATCTCCGCTGTCACTGCAAGGCAAACAGAGCATCATCATAGGCCAGAAGTTGTAACCCAAAGACCCATGGTTCTCAAACTTACCACCCTTGGACAAAAATCCAATTTACCTTTTATGGTTGATTTAGTTGACATCAAGCAAAAATATGTGCATCCCCCCTTACCAACAGAAAATCAATGTCCCGTCCAATTTCTGTAGCTGGAAGTGTAAATGCGGCAGTAAATTAAGTGAGGAGCTGCGGCGGCTGAATGCATCAACATGTATGAGCGCGGCTGTGGCCTTCATTAGCCCAGGGCCCTGTGTGACAGACGGGTGAGGGGAGCCGGCTGAGCGGAGGCAAGTTGTATCTGATGGACACACGCGCGCACACACACTCACACAGGTTTATTGACAGCGACCTTTGACGTGAAGGTGGAAGCCAGTGACATTTACGCTGGCGGGGTTTATTAAGGTGGGGCCTGGGAGAAGCAACAGAGGTAAAGAGTGCACTGAGAGAGAGAAAGAGAGAGAAAGAGAGAGAAAGAGAGAGAGGATCTGAGCGGAACATGACAGCACTGGGGGCTAGTTAGGGTTAAAGCCAGGGCCGGGAAGGGGCACGGGGACCTGGCCACAAGAGCTCATCACCTGCACTAGAGGAACTAGTGCAGTTCCTCTAGTGCAGGTGATGAGCACTAGAGGAACTAAAGACAACGGTCTTTAGAACGGAATTTAGGAGGACTTCAAAGTGCAAAATGGTACAAATGTTAATGTGGATAACTATGCCCTACATATGGATACTCAATTATAATTCACGAAAAAGTTTTTAATGGTATTTCCTGTGGGGCATTCCGAGCAAAGGAAAATCATCTGCCTGAGACACGCAGGTGGCGGACCCTCCATCAGAAAAGTGCATATTTAAAACTAGGGCTGCAACTAATATTCTAATAGACGGCTAATCAGATTTAATCTTTTTTGATTGGTCGACAAATACATCTTTTTTAAAGATTTTGTTGCCTGTAGGCTTTATTGACAGGAAAGTACAGAGTGAAATGGGGAATGAGAGATGTGTTTAGAGTCTGTATTGTCCAGATTACGATGATCAAAATACGACTATGAATATTTGATATAGTCGATTAGTCACAATTAGTTGATTTATCGTAGCGACTCTATTTAAAACTAGTAATAAAAGAAGGATTTGGACATGTATCATTAGAGGGAGCACTAACCACTAAAAGACAAGGAGTACTAGAGCAGCTCAAAGAGTTTGTATTTATATTTCTTAAAGCTTCTGCAGTACTATACAACTAGATTATTGCATAGTAGCATTTTATCCGTAGCTGAGGTCAACAGTTTGTGATACTGCTCAAGCTTTGTATACTCATGTACTACAACAGAAAACATCCAACTGATTAAATTCTCCCCTGCCTTTAAAAACTGCCCGCTCTGCTCAGAATAGCTCCAGCAGCTCAAAACCTGTGAGGCAGCCAGAGGCGGCCAGAAAAGAAAAGTTAAAAAAATAAAACACAGGCTTGTCAGTACCCTTAACTGACATCTTCATTTTGTACTATTTAGGAAAGGAAGTCCTTAGGCAGAGATGGTGTATTTCTGGAAGTGCCTATAAGACATATTGCTGGGGAGGACCCTTGTGAGGGCGGGAGGCACAGGAGGCTTTACAGTAACAAATCAGTTGACAGGTGCCTTAAATAAGACAACATCTCAGTTTAGGGCCCTTCTTCACAAATCCACTTGGATCCTTCTCCCAGGTAAAGCGTATATTACACCGCTGCTTATTAGCCACATGGAGAGGCATTAGAGAGGCCGGGCAGCGGTGCACCCATTCGCTGCTAAACGGCCTCTCGCGGATAGAGCTGGGGTGGATTACGGCGTGATGAATTAGTTCGGAGAAGGGATGGAGAGTTAGGACGGTGCCGAAAAAAAGAAAAAAAAAGGAAAAAAAAAACTGAAAAGAGAGAGGCAAAGGGAAATAAACAGCGGCAATAGCTCAAAATCAAATCATCCCAGCCATCACTCAATAAACGTTGGCTCAGTGGCTTCTTTGCATAAAACATACATGAAATAATTACTGTCGATGGTTCTTAATTTAGAGGGTGTTAAACAGCTTGTAGACATCTGGTACGGAGCCGAGTAGGGTCATTCAAAATTTATCCAACTAAATTAAAGGAGAGGATGGAGAAGTGTGAAGAGATCAGTGGTGGGAGGGGCTATGGGAGTAAAATAGAGGTGCATTTGTGAACAGAGATAACCAGAAGGACTAGAGAGAACGTATTGGTAGAGATGGTGATGGTGTCGGGAGGGAGGGTGCTTCCTGGGTTCTAGCGGGGGGATGCTTAGTGCTGTCAAGGGGGGGTTAGTGAATATGCAAAGGACCAGTAAATTAAATCAAACTGCCAAACTGTCAATTTGGAGGTAGCATGACTAGTGCATGAAAATGGCATCACTGGAAGGTATCAAGGCTTCGCCGGGCCCCTTATCCCTCGGCTTTTCTGGCATTGGTTCAACTTTGTGCAGAGAGGTGGCTAATTTTGCATGCAAATTTCAGTCAATAAGCTCCAAGCAAGGCGTCCCAGGATATTTCAAAGGATCTGACAGTAGTTTCCCCCTCCTTTCCTTTTCTTTCTATCACCAGAACTCACATTCTTCTTTTGGCTTCAGAATACCAACTAGACAGACGATGAAATTCAATCACCCATTTGCTTATGCTTTGCATATGCACGTTGTCCCCTCGATGCTGCATGGCCCCCCACATTTACACCCACCAGCCAGTCCTATCCTCCTGCCTAAAAATAATGAGGCGCGGCCACTGAGTGTGTGTGTGCATCATTACCTATCTGCGCTCATGTCCTCCCACTCATCCTTAGAGGGACTGGGGCTGCGGCAGTGCCAGCTGATGGCTTGATTGGGGCTGACTCTTGGGTGGCAGCGCTGGTGTAGCGGACCTCGGAGTCGACTTGTTTTGAATTTGACCTTGCTGTTAATGTTGTTAGTAATCCCGACAGCCCGCGTTGGCCCTGCTGCACGGTGCCTATAGAAGTCCCTGGCTGCGCGCAGAATCCCCAGCTCCTGCCTCAGCTTGAGCAGCTTGTGATGAAGCTGAGTGGCCTCTTTCTGGGAGGCAGCCAGACGGCCTTCTACAGCCATGATCTCACTGCGGTGTCTCTCCGCCTGGAGCAGAGCTTGAGCCTGTGCCGCCTCAGAACGAGCAGTGTCCTGAGCTCGACACTGGTCCAGAGAGGCCTGCAGTCTGTAGCAGTTATGAGCCAGGTCCTCATTGGTCTCCAGTAAGTGCTCCTTCTCTTCCCTCAGTCGCTCCGTGTCCTCCTCCAGGGACACCATCTTCCGTTCCAGCAGCTCAATCTGAGGAGGCAAAGAGGCACTTGTGAAATACTCTGGCAAAGTTTGAATGGACAGTAAATGTTACCTCACAACACAGAAAGTCATCTTATTATTTGTCAAAAATTCAGGAAAACAAAATCCTGGTAAATTTAGATGATACATGCTGCATAAAACTGTAGTAAGCTATTGGTCTACTACACAAACCGTATGGTAATAATGCCATAAATGTCAGGATTAGATTGCCCAATAAACCTCTGTCCGTTTGACTGTTAGCCTCTTACCCTGATCACCTCTAACTTGACAGCGACCATGAGCACTTAGTGTGTTTGTTAGATCTTTGGTGGAGACTGTTTAAGAGAACAGTAGATGCCTGCTGGGTTTGTGCCTCCGGGCGTTTCTCCCTTTTATTTGGCACCGTTATCCCTGCTGGTGCAGCCTGCTACCACTCAAACACAATTAGGTGGCTCCACCAACTATGAATATTTAGAGCCAGGAAAGTAGAAAGAGAAACTGTATAGCTGATTGCCAACAGGAATTTAAAGCTTGGGTGAAGAACTCTTGAATAAAAAGATCTTAATTACATGGACAATATGTATTAAATGTTAAAAAAGAAACTTTAAAGTCATAAAGAGAGAGACCAAAGCTCATAGGTTTGCCCTTAATACAATGCAGTAATCAAAAATATAAATCTTACCATTATTCAATTGTACATGCTAAACACACCTTAAAATAACATGCATTCTTCTGTGAGTGGGCTTGCCTCTCCACAGATCTGACCTATAACTCAGCCTGGTGACGTAACACAGTAGGCAAAGCAATGACATCCCCGTGAAGAGACAATGCAAACGCTCTACCAGAAAAGTTACATAGAACGGTGCATGTTTAAGACTAGTCAACACTGAACTTAATTGAGGACTGAATTGTGTCTTGAGTGCTATTACTTAGAAATCTACAAATTCACCACAAACGACATGTCTCTGATGGCAAGAATCAGGCCAAATTATGTGAAAAACCCATTGTGCAGTAGTTACGGCTCTCTCGCGCTCTCGCACTTATTTTATGGGCAATGACAAAGAACACGGAGTGGCGTACCTTTTTAAATGACTCTTCCAAGCGCTCCAAAGACACGGAATGCTTTTTCGGAGTGCTGCTCTTGACCTGCCGCTCGTTCACCACTTTGTGAAGCAATTCTGCAGAAGGGAACAAAGCTCGTTATTGTGACATGCTGTGTCAAAGTCGGGCTGCTGAATCAATAGAGTGATAAAAAGTGGCTACATTAAATCAATTAGCATTACCGAGGTCTAATTTCCTTCCTACGGTTCATTTTCCCATTTTTCCTCAGTCAATTCCAGCAAAAACACAGTTTTAGGGGATGTAAAAAATTTAAATGTAAAAATCTATAAAACATTGTTATGCTTTATTCAGTGGACAATGAGGTATTTTATTTAGTTCTCCATAAGGAAATCGAAAAAGAGTAGCGTTCAAAAGCACACAACGTTGCATGCGATGTGCAACCTCTCTCCCGGGACCTTAAACAAACCAAGAAGAAGTGCTTTGGTCCCCCGTGAGCACACAGCCCCCGGGCCGCGCTGCTTTGTAGTCCACTGTGTTCCCCCAGCGGACCTATAATCTCTGCAGACTAAACTGTGCTTTCTTCCAAGAACTTCAATACTGGCCCCAGCAAATTTAAGGTTTTATCATAACAACATGCAGTGTGCTGGAGTTTAAATGCTTCGGGAATTAATGTGCACACAAAGAGTGCACACTACAAGCTAGGTTCTAAAAACTGAAAAACAATGGGACACTGGATTAAAATAAATAAATAAAGGGGTGAGACAAAACTGTAATTGTGATTGACGGTACGGTTTTATATCTTTTTAATCCAATAATTAGTTAATACTAGCACACATTACATGTTCGGGGACATTCCATACAGTGAGAGAAGTGTGAAATATAAAATAATTTTGATTAGCCAATCTTTGATTAGCCAATTTTTTATTATTTATTTAATTATAACGTTTTTGATACAACTGTGACTTATCTTATGGCACAATATAGTGTTCATCTTTAATTGATATGACATACTAACTTTTCTGGCAGAGATGACATTGCTTTGCCTGAGTGTACTACATTATGGCATTAAATTGATCTTTCTCCAAGGAGACGAGCCAAATTACAGGTCCAAACTGTAGAAATGTAACCTTGCAGACAGTAAAATATTCCTCTTTAGCAATAAAAACATTATTAGCATTAGTTTAATGCTCTACAGTGGAACATTCCAGGCAGAGCATTAGCATATGCAGAATGCACCTTTGAGAAGAAGGCGCGGAGAAAGGCGCAGAGAGAAGCGCAGAGAGAGGCGCAGAGAGAGGCGCAGAGAGAGGGGCAGAGAGAGGAGCAGAGAGAGGCGCCGAGAGAGGCGCCGAGAGAGGAGCCGAGACAGGCGCAGAGAGAGGCGCAGAGAGAGGCGCATAGAAAGGCGCAGAGAGAGGCGCAGTGAGAGGGGCAGAGAGGAGCAGAGAGAGCGGCAGAGAGGGGCAGAGAGGGGCAGAGAAGGCGCATAAAAGAGAGGCGCAGAGGAGGCGCAGAGAGAGGCGCAGAAGAGGCGCAGTAAAGGGGCGCAGAGAGCGGCGCAGAGAGAGGGGCAGAGAGAGGCGGCAGAGAGAGGGGCAGAGAGACGGAACAGAGAGAGGAGAGAGAGGAGGTGCAGAAAAGGGCTGAAAGGGCAGAAGAGGCGCAGAGAGAAGGCGCATAGAAAGGCGGCAATCAGAGGAGAGGCGGAGTGAAAGGCGCTGAGAAGAGGGGCAGAGAGGGGCAGAGAGAGGGCATGGAGAGGGGCAAGAGAGGAACAGAGGAGAGGCGCCGGGAGAGGCGCAGAGAGAGAGCGCAGAGAGAGGCGAAGAGAGAGGGCAGTAAGGGGCGAGAGCGCGGCAGAGAGAGGGCAGAGGAGGCGCAGAGAGGGGGCAGAGAGGAGCAGAGAGAGGAGGAGAGAGAGGCGCAGAGAGAGGGGAGAGGAGGGGCGAGAGAGGCGTAATTGCAGAGAGAGGGGCAGAAGAGGGCAGAGAGAGGCGCAGAAGAGGTGGCAGAGAGAGGGCAGAGAGAGGCACATAGAGGGGACAGAGAGAGGCGCAGTGAGAGGGGCAGAGAGAGGGGCAGAAGAGAGGGGCAGAGAGAGGGGCAGGGAGAGGTGCAGAGAGAGGGGAAGAGAGAGGCGCGCCTAGAGAGGGGCAGAGAGAGAACAGAGAGAGGCGCATAGAAGGCGCAGAGAGAGGCGCATAGAGAGGCGCAGAGAGAGGCGAGAGAGAGGCCACCAGAGAGGCGAGAGAGAGGCCGCAGAGAGGGGCAGAGAGAGGCGCATTAGAGAGGGGGCAGAGAGAGGAGCAGAGAGAGCGCCGAGAGAGGCGCCGAGACGAGGCGGCACGAGAGAGGCGCAGAGAGAGGCGCATGAGAGCAGGCGCATAGAAGGCGGCAGGAGAGGCGCAGATGAGAGGGGAGAGAGGAGCAGGAGAGGAGGGGCACGAGAGGGGCAAGAGAGAGGGCAGGAGAGTGCGCATAGAGAGGCCGCAGAGAGAGGCGCAGAGAGAGGCGCAGTAAGGGCGCAGTAAGGGGCGCAGTAAGGGGGCAGAGCGGGCGCAGAGAGAGGGGAAGAGAGAGGGGCAGAGAGAGAACAGAGAGAGGCGCAGAGAGAGTGCGGCAGAGAGAGATGCGTAAGAGGCGCAGAGAGCGGCGCAGAGAGAGGGGCAGAGAGAGGCAGAGAGAGGGGCAGCAGAGAGGCGCAGAGAGAGGTGCAGAGAGGCGTAGAAAGGCGGAAGAGAAGGCGAGAGCTGAGGCGCAAGAGAGGCAGAGAGAGGCGCATAAGAAGGCACGAGAGAGGCGCAGTGAGAGGCGCTGAGAGAGGGGAGAGCGGGGCAGAGAGGGCGATAGAGAGGGGCCAAAGAAAAAAAGGAAAAAAAAGGAGGAAAAAAAAAAACAAAGAAAAGGGAAGAGGCGCAGGAGAGGGCGCAGAGAGAGATGCAGTGTAGAGGCGCTCAGTAAAAGTAGGCGCAGAGAGGGCGAGAGAGCGGGGCAGAGAGCGGGGCAGAGAGAGGCGCAGAGAGGAACAGAGAGAAGGAACAGAGAGAGGAAAGAGAGAGGAACAGAGAGAGGAAACAGAGAGAGGAACAAGAGGAGGAACAGCGAGAGGCGCAGAGAGAGGCGAGAGGAGAGCGCAGAGAGAGGCAACAGGAGAGGGGCAGAGAGGGGCAGAGAGAGGCGCATAGAGAGGGGAAGAGAGAGGAAACAGAGAGAGGCGCAGAGAGAGGTCGAGAGCAGAGGCGCCGGGAGAGGCGCAGAGAGAGGCGCCGGGAGAGCGAAGAGAGAGGCGCAGTAAGGGGCGAGAGAGCGCCGCAGAGAGAGGGGCAGAGAGAGGTCGCAGAGAGAGGGGCAGAGAAGGAGCAGAGAGAGGGGCAGAGAGGGCCGAGAGAGGGGGCAGAGAGAGAGCAGAGAGAGGAGCAGAGAGAGGCGCCGAGACAGGGCAGAGGAGGCGCGGAAGGAGGGCATAGAAAGGCGAGTGGAGGGGCAGAGAGGAGCAGAGAGAGCGGCAGAGAGGGGCAGAGAGGGGCAGAGAGAGGCGCAAGAGAGAGCGCAGAGAGAGGCGAAGTAAGGGGCGCAGAGAGCGGCGCAGAGAGAGGGGCAGAGAGAGGGGCAGAGAGAGAACAGAGAGAGGAGCAGAGAGAGTTCAGAGAGGCGCTTAGATAAGGCGCAGGAGAGGTGCGCAGAGAAGAGGCGCAGAGAAAGGCACAGAGAGAGGCGCAGTGAGGCCGAGAGAGGGGGCAGAGAGAGGCCATAGAGAGGGGCAGAGAGAGGAACCAGAGAGGCCGCGGGAGAGGCGCAGAGAAGAGAGGCGCAGAGAGAGGTGCAGAGAGAGGCGAAGAGAGAGGCGCAGTAAGGGGCGCAGGAGAGGCGCAGGAGAGAGGCAGGAGAGAGACAGAGAGAGGGCAAGAGAGAGGAGCAGAGAGAGGCGCAGAGAGAGGCACAGAAGAGAGGGGCAGAGAGGGCAGAGAGAGGGGCATAGAGCAGGGGGAGAGAGAGGAACAGAGAGGCGGCCAAGAGAGAGGCGAGAGAGAGGCGCCGGAGAGAGAGCGCAGAGAGAGGCGCCGGGAGAGGCGAAGAGAAGAGGCGCAGTAAGGGCGCCAGAGAGCGGCCGAGAGAGGGGCAGAGAGAGGCGCAGAGAGAGGGGCAGAGAGAGGAGCAGAGAGAGAGGGCAGAGAGAGGCGGCAGAGAGAGGGGCAGAGAGAGGAGCAGAGAGAGGAGCAGAGAGAGGCGGCCGAGAGCGGCAGAGAGAGGCGCAGAGAGAGGCGCATAGAAAGGCGCAGTGAGAGGGGCAGAGAGGAGCAGAGAGAGCGGCAGAGAGGGGCAGAGAGGGGCAGAGAGAGGCGCAGAGAGGCGCAGAGAGAGGCGCAGTAAGGGGCGAGAGAGGCGGCGCAGAGAGAGGGGCAGAGAGAGGGGCAGAGAGAGGACCAGAGAGAGGAGCAGAGAGCAGTGCAGAGAGGCTCGCTTAGAAGGCGCAGGGAGAGCGCAGAGAGAGCGCAGGAAAGGCACAGAGAGAGGCGCAGTGAAGGCGTGAGAGAGGGGCAGAGAGAGGCGCATGAGAGGGGCAGAGAGAGGAAAGAGAGGAGGCGGCGGGAGGGGCAGAGAGAGAGGCGCAGAGAGAGGCGAAGAGAGAGGCGCGTAAGGGGCGAGAGACAGGCGAGAGAGAGGGGCAGAGGGAGGAGAGAGAGAGGGCAGAGAGAGGAGGCAGAGAGAGGGCAGAGAGAGGGGCATGAGAGAGGGTGCAGAGAGAGGGGGCGAAGAGAGGGGAGAGAGAGGCGGCAGGAGAGAGGGGCAGAGAGAGGGGCAGAGAGAGGCAAATAGAGGGGACAGAGAGAGGCGCAGTGAGGAAGGGCAGAGAGAGGGGCAGAGAGGGGGGCAGGGAAGAGGTGCAGAGAGAGGGGAAGAGGAGGCGGCATGAGAGGGGCATAGAGAGAGGAACAGAGAGAGGCGCAGAGAGAGGCGCCTAGAGAAGGGCAGAGAGGGCGCAGAGAGAGGCACAAGAGAGGCGCAGAAAGAGAGGCGCAGAAGAGAGGAGCAGAGGAGGGCATGAGAGATTTGGAAGAGAGAGATACAGAGAGGCGCCGAGAGAGGCGCGAGGACGGCGGCAGAGAGAGGCGCTAGAGAAAGGCGCATAGAAAGGACAGAGAGAGGCGCAGTGAAGAAGGCGCAAGAGAGAGGGGCAGAGAGGAGCAGGAGAGGGGCAGAGGGGGCAGAAGAGGCGCATAGAGAGGGGAAGAGAGAGGTGCAGAGAGGCGCAGAGGAGGCGCAGAGAGGAGGCGCAGAGAGAGGCGAGTAGGGGGCAGGGGGCGCGAGAGCGGCGCAGAAGAGAGGGCAGAGAGAGCGAGAGAGACGAAGGCAGAGAGAGGCGCAGAGAGAGATGCAGTAAGAGGCGCAGAGAGCGGCGCAGAGGAGAGGGGCAGAGAGAGCGCAGAGAGAGGGGCAGAGAGAGGCGCAGAGAGAGGGCAGAGAGGCTAGAAAGCGCAGAGAAGGCGCAGAGAGAGGCGCAGAGAGGCGCAGAGAGAGGCGCAAGAGAGGGCCAAGAGAGAGGCCATGAGGCTAGAGAGCAGGACAGGAGAGGCGCTGAGGGCAGAGAGAGGGGCCGCATAGAGAGGGGCAGAGAGAGGAACAGAGAGAGGGCGCAGAGAGAGGCGCAGAGAGAGAGTGATAGAGGCGCAGTAAGAGGCGCAGAGAGGGCGCAGAGGAAGCGGGGCAGAGAGAGGGGCGAGAGAGGCGCAGAGAGAGGAAGCAGAGAGAGGAAAGGAGAGGAACAGGAGAGGCGGCAGAGAGAGGCGAGAGAGAGGAGCAGAGAGAGGCACAGAGAGGGCACAGAGAGAGGCACAGGAAGGGGCATAGAGAGGGCAGCGGGCAGGAGCTGTTTGTTGCTTTGCAATTGACAACTTGCCGCAGGGAGTTTTGTTACTGTGAAATTAGCGTGCTCTTTTGTCTCCTGGCAATGTCCATCCATCAGACAGGCAGCAGATAGGACAGGAGGGTGCCGTGCTAGCTGGGTACATAACCAGTTGGGAGACAATTAGCCCACTCACCGTACTGGGCGGCTGGGGAGGTTGGCCCTCCGCACTCTAGGCTTGAAAAAAAAAGCTTGTAGTGGCTCCTAGTCACCCAGTCGAGAGGAGGAGGTTCCGGCAAACGGCATACAATTAAAGTCCCTCCCGGTCTCCTCTAATGGGCTCGGCTCCTTTCATTGCAGCCTTTGGCTAGAATTGATCTGGAGGAGTCCTCGGCTGCCACGTTACGATTTGGGTATTTAAGTTCTTTTGAACTTTTGGGGTTGATGATTTATTCAGGTTAGTCTCAATCTTAAATGTAAAGTTTAGCATGTTTACTTCTGGTTGGAAATGAGTCAGGTGTGACATAACTGTACAAGGGGTTATGTTAGTCCTTTGCAACCATACTATATGTGTCATTTACATAAAAAATATTATCATTTGACAAATAGATAATACATCAATAACATTAATGTTTAAACTGTTTTGGATAGAACTGTGAGTATTATTTGATGACATCGATGCGGGGATTTCTTTTTAGAATTCTGAGCTACTTCCATGGCATTTCTATATTTTTAAGTTTTCAACTTCCCTTCTACACACATCCACTTGACTGAAGTAAAACTATGTTCAATAGTTTGCCATGACGTAATCATGCTCACCAAACAAGATAATAATTAGAGAAAAAATATGTAAGACTTCACTGTTTACTGTTGTCTCTCTTGCTACTTTTTTTGTTTATTTATCTTGAGGGTTCTTTGTGACTGGTACAGAATCAAATGCAACCATTATACTGGATGCATTTGGGCAATAAATGGTGGAGAATAAATGTGGGGAATAAATGGGAGAATAAAATGTGGAGAATTATTTTGTCTAATTGTACACTTTGTTCCGAAATGTTCCGAAAAAGCAAATGATAAGCGGAAATTTAAAAGTTGTTAAATTGGTGTATAAAGGTTGTCATCAGCGCATTTTAAGTTTCCCCACTGAATTTTTGCGCATATTAAAAAAAATTGCTGTGGCAAATGTACTTTATATTGCCTTGCGTTAAATGGAAACTCAAAATGAGCTCATGTTCGTATCTATATTCGGACAAGGAAACCGTCAATAGAGAGACAATCCACTTTTAATGTAGCTGCCACGCTTTAAATCGCATTCTCACGTCTTGAACAGACCCAATCACCCTCTTGTGGAGCAAATTAAAGTGATCCAGGACAGATCTGTATTGAAACTGTTAATTTAAGGACACTGCTGTAGTGGGTGTCAGTGGTTTGACAAACGGCCTGCAGATTGGAGATTCAGAGTGAAGTGGCTTTTGAACATTAGGAGGGATGTATGCAGACAGGACCAACACGTTGAGTTCTCCTAATCAATTTGCCAAGTTGATCAAGCCTTAATTGAGTTGTCCTATTTTATTCCACGGGGCTTATCTTATTAATTCTGCTCACAAGTGCACTCGAGCGGGGGGGGAGGGGTGGAAGAGCTTGAAGAAGGCCCGCGATAAGCACAATTATTTTTTCCCTCTGACCACGTCAATGTACGTTGATAGTGTGATTTATAGTGTCAATAATGTTATAAGTTATTCGGCAGTTATACGTTTTTAAGTTATTGTTGTGCGTTTGGACAAGTGTCTATAGAAAGGTTTTACTATGAGGAAGGAACGAACATGCAGTATCAACCTTTGAAATGACATTTAAATCAGTGGTGACAGATTTAAATTTTACATATATTTTTGAGTTTTACAATAGGGCATCCCCTGAAGGTGAGACTCCACATCTCAAGAGGATGTTTTTCAGGATACATTAATATAAAACAAATGTATTATAAATAAAGTGTCAGTCTAGAGGAATTGCTGGGGCTTCAGATGGAGCACAAAATCGACCAATTCGTCACCAATATAAATGATCACGCGTCAGCATTGTAATTACGACAATATCTTAGACATAATTCACATTCTAGAATCTGAAAACCAATATTACATTACACTACATTTGGATTGGATGAAAAGAGTTTTAACGCTTGTGAGTTACCTCTTAGCCGACAACTATTTAGCCATGAATTATGTCTATATTATAATATATATAATAATATATTAGCCCTGCGACGAGTTGGCCACTGTCCAGGGTGTACCCCGCCTAAGGCCCAAAGGCACTGGGATAGGCTCCAGTCACCCGCGACCCCTAACGGGAACAAGCGGTAGAAAATGGATGGATATATATATATATTATATATTGACATGTCTCGTTCTTGTGGAAATTGTGTCTCGTTATAAAAGAATGCACGTCGTCTTGAAATTAGAAAACAAAACTCACCTTTATGTTCACTTGCACGTAGGCGGACCTCCTTCACTGTGGCCCGGTCCATGGCTGCCTGCACCCGCAACATGTCAAGCTCCTCTTCAACGCCGGCCCTGCAATAACAAACATGTTTACGGAACATCTCTACCTTCAAATAGCAAGGGAATCTCAACAAAGGACTTCAGCAATTATTTGAACACACATGTTTTTTATTTACAGAAAATAGAATGACACAACAATGGCTAATTAAACAGTTTTTTTTGTTTTTTTTTGCGGGAAATCAAAGTGACAAGCAACATGAAACGCAAAGGTAGGGAAGGTACAGTGTGTAGACTAGAAACTGTGCCCAATTAGTTACCTTTCCACAATTAGCTTGATTCCCGCTAAAGGCTAATTATGTGCAGCCGTGCTCGAGACTTTGCACTTTCAAGTTATTATTAGGACCCTGGCTGTATTCTGCTGGGGATAGAGAGGCCCGAGGAGACGATCCCACCTGAAACACGCGCTCTTCTCCCTCCCCTCAGCTCCACAGAGTCCACAAACAGGCTGCGAGTGCTACTGCTGCAGTGGCACTCTTCCACTGGTTAACCTCAATACAAACTTACGCTGCGCTTTTTACGGCCGCATATGGATTTTCATGTGTTTTTGTCACTAAATGCTAAAGACGACATATAACACACAAGTATACCCTTTTATTAGTTAAAAAAAAAAATCTCTACCATCATTACCTTAAATTCAAACATGTCCATGTGAAACAGAATGGAAATAAAGGTTCCAAGCCAGAATAAAGAGATAAATTCATTCCAACCTTAATCAGAATTATCGACTGTATTGACTCCCAGTCTATGGCCCTCAGCTGGCCCTCCACTATATTTCAATAAGTGGGCTCTGATTTTTAAAAAAAAGTTAGGACACCCTTGATCTAAAACAACGTAATAATAGAAACATACCCATTGACCAGAACAGATTTCCGCCTGACCCTTTACTGTATGTCACTTAGGTCTGTCACAATATTTACTATATCGAGTCGACAAACAATAGTTCTAATCATATTTTGGGACTTCATATTTATTGTGTGTACATTTTCTTTGCATTTGTCTGGATATTTGGGCTGTGCAGTGTCGAATAAGTAACTTATATCACAAACTATAGATATTCTAAATACAAAGGTATTTCATTCTGCCATTTATAAACAAACAACAACTTTAGGGTTACTGTGCCAGTGGTATAAAGTAACGTCAATATGATCATATATCGTGACATTTTTATGTAGCAATATATCACATTCACATTCACACTGATGAACCTTATGTGTATCCCCATTTCAAATAATAATAACAGTAGTGGGTTAAAGTTAAGGTAAAACTACTGTACACATGTAAATGCCAGTACACAGACGGGGAGGTTTCGCTTTGCCATTCGTCTTACACTGGCTGAACTCCCTGAAGCAGAACTCTCTTTGCCCGGGCCAGCAGTAATACAAATTGTGACCTAGAATGTGGCCCCTTTTGTTTGGTATTGCAAAATTCCCAATTGTGCCAATAAGTAAATAGTAAAAGCATCTGTTGTGTCAAAAAGTAGTACTTGGAATCATTTTACTTCCTTTAAAAGTGGTTTAATCCAAGGACTTCAGAGTGTAGCCCTGATGTGACCAGGAAGTTTGTAAACGTGTATTCTGAATGGACACTTTGTTAAAATATACTTGTCAAAATGAAAAACAAACCACACTGAGGAGTGTTGGACTACACTGAACAATTATTCTTTAATGGGGGTATGACGGCATATAAGGTGAAGATATTACAATCATTTTGTGTTGTCTGTAGTTCTTAGCAATTAAGATATGCATAGAACAGAGCAATCCAGCATTGTACAGCCTCCAGCACTGCTCTTTTAGGCCACCCAGCAGTGGAGACGGCTCTAATGGCTGACTGCAGCTTAAATAAGTCCACAAATGAGTGTCCCGGAGGAGGTGAGGAGGCAGATGGATACGTGTCGCTTCTCTATAGATTTTCCTCCATAAATGAACCCAAGTCGATGAAGCCCGGCACTGCCTTATGTGTCCCGGCTGTTAATGGGACAAATGAGCTGAAATATGCAGTGTGTGTTCCAGCTCATGTTTCTCTTTTATGCCTTTTCAGATGCTGGTGGTATTGATGCTAAACCAAAGTTCATATGCAAAACATTCAATTTTGTTGAAGGATAAGCAACTTTGTTGGCCGAGGAGGAGATTGGGTTGCAGATTGACTTCATTGGCTGCAGGCCTCCAGTTTCACATCATAACACGGGAGATGGAGGATAATGCTCTTTCCAGTATTTGTCATTGCAGAGGCGGGTCATGTGCGGCAGAAAAACAGCAGCATGGTTGTTTAATAGAATCCAACAAACTGCACCACAATGCCAAATGTCTTGATCAATCTTAGAAACCCTTCCAACTTTCCCTTTTCCATAAGGTCACAGTCAAATTTCTCAAGCAAGAATAAGATTTTGATGCAGACAAAATAAACTTGTGAGTCTCCTACTTCCACATTCTAATGCGATTAATAAAAAAGATTGCGTCATCATTTTCTTATCAAGGCCAGCAGACAAAAGAACGAGCCGTAGGTGGGTAGAGTCAACAGTCAGGTGTTGTTTGGTAATGATGTGGTCTGTCTCACGTCGCCCTTTTGGCCCCTTAAAAAAAAAAAAAAAAAAAGCTCTTCTTTCTTATGCACTGCATCAATTCCAGCCCTGAGCTATGCATTTGTTGTCATTTGATCTCGTCTGCTACCTGCGCGGCGCCGTATACAGCTCAGAGTGCACACTTCCAGCGCTGGGCCACGAGGGTCCACACAACATCATCATCTGCGGCCGCCATTGCGATTTCAGATCCCAACCTTCTCTTGTTTCTTGCATAAAAATACACGGACGGAGAGGGAAATGGGGTGAGAAAGCGAAAAACACCTCTGGCATCTTAATAGCTGGGGATGGAGTCTTGTTTTTGGGGTGTGAGGTGGGGATTCCCCTATGGTTAACATGGAGCTGGAGGGCTGATGGTTCACGGTGTTAGTTTGGCTGGGTAAGTCACTCCTGTCAGCAGAAATGGTGACTGGTGGAGCTTGGCTATAGGCGATGCAAGGGCAGCAGCGGCGGCAGAGGAGCTATGAGGTAAACAGGGATTTATGCGCTAACCACTGATGGAAACAACCCAGAATAACTAAGAAGATATTCTGTTTCTAAAAGGCTTGTTGATGCCGCTGGATATTCTATTGTGAAATAAAACTGTATCGGGGAATTGAATTTAGAGTGTTTAAGACGGGGAGAAGGAATTAGAACAAGTCAATTTTATTTTTTTTAACTGTAAGAAAACAGACAAAATCAATGTGTAACAGAAAACCTGCATAATTACACATACAAATCTAAATTAGGATATTATATTGTTACTAGGGATGTCAACATATCATATTTTAGTGTTGAGAAAACGCATTAGTATGAGAAAAAAACTGCACAATTTAACAAGTTACTCCCCAAGTTTGAGTATATGCTTTATGCATTTTAGTTTCTGAATGAGAGAAATTAAGTTAAAGTTAAAAAACAATTTACTTGTGTATTTGTGTAATCTCGGGATTATAGATTGATGTAAAATCCTGTTTTTTTTGTTTGACTTGGGTATGACAGTAAGGGTGCGTTCCAGTTGTCCTCGGCGGTTGGAACTCTAGGACCCAGGAGAAGACCCAGAGTTTTGTTGTGTTCCAGTTGTTTAGTCGAAGAATAAAATTAGCAGTACATTACAGTTTATGTATAGTAACAACTCAATTCAAGTAATACAAACCACGAAAGTGCTTAAACTAAACAAAATGTGGATATACTTTAGCTACATTATTAACCCAGACAGTGTTAATACATTTTTATTTAGTATAAGTATGAAAAAAAGTGATTTTTTTGGTTTTGTTGTCATTAGGTCCTGGTAGACGTTAGCAACATTAGCATTCCAATGGCTGAAAGGCAGTACAGGAGCAAGTTTACACACAGCGACACAGGGCTATCAATATTTCAACTATCGAAAATAACTTACTCCAGAAGCAGGGAGCTGGATTTTTTAAAACTCAGATAAAGTTTGGGTGCTTTTCAAGTATTAATTGCGACATGTAAGGGTGTTCCAGTTGAGGAAGAAAAGTCAGAACTTGGAAAATTCAACCTCTGAACACAACTGGAACACAGCATAATACCATATTATAAACCAAGGTTTCACAGGAGGAAGGCTGAATGGGTAGCATTGTGAATAGTGAGTTTTTGTACCGATATTCATATTTGTTTCGAAAGAAAGATTTGCAATTAAAACAACTAGAGTATGAAATAGAAAAACTGCAAACAAAATTAAAAAGTAGACAAAGTATGGTTGAACTAAATTCTTTCCAATGCTAGAGGCGCAAATGTGAAAGTCAATGTCCTTGATCAGTGCCAGCTGCATTTATTTACTTTTTCACCAACATAGATGATTTATATGATATCATATGGTTAAACTTTAAGGTCCCTCTTACATGCAATTAGGCTGCATACAGAATATGAGAGGCAATTAGTGTCACTGCATGTACGTGATTACTTAAGGGAGCTTTTTTCTCGCATAAATTAATTGACCAAATAATTAATGACATAAAAAAAACCGCCCTTCTACAGAAAACATACTATTTGTGTAAACGTGTCCCTCCTCCAGCTCAGCCCGGGATCCGGGGGCAAAAGACCCTCATTACTCCAAATACCTTTAAGCAAATGCAGATGAAATGCAACGGATTGAACACCAGGAATACCCGGCACAACTTTATTAAACTTAATTAGAGTCAAAGTCGCTTACATGATGGTCCATGATGGTCACTTTTTTCCCCCAGTAATCGCTAGTTAATTTATGCTTTGATGTCATATAGTGTGTTTATTTTGTTTACTGGGCCTAAATAATTCCTGCCTCATTTTAGCAACAGATCTTTAACAACAATTAAGTGGCGAGGACATGGAGTGCAGCAGACAGATGCATAATGAGCTTGAGAAAACGATCCCTGTGTGAGTGTTTTAAGCCCACCCGGCCCGTGGTTACATGCCAGCCATCCACCACCACTAATGGAAATCTTAATCAAAACTACACCTTGGTGTCAAATGTTGAGGGAGACGGTTTCCAATTAATTTAATGAAAGGTCTATTTTTAATCAGATTTCAGCGGGCTGTAAAACTGACGCAAACTGTATATTCTTAAATCTATTACAGAAAACAACTAAAACATGTTCAGTAGTAGTGGGCAATATTGCAAACGAATTTAAATCAGAGTTTCAAGTTAAACTTTCTGTTGTGTTAAGAGTTTACACCTCACAGCGTTTTGTTACATCCACTTTTTACTCAAGCAGACTATGAAAAAAGCTAACCAGTGTCATTTTAGGGGGCGTGGTCTGGTGTGGGTGAAAACTCTGTTGACTAAATCGATTTCGCCATAGAAAGCAGGCGATATTTAAACAAATTTGGGCCGTTGGACCCCTTTATTCTTCCCCATGACTCTGTGTCTGCGTTTGGCACAATATAACTCAAAGTAGTATCCTACTCTTGTAGTTGTTGAACAGTGGGTGACAGAGCAGCTCTACATTAAAATAATGGATCGCTTTCCGCACAGAGGTCCGTTAGTGGACCTTCCCTTGGATACCAGCTGTATCTAAGTGGGTGGGGAAAAGTTTATGGCAGATTGTGCTCGAGTTTGATGCTGCATTTGCCAAAAAAACGACACCATCATTATAAACGGTCTATACGAACTGGCATTTTGACCAACTTTTCAAGTGGTCAGTTAGACATTTTAGTAGTGTCCTTTACTTTCAGGTTAAGGTTTACTTTGTTAATCCCTCATGAGGGAAATTAATTCTCTTCAATTGACCCATCCTTCAACTGGGGCAACCAAGAGTCAAGAGCAGAGAGCAACAGCGCTCAGGGACCAATCCTCAGATCTTGAGCTCAGCTTATTCATGGCCTACTGTGCTGGAGGAATCCCTGGGGTGCATGTTTTGGGTTGATGGGGGAAACTGGAGCGTCCAGAGGAAACCTACCCAGACACAAGGAGATTTCGTTCCGAGAGTTGAACCCGCGACCTTCTTGCCGTGCCGCCAGTTTATTCAACTGTTATCTGTTAATAATACTACAAAGCTCATGTTTGACAGAGCCAAACCGTTACAATGTCTTATCTCGATAGTCCTTTCTTTACTCTGCAGGGACGCTCCTGATTCATCACTCCAAACATTGTGGGAAATGGTCATGTGAGCCTCGAGACACTGTTTTACAAGTGCTGTTTTAGGACCCAGTGATGGGGAACATCTGTGAACCGCCTCTTAGACGATAGTGTGTTTAAACAGACTCTGTGACTGGGTATTAAACACTTTACATGAGGCCTTTATTTGCTCCTAAATTCTTCTGCTGCCTGTTGTTAATTAGCCATTAGTGGATCATTGCTAACGCTTATCTAGCATAACCTTCACAAGAACAATCATTAGAACACGGTCATCGGAACAACAAGCTCTAAACGGCTGCCACGGGTTTCGCAGCAGTTATGTTGTTAAACTAGCTGCAAGCCAATGGGCACTTTTCAATTAGGAGCACTTTGTCTGAGGATACGGGCAAAAACAGTGCTTCTGCTGAAGACAGGACACAGAGCCAAACTAAAATATGAAAGGACACATGTTATGCATTATTTTAATGGTTATTGGCCTTTAAACATGCTCTACCTTTACTAAAGTACCTTTACTTTGACATCTAATGTTTTAAAACTTTAGAACTACATTGAAAATCACATAACTGTGCTGGCCGGTGGTGTGGTTGGGGCGGCGGCCCGCATTCTGGGCTCCATGTGCAGTCCTGTCTCCAACGGTTTACTGCGTACCCATTTTGCGCGAAACTTATCCTGTCTGGTAAAACCTAGGGGCCAAAAAATCCTTAAAAAAAAAAAAGAAATATTACTTTCTCATGAGTCAGCCATTCCCCTCGTCAGGATTTGGTGTTAGCGCGCTCAGAACGGGTCTAGAGATGATTTATGGACTAAAAACAGCGATTTTGTGAGGCTCAGAGGAGGAGAGAAAATGACCTCATAAACAAGATTCCTTAATTTGATGAGTGAACAGTATAATAGCATGGTTAAAAACTCAAAACATAAAATGTTGTGATGTTAAAACGTTAAAATACCTGAAAAAAAGAAACATAAATTTATGGTAAAAACACTACATTCTCATTTCTCTACATCATCATTCATTCAATACATTCACTGTCACCACAACTGGACTATTGAATAATATTTACAAAATTCCAAAACCAGAAAAATACAGACAACAAATGACAGGACAATGACATTATCAAAAGTGGAAACTCAAGTCTGTGATGGCCTTTCTGTATTTCTCTTGCCTCTCTGAACAGGCGCAGTGAGTACCACATGCCAGTGGAATAGAGATGGACATTGGGCAGATACCTGGAACTGACACTTTTCAGAAGTTTAAAGAACCCATCTGAGTTAACTTTGCTTTATCCATCCGCATAAGGAGAGGGCCCCTGGAGATGTGGAGAGAGGAGCTGAGGTGGAGCTGGTCAGGGGCACATGAAGGGGATTAGAGCAAACCCCAGTGGACGGCCCACTCGCACAGCTAGGTAAGAGGCCAGCCAGCGCGCTCGGCCCCATGTGGCTCTGCTCGCAGGTCACTTCCAAGGGCCCTTCGTGTTCAGAATAGTCCGCTGACCCCATGCCCCGCCCCTAGACGCTGCGGTCCTGCAGCTCTGCTCCATTCTTGGCCCGGACCAGCCAGGCATCCGGACGGACATCCCTTAACAGGCAGCAACGGCGGCACTGGGGCTGCTAGCTTGTAATTAGCTCGGACAGCTCAGGCTTGGAGAGAGGCAGCCGGGCTATATCATAATGAGCTCAGCTGGGATTAGGAGGACAGGGCAGGGGGGTGAGCAGAGGGGAACGCACGCAGGAGAGGGGGCAACTGTAAGAGGGGGCGGCGGGCGGCGGGGGGGCAGGGGGGGGTAAGGAGCAGGATTCTGGCCAAGTGTAAGCACCGCACAGGGCCAGAGGGAGGCAGCTGGGAAGACGAGAAGGAGGATGGTTGGGTACGGGATGGAGGAGGAGGGAAGAGGTGAGGAGAGGTGAAGGCGAGGGGGAAAGGGAGAGAGAGAGAGAGTGACTATGGCTTTAGGACAGGCTTTGTGGGGAATCGCAGAGGGTCAGTGCGCGGTTCGGTTACACGGGATACTCCAGATCAAAGACTGTGTTAGACACGACTTCGACAACTCAGGAACTTCAGCCACAATCTGAGCCACACCTTTCACACAAGAGCAGCTACATGTTTTTTTAAAAGGTTAGAGCCAACTTAGCAAAAGGGATATCACGATAGAAAATGTTAGTGTTACAATTATTGTGAGAAGAAACATCACAATAACAATATATATTTACGATTATTGACACATAACGCTTAATTTTCTTTAATTCTACTATATTACCGTTCTGACTGAATCATGTATAACTGGAAGCAAAGCTCTTACATCCGGGTTTACAGTAGATACATCAAATTATTATTAGGTACAAATAGTCACAAAGTACTGCTTTTATAGTATGCTCTCTTGGGGGGAAATCTAAATCGTATCATTTACAAGTCTGAAGTCTGGTACCGCAGCTTTAAGCACATGTTTTATTATGTCGAAACCCAAATTGACTTCAGATACTCTTTACTGAATATAATGATCACATTTAGCATGTTTCCATGTATGATGAGGTCCTATCATTTTGTTAAGGATGTAACTTTAAACTGAGACTACCACAAAGACCCAGCCAGTAATTTTCATAATGCAATATTACTACCCGCACTTTAATGTGTGAATTTCTGGGCGGCCAATTTTACAAATGAGCACAGTTTCTAATGATCCTGCTTTGGCTCCTGCTGGCTGGTAATGATGTGGAGGGCTAGGTGAACGCTGTGAAGTTGGGAAGGGCACACACTCAAATCTTAACACCCACAAACAAGAAGGGACAGTGGGAGAGCCAGCCTGTGTGTGTGTGCGTGTGTGGGCAAATTAATGAGATAAAAGTTGATATTCAAGTGTCCACTTTCTATGTGTGAGTGTGGAGAAGACACTTACTTCTCCAGAGAGAGTTTCCTGGTGAGGTTTTTCAAATAGGCCAGTTCATTCCACACCGCATCACTGTCCTCCTGTCTTAGCTGCCACGGCTCTGCACGCTGGATCTTTCTGCCACTAAGACCAAACATAACAATAAAAAAGGAATAATTTACACACGTGCATCTATTCATTTATCCGTTAATTAAGTTGCTGCTTTGTCTATTAAGAGACGAAATAACCTCAACCTGAGGATAATATCCAGTCACGGTATTTAGACAGTGACTTATTTCATACTAGAAGTAAATTAGATACAGGAGTTTACCCATGTTTATGGCTGGAATTGTCTAGAATTTAGGGATTGGTTCCACAAACTTGCCATAATAATCCTATAATATAATAAGTCCTTTCATAAGTCGCCAATCACCACTCTAGAGTTGAATAATGGAAGTAAATGCGAGAAAGAAATGTCACGTTTGTATTTGTTTTATGTGGATAGGCCCAGTAATTGCAGCGATATTAACCATGAACCAAGTGAACATATCTGGAATCTGATAGTTGAGACATGAACACAACCTAGAAAGCTGATCAATGCCAATATTCCTTTGCTAAGAGCAAACATTAATTCACTGCTAAATTCAATACATATTAAGTCAATGTCTATCAAATAGATTACAGTGAATTATGTTGCTACACCTGTTCTAACCTCAGTGCTGCCACATAAGGCACATATATTAACAAGGGACCTGGGTGGTACTGTATGTTACCTTGCTGCCTCATGCAGATTCACATGGGGTAACAAGGCCCCTTAGTTCTCCTCCGTTTTTGTTATTCAGCCATCTTTAGCAGTATTCAAATGAGAAGCCTTGACTTTGACATTTCAGTGGCAAATCATGTACAGACGCTTGCATGTTTGCTAAAGCCCAGGGCACTGCCCATGTGGCAGGGCAGTGGAGCACTCCCTGTGCACCATGCAAATGTAAATAATGGCAAAAACACACTTGCAAACGAGGTCATTCAAATGTCTACACCTCACTTATGAATACTTAATGACAATTTGTGCTCTGTGGTTGGAGCATCTATTGAAGTCCAGCTCTCTACCTCTTCCACCTATATGGTCCTCAACAGCCCCAGTGGCATCTCACCACACTGCCATCCATCAGTCACTTTCAATAACAATTAGTCTTTCATTTGCCAAATAAAGCCATTCAAAATGAGAATTCTACATTGAAAAGTATAGCAGACAAAATAAAAGTGGATTGTTTCACATTTTCACTAATATGTAGTAATGGATAGTCAAGGTCACAGCGGAGGAATCTTTCACATGTTCATTGACTTTGTGTATGCCAACATGCTACACTAAAGGTGCATTCACAATACACTTTTGATTCCAATCAGGATTCGTTTGCCTGGCTGGTTCCGTTCCTTTGGGTAATTGTGAACGTGCAATCGAACTGTGGTCCGGTTTGAAAGGTTGGTCTTGGTCTGATTGAATCAAACTCTGGCACGATTCATCTAAATTGTGAACGTAAACGAACCAGAGAGCGGAACACAACCAGGAAGTGTCCATGAAGTGAGCCACGCTGACACGCACATGAGGCTCAGGATCAAAACCAACTCCTGTGTGAGATCGATAACGGGACAAATGACACAGAGAAAGCCATGAAAGTAACAGGAGCAGGTCAAAGTCTGGTTTCATTGTGATTACTGAAAATATATACATGGGTTCATAAAAGCCAAAAGGATGAACCCTAACACTGTTAAAGACGCTTCAAGTTTGTTTGTGCGGATCAGGCAGAACTTGGTGTCTCTCCCTCACTTTTCTTTGTCATTCCTTTGACTGATATTGTACACAGCGCCTCTACAGGCAAAGTGGAGCTGTGTCTCTCTGCACATTTGGTTTGATTGATCAAAGTGCATCGTGAATGAGAACCGGACCAGCTCAGAGAAAGAGACAATGTTGCAACTTTGGCCCCCAATCGAACAGAGTCTGCGTCAATTTGTATTGTGAATGCGACCTAATACTACCGTGCTTAAACCAAAGTGCGGGTGTGTGCGGGTGTGTGTATTGTGTGTGACCTTAGAAGACCTGAAGCTACTTTTTTTTGTTTTTCACATGTTTTGCCTATATTTAAAGCATTATTCGACTTCACACACTTACCTGCATGATGGAAGACAAAAAGGCATCAGATCTTTGAGAGGAGAGCTTTTTGTATTTGAATGATGCGCTGCACATCAACAGCTGTGACTGATTGGCCAAAAATCGGAATGACGAAAATGATGTGCTGTGAGGAGCGCCAGTGCTCATGAAAACAAAGTTGGAAGGGTTGGCACTGGTCAAGCAGCAGTGGTAGGTCTATTGGACCAGATGAACACGGTCAATGTAGGCATTTGATATGATACAATGCGTTTGTTGAAACAGCTCCGGTTAAGCATATAAAGTGCATAGTGTGAGAGGTGCAAGGCGCATGATTAAGTCATGGTAAAGCTTTAATTTGTTTACAGTGGGCCTAAAAGCTGTTGAACACAGAGCCTTGAGAGAGCGATCTTCTTCAGGCCTCACTGCGCTCTTCCCTGCGGTATGCTGGTTTCCATTATTAAGCAGGAGGAAATAGAGAGAACTTTTCCACACCGCTGCGGCTAATTGCTCTGATTCAGGGGGAATCTGTTTATGGGCGCAACTTTGATCAGAGAACGTATGCCTTAATAGCCTTTAATTTTATTTGCTCACCCCATCATCCCCAGTCTGATTAAAAAACTTTTTTCCCTTCTCTAATATAAATATGAAGTTGCCTTTTCCCCCCTTTCCTTCAAACCATTTTGGGAGAATACGGTAGTAATGGTGAATGGCAGATTGTTTACACTTGGGCAGGCCACTCCTGAGCCTGAGCATGTTGTAAAGATAATGAAATATTCCGGTGTGCGATGATTGGCTAGTAATTGTTTTTTGGGCGGGGCACTGGGTTGGCATAGCAATACAAAAATCTATGCTGAAGGAATTGCATCAGATGTAATAAAAATGTTATATCCAGGACAATCCGGATGGCAAACGGCCTAAGGGATGAAATGAGGCATAAAAACAAACAAGCATATCATCAAAGCTCCATCAATTTACAATTAAAATAGTTTTTTTAAACGTATTTTAAGTTGTTTTTGTTTAAGTTGTCTTATTTTGCAATGGAATGACAAAATGGTTTGGTATGGTGATAAAGTATAGGTGAGCTTGAATCATATGTTTGTGTACCATGCGCAACGGGGAAAAAGGCAACATCACAGCATGGAAGCTGCAGAAGAACTCCCTAACAAGCTCGAGATGCAATGAGACTCCACGCAATCCCCACTGACTTGTTAGACTCCTGATTTCCCACACTAATGGGAGTATTTAAGTCATTTTCTATTGTCTCCCGCTCTTGCTGGCATTACCCCAGTGGGCTTAGCAGCTATTTAGAGATGGGGCGTGATGCCAAATGAACACAAGGATCATAACAGTGAGTGACTGGCTGGTGCCATGGAGAGCCTTTGAGTGAAAAGGGCAAAGCTGCCTATTGCATCAATTATGCGTCCAACCAGACAAGAAACACAAATATGGCCGGACTCACAGAAAGTGGGGGGTTTTTTTGAGTTAATATTCTGCACTCCAGAGCATAGACCTCTTCCAGAGAATCTTCTGGTCTGATGGTAAATACTCTTTAATGTTAAAGTTAGAAATGCTTTGTCTGCAAAATGTGTACCAGTTGTCTGTAACTGTTCAAGATATTACTTAACATGCACAGCAAAAAAGGCCACTGACTGGTGCTTCAAAGACAAAAACGTCTGCTGAAAAGTAAAAAGGTGAGGCTTAAGATAGGGATGAACCAGTACCTGCCAATACCTGATATTAACTGACAGTGTAGCCACGGAAAAGAGCATTTTTCCCCCTCAAAACCCAGTGAACAAAATGGATCCAATAGTGTTATGTAACTGACTGTTATTCATCCTGGAAGTTACTACTGAATATCTTTGTATGAATAAAAGTTCAAACATTATGAGATGATCTGGGCCAATATCAGACAGTAAATAAATAGTATTTTTACATCCAATTATAGGCCCAACCAGGATATCGTCCGTCTGAACCAAAATCATGGAACGGATACTCCATAACAGATACCAGCATCAGTGTATCCCCAGTTTAAGATTCAGTTTGATGTAATAGAGTAGCAAAAGTAGACATCCAGTGAATGTTGTTCTGGTGTTGTAGGAGAACGGAGCGGCTGTTAAGTGGTGCTATAAGGTTATGATCTACCATTTGACAAGTCCTTACTTCCACAGACTTCCTGAGAAGCTGCTAAAACACACAGTACACAGCAGCAGTGGTACATACAGCGGGTGTTGACTCTTTGTTCCCACTGCCTCAGACATATGCTGCTGAGCCGCGCTGAGCTGACAAGAGCCGAGAGGAGCCCGCCGCCGCACATACTCCCTCACTTCCAACGCTTTCACACGGGCTCACGTTGCACCGCTGTTTTCTTTAATTAACCCAAAGAGAAAACATCTGACAGGGTCAACGCTGGCTCCCGTGTGGCCGCCCAACACTCACCTTTAAGTTACACGTGTTAAAATGGCCTTAAAGGGGAGGTGTCTAGTTTAAAAATCACCTAACATTTAAGGTTATTCTGGTTGGGGAAAAAAACTGAAAAAGAAAACTTTCTCAAAAGTCTTTCAAAAACCCATGTTCATTGTGAAAAAGGATCAGTCTGGTTTGTAATAATCTATACTCTAGGAAGTACACATTTATTTATTTTCATTTTTGGAAGATTTTTCAGCCCTGAAGGCTTTATGTGACCGGACAGTTGTGGAGAGACATTCGGCAAATGGTCGAGGGAT
The DNA here is from genome assembly GCA_015082035.1 of Chaenogobius annularis. NCBI lineage: Eukaryota > Metazoa > Chordata > Actinopteri > Gobiiformes > Gobiidae > Chaenogobius > Chaenogobius annularis. The sequence goes on along the minus strand of BJKM01000122.1, from coordinate 1,258,907 downwards.
GGAATCAAACCAAAGATGCTGCGGTGGTACTTGATATAGGCTTTTTCCAAACTCTATTATTAGTTATGATTAATTATTAGTTGCTATTGAGAAGAAGTCATTAAGTATTTACGCGATGTAGTGGATATATATATAATATTCTTATAATCCCAATGACGATTCTCTGTCAAAATTACCGCAATGTGTCAAAACAAGGCAGGAAATATTGCAGCTAATGTCGCAGGTGAGTTTGGCACAAAATGCAAATGCACTATAAAAGAGTGTTAATTGAACTTCTTACCCTCATTTGAGTTAAGTTTTATTTTAGAAGCTTCTTTTCAGCTTTTCTAGTTTTGAGTGTGGACAAAGTATTTGATATTTCGATTTCGCATATTTCCAAAGCAACATTTTAAATCTATGTTTTATATATATATGTGTGTCGTGTCTATTTGAACTTAAACGACATTCAAATAAACGTTCGCCTCGTTTGTTTGCAATATAGACGAATGATAACACAGTCCCAAAGCTAAATGATTAATATTGTAAGTGAAGTAACAAAAAGCTAACCCGACTAGACAACGAACTCGGCACATTTGTGATCGCCATGACAGCACCCACACATTTCTCGCTGTGGATCAAACGTCCTGTGGTTTCTGCTGAAGATAACAGGTTGGAGCAGGAAATGGCCTTCACCCCACCCGCCCCCCCACCTCCTCAGTCTCCGCCGCGTGCCTTTTCAAACACCTTGCACGCCCTCCCCTCCCCAGAACCACAGACACCTCCTATTTTCGGCTCTCACATCCTAATGAACGCCGTGGGAGAAGGAGACGTGGACGCACTTGGCACAAAATGGCCCAAATTGACTGGGCTTAAAACCTGTGAGCTCTTTCAAAGGCAGTGAAATTCCTACCACTTACCCAAATCCAGCGCTCGGCTCCTGTCAGACAACACGCGGAGACGAGTAAGACCCTCAGACTGTTTTGTGAGCGGTTTCAGGGGGATATAGTTTCACAGGCTTTTAACATAAGCAAAGTTGAGTTATTTTATTCCCGACTGCTGGATTGGAGTGAGAGTTACTTGGTATGTATTCTTCTCAAGTGATTTATAAAAAGGTACGGGCAGAAAGTGCACAGGTCTTGTAAAGCGGGACTTTTATTATCCGCTTTGATTAGGGTATAATAAAGTAGATTATCAAAACTGCAACACACAGGATTTGGAGATGCCACTTACAAAATTAATAAAGGCCATTGTCTTTCAGTGTGTGGGGTTATTGGTGTTAAATATATAGTCATGGATCAGGGAATAAGATGAATAGCACCACAATGGATGGTGCTCAGTGCAAAGATGGTAAACTGGATGTCTTGAACGTTGAAGTGGGACAGTGAAATATTAAGTTCATAAAAGTGTGTCTACAAAAACGGGTCGGTTCCATGTCAAAATAAAGTTAAATTCTGTCAACAGGACACGGTTTTTAAAGTAAATACGTTTCTACACTCATCAGAGCAGCTTCTTTGGCTCTGATGCAGCCCAGAAGGAGAAGTTATCTTAGACTTATCTCTAGATCCAAACCAAAACAAGAAAAAAAAAACCAAGAGTGCACATCAGAGTATGCTAATAGGCAGTCCATGACTCATTAAGGCCATTAGCGATGATGTAAAATGTGACTCAGGTGATAGTTCACACCTTTGGGTAGTTCTAATAACAGATGTAAACAACTAGGGTATGTTGGTTTCAGTGTAGTTAAAGGAACTGTATGTAACCTGTGTGCTTCCTGTTTTAAAACATGAACTGCAATCACAGCTGAACCTTTGTTGCCCGTGGATTAACCTGCAGATAGAGGCCATATACATGTTTTTCTCCTTCTCAGTCATGGATAGGCATTCGGCCTTATCCATTTCGGCTCAGAACCTCCAGAATTATAGGCTTACTGAGCTGCAGAGGCTGCACTAGCACTGATATATGATTGTGGTTGAGGATTCAGAGCAGAGAGTAGCCAGCAACCCAAATGAGGGACTCATGTGAGGCTCATTTCGCTTTCTGATTAAGAGAAACAAAAACAACAAATCATAAGAAACTAATTGGACATCATGTCCACTGTTTTTGTAATTATGAATAAATTAAGCATTAAAATTATTATTAGTAAAAACTGCCCAAAAATCTGGGGACACAGATAAATCATGCTTATGAAATCTAAAATCAAACTCTTGCATACGGTTTCTTTAACTCCTTTATAAGCCAGTCTCTGTCAGGGCAGCACCAGAACTGAAGAAGCTACTAGGATGAGTGGCCAAACGGAACAGTTGACACAATTTAAGCTCCTTTATATTGAGTAGTAATAACTGCTTACTGGTCTTGTGCGTCTGGTATTGTACTTTATGGAACTTTCCCACATCCAGTCAGACAGAATATAAAGTGTAGTAATCCCTTTAACAGAAAATAATAAACAAAGGGCACAGAACACTGACTGACCTAATCCTGAAAACACATTTATTTGCATGTTCCATCTGTGATTCAAATCATTAAAACGGAGCTCTCAACAAACTTTCAATCAGTCCCACATCTGCCTAAACCTTTAGCGACAATTGGAGGAAATAGCAGCTGTTAAGCGTCTTAACCTTCCCAATAGCTCATGTGAGTCTTTGTATAACACTATTGTATAAAACCTACACATCAGTTAGAAATCTGGGGTAATAATGGACTCAGATTTGAATTTTAACAGCCACGTCAGATCAATCACATCAGCAGCTTTTTACCATCTAAAAAACATTGCCAAAATCAAAAGTATAGTGTCTAAACCAGACCTGGAGAGACTTATCCATGCGTTTGTCTCTAGTAGATTAGACTACTGTAAGGCCTGCTCACTGGCCTCTCCAAACGAGCTGTAAAACAGCTGCAGTACATCCAGAACGCCGCTGCTCGGGTCCTGACTAGAACCAGGAAGTACGATCACATTAGTCCTGTGCTCAGGTCTCTGCACTGGCTCCCTGTGGCTCAGAGAATAGACTTCAAAGCAGCTCTGCTTGTATACAAGTCTCTCCATGGCCTGGCACCAAAGTACATCTCGGACATGTTAGTGCCATATGAACATCTGTGACTCTGAGGACCTCAGGGACCGGCCTCCTGCTGGTGCCCAGAGTCAGGATAAACATGGGGAATGTGCGTTTCAGTTTTATGCAGCTAAAAATCTGGAACAGTCTTCCTGAGGATGTGAGACAGGCCGCTACTCTGGCAATGTTCAAATCTAAACTAAAAACTGTTTTGTTTGGCTGTGCATATGACTGAAATGCTTTTTTTTGCGCTCTTCTCTTTTATGTCTTGAACTAAGATTGTGATTTCTGTCATGTCTTTGTGATTTTAATGCATTTTTTCCTGTTGTGTGAAGCACTTTGAATTGCCTTGTGTACGAATTGTGCTCTACAATAAACTGCCTTGCCTATTGTTCACAGTACTTACATGCCACTGGCCGTCTCCAGTTCTTTTTGCTGGTCTCTTATCGTCCTATAGTTGCTCTGAATGAGGCGCAGACGTTCACGGCGGTTGTCGTGCGCCTTCCTCAACTCCTCATTCTCTTCAATCTGTAAGAAACATTTACTTTTTAATAATAAAACAAAGCAACGCGGGGAAAAAGTTGTTCAGCTTTCCACATTGATGCGCTGTCCAAAACAAGGGTCCTTTCTGCTCTCGGATTTTTTAATTTGGCACACTGCTAGCGCACCTGAGCCTGACAAAAGTCCACACACAAGCGCGCCCGTCTCTTCTTCCTCTTGACAAGTGAGAAACATCATTAAAGTCTAATATTTAGATGGCCGGCCGAAAAAGGACACAAACATCAAACAAACCGACACAGGAGACACGTTCGCATCCTTGAACCCACTTACTGGAGTTACCAAGTTGACGACCCGGGCGCGCTTTGTTGCTGACAATGTTGTTGACAGCTATTAAAAACGCGGCAAAGATTGGGCAAGCGGCTTCAAAGCGGGAGCCGGGAGAAGACAACGTATAGATTTTCTTTTTTTTTTTCCTTGTCAGGGGCACAACAGCGCTCCTCCCCATCACGCTGACCTTAACAGAGAGGGCGATGCAGAAAACAGTTTCAACAGGCAGGACAAACAAAGGTGAAAAAAAAAGAAAAAAGGAGGAAGAGGAGGATGGAAATGTGCGGAAGGGGAAAAAAAAGAAAGAGGAATTACGAAGACGGAGAGAGGCGGTCGAGGAGAAGGAGAAGAGTGCAGGACAGGTTTCTGCTTGAGTGGCCAGGGCTGGGGAGAGTTGTCGAGCGCTTTCTGAAGGGAAGGAGCTTGTTTACTGCTGATATGACACGGCTGCCCTGCAGAGAGGGAAATGCGAGCCCTCAGCCCTGTTATTATTAACAAGGACAAAGAGAACAGAGACGGCACACAAACACGCACTGTACACGCGCCCGGCAGAAGGCCGACACACTCACACGTGCAGCTGCCAATGTGACAAGTATGGATTTCCCCCCCTGTGCCGTTTATTCACACAGGACATCTGCAAGGCATCCTGAGCCCCTTCACGCACCTCTCAAAAACAACATTTTAATGACAAGGACCAGAGCGGGGCATTGGTGGAACTGGGAGCTAAGGGAGAAGCGGAGTGATGGAGAGAAGGGGGGGTGCACTTGTGGCAGCGCATTAGCTACATCATGGATTCCCAGGCTCCCTTATAGCGTTCCCCCCGGGCTGCTCCGCTCTGGTCATCAGGCCACAGACCCTTGCCCACCGATCAATATGCCCCCTTCCTGGCCCGCGTACACATCTGTGGAGGTTTTCAAGCTGAAAAATAATTACACAGCAACAGCGAATGTTTACGTGAAAGAGGGGAAAAAACAACACAAAAAGCTAAGCTAAAGAGGCAACTGTCTGCTGCAGTTAGGGTCAACGTGTCAATTGTTTAAGAGCTGTATATCCAGTTAGAAAAGCGCCCTATATGATGGAAAGAAGTGGATAAAGAGGTGGTCAAGGGAAAATATCCTGAGCAAAATAGTATATAGACCTAAAGCATTTTTGGAGAATTCGGGAACTTTCAAAGAATGAAGATTACTTGTATCATTCAGAACAAAATAAATCCTTTAATTTACCTCAGATACATAAGAGTTTAGTGCTTCACTTGTTGATTCTGCAGAAATCCAGTTTCTCTATCTGCATTTGGTATTTTCCCCCCTTTTTATCCTGCTCTCAATCACGCCCATTTGAAATCGAGACGAAAGGACATGATTCCAGACCGGATCTTTGTAAAGTATTGTCAAAGCGTGTGGTCTTTGCAGGTCTGGCAACAAACTCACTCTAAATAAAACTTTTGAGTCGATAAATGAGAAGGAAAAACGATAACATGGTTATAAGATGAACAGATCTCCTTTAAGATAAAGACAATACCTAAATTATCCATTACTCCGTCCAACTATTTCTTAGCTTTCCTGCAGTGTAAATAAAAATATGAAAAGAAAATACTTCCTTGTTGTCATGAAATGTAACTACAAAATGTTGGAAGTCATTTAACAAGTTTTATTTCTATATCAGTACAATTGCTAAACTGCTTAACAGAAGAAATGTGACTGATTTGTCTCGTGAAGGTGTATGGACAGACTATACACTCAGGATGACTGAAACGTGTGTGGATAAAACATTATACAACTCCAGTTATGTTTCTGATGTGGAAAATTGTCATATATGTTTTTGGGTTTTTTTTAAAGGTTAATTTTGCATGATATACAGACAAAGCAGCATGATATATAGGCAAAGTGGTTAGAAAATCTTGTAAATGTCCGACATGAGTGGAGTATTGGTTGTTCTCAATGTGTGCATCCGCAATCAACCCACAACACGCACTAAAGGCACGTTGGAGGCAGGGACACATTTCCATAAAGGGACAATTAGGTATGTCTTAATCTTTTTTCAGGGTCTGAGGTCTTAAGCGTTGTTAATAGAGGTCAAGTTTCCTTAAATCAAATCATAGAAAAGACGATGACGACTAAATCATGTTCCTGGCCCAATGCCCTTATTAAATATAGTCATAGATTGCATAGTGAATAGTCCATCAGTTGTTCTATGCGTAGCTTCGCCTCGACCAGCAGACACGTAAATGGCATTATTAACTAACACAGCCAAGCGTGGCCTCGGCGTCTTTGATGGGCATTAGCGTCTAAGAAGGGGTCTGCCAATGATGTAATTCAGACACTTCAGATTTGACAAGAAAATGACGCCTAAAGTGTTCCCGGGATTGTGTTCAAAAGGGAGATGACCTCTGTATAATCACATATTCACCGGAGTGGCCTGAAAGACAAGGGTGAAGACTGAAATTGAAAAAAGAAGACAGAATTAACCATTTAAATCACTGCGCGGAATGTAAAGAGTAATTGTAGAAAAGTTGAGACTATTTTGAAGGTTAAATGACCAATAAAGAGAATAGAAAATCCTACGGCGTCCACCTGACCCACAGCCCGTACACAGGGTCTACGTGCTGCAGGCGAGTGCACGACACGTGTGTTCTCCACATTGTTAGGGGAAGGTCATCGTGAGGCAGTGTCAGCAGCAGTACAATTGAACCTTTGGAGAGAGTGACTGTTATCATAGTGTGGACCTTCAAGAGCCCGGCGGCAATGGCAGCAATCACACACGAGTAAACACAGAGCTACACATCAAAACTGCAAAAATGTCAGAATAGATTTTCAAACCAGTCTTTCTACACAAGCTGGGTTGTATCCGAAATCTAATGTTGTTATAATAATCTATGTAACACCTTTATGTCCCTTTGAGCAAAGTTTACATTTGTATTCAACCAGCCACAGGCAGAAAAGCACATTTTGGGCTCTGGAAGATCAACGGTAAAGATACACGAGAATTCTCAGTGTGACTCACGGTACAAGGTTGATAGTTCTCTTCACAAAACACAAAGGGCTTTAGACTAGAGAGTGTGTTTAGTTTGCAGACTTGATTTTCCCCCATTGAGAAAATTGCCCTATTCCTCTACTAATTGTCCTGTTTGACCCAACGCTCAATGCTACAATCAGTCGGGAGCAGTGCCGGGCCGCAGTCCATGGCCCGAGGACCCTTCTCCTGATCTTGAGTCATGGTGGGAACTAGTCTATCTCCACACAGAAAGGCCTCACTGTCCAAAAATCAAATCCAGGATCTTCTTGCGGTGAGGAAAGAGTGCTAGCCACTCAGCCACCGCGATTAACAACAACAATTTCTGAAAGTGCTTACAAAGGAGTAATGAACTGTGGTTTATATAAAGTATGTAATAAATATGTGCCATAATGTGCGAAGCGTGTACCTTTAGCTGCAGCAGCTCCTCGAGCTCCTGGATCCTCTTCTCTGCTTCTTGTCTGCTGCCTCCTCTCAGCTCCACACTGCCAGCTGGGGACAGAGATCGGGAGCGCTGCACACAGGTAAGCAAGGAAGAACACGCTGAGAACTTGAGCACACTTCAATTACACTCGGGCACCAACCCATGCAACAATTAACATCTGTAGAAACACTGAGCGAATGCCAATAGTGGAATTATCTGCGCTCATTCCATTCCCCTCCTCACCTTGAGCACAACACACACGCCGTCTTCTGTAACGCGCACAAACAAACATACTGCCCGAGGAATAAAGCAACCGGAGCGGTGTTGGCTACGACCTGAAGGGGGTAAGGCTGTTGTGTGCGTGGATGTGTGTTGCAAGCTGAGAGCGCCAAAGGTTTCTCCCTACGACTGGCTAATGAGTATGTTCATTTCCATTTACATTGTTTCTTTGACAATAATGATGTCCCATTAGGGGAGACTAAAGGGGCTATAGATTCCACAATGTGCTGGGCTTCATTACAAGAGGTGGGCAGGGAGGCCGCTCTAATTGCTCTACTAGGGGCCTCCAGGTTACACTTGATAGGACAACTGAAAGAGCGGCGGAATAGGAGGGGGAGTTGCAGTTTGCTAGCTGTTCCTCCTCAGTGGAAGTAAATAAATAAATAAACATGGCAGTGGTTTAGTGCTGGAGAGAAAAAGCAGAAGGAACAATATGCTAGTGGAATATGAATATGGGCGGAAAGGCGGTCCCCTGCGGTGCCTGAGCAGAGCTGACCAGATGGCAGGCTAAAATATGCAATGTGACTAAATGCACAACAGTCCTTGGGCTGGAGTGGATGATGGAATGAGGGGCCTATTATGGGAATGTTAACCAGAATGAGCTCATCATCCTAAAACATAGTGTCTCTTAGTAAAAGTTAATCACTCTAATCTTTGGCTAAGTGACTTCATCAGAGTTGGCTCAAAAAACAAGTTGCATATCAGAAAGGCGTTGGTGGTGTTGGCGCTTTGATTCTGCCGGAGGATATATGGTGTCTTTCTAAATGTTTCCTCTGCTTTTAAAATCAGTGAAAAAAGGTTGCGTTGTTTAGTTTGTGTTCACATAATGACGTCATTTCATTTGTTTACTGAGCATATCCAAATTAAACAAAAAAACAAACGGAGCTTATGTTCTCCGTCATCAGAATGTACCTAAAAGAGGAAAAATGTCAAATTTGTGGTTTTTTTACCTTTAATTTAATCGTTTTGGTGATATTTTGGGGACTTTTTTCCTCCAAAAGATATAGCCCAATATTTTGTTTGGATTTGTTAAAATGGCAGTCTGTCTAAAACGTATGGATAGGCCCTCCACCAAAAATCGTTACAATATTTGATCATAAAATTCTCACATATTCGCTTGATCAGTAAAATGAATTAAGACATTCTGGCTGAATTGAAGCTGTCGTCATGATCAGTACCATTCTTAACAGTAGACGTATTGTCAAGAAAACAACAACAAAAACGGTTTGCTTGAGGTTCACAGTTGACTCCCGTGACCTGACGCGCCCTTCTGCTTTCAAAGAACATGGTGCCAGCCATGTGCTGGTGCTCGGCCTTAATGACTGCATGCCACTAATTAGCAGATTGATCTGCATATTTCTTGATGAGTGGCAGGCCAACTTGGCTTGTCCAAATGTACATGGGGGAAAGTACCGGGCCAAAAGGGATTCCACTGCAACTAAAACCAAATATGACCAATCTGACATCATTTGAATTTTAAAAAGGATAAACATTTGGGAATACACAGCAGCATTTAATTGCACATTTTATAGTTAATATTTCAACGCAGATTATGTAATATTTTATTAACTTTGGCTTTCATCCATTCAGTCACGTGCGTCCATGCAGTGCTTTGAGGTGCGTCAGGGGGGAAAATAGTGAAAAAGGTTGTTGTATTGAAGATCAGTCAAATTTGAACATCGATTACAATCAAATGTTTAAAAAGCTGAAAAATGAATAAATAATTAAAGGCAGATAAACAGACAAAAGCAAAAATGAGAAGAATTGCACAGAAAATCTTTCAAACAGCCAAGACCACATTTCAGCACATTTGTAAAACGGACTATTTAACTGAAATGATGCACAGAATGACAAATGAAATAAATATAGGTTTTGAATTGTTAAATAATAAACCCTTTCCTTTGTCTTAATATTAAAATGTATTTTTTGTGCATTATGTTTCTTTTTTGCTGTCAAAGGACTGGGTGAAAGAACGGGACAGTGACAAATGACGGCGATGTCCTGCAGATGTTGTCTTTGGTCCAGTTGGTTGCCTGTCTCCCATAGGTCAGGAAGACACATGAACGCCTTCTGCTTGTGTACATGTTGTGACATTATTAGTGGCTAGGCCTGACTGAGTAAACACACAGAGCACAGTGGGGAGAAGAAGATGCGCCGCCGGGTGCGTGACTCAGCCCGGCAGCTGGTCCACGATGATGACCTGACCTGTACATGGACCCCGTAATGCTGTGTAAACATGAGGGTGCGATGCAGATGGAGCAGAGCAAACAGAATGTATGTGAGGAGGGGTGGAGCTCTTATTTACTCAGAGGTCAGTGTTACTGGCAGTAGCGTACAGAAGAAACATTTCAGCAGATCTTCCCTTCTGCTCTCCCTCCATCGCCCAGAGAGGGTCACTGTCATCAATGGGCCTCTTTTATGGCCGTGGCTGTGTGTCATGTGCGTTGAAAGCTCTCAAAGCACAACTTGTTCAGGTTGAATGGGAACGTTGTACTGGAGCACACAAGCAAACTACAAGATACATATATAGTGGACATGCGTGCATTCAAAACAGGCTTTCACAAAACTAAGTGAACTGGGAGTAAGCGTAGTATAATATAAGTTTTTAAAGTTCACAATATTTTCAAAAGATTTGTGGTGCGTGGTGATAACATAATCTTATAACAAATACTCAACAGTGCTGTATTGTCCTTCATTTATCAAATACAATGTGGAAAAGAAGGCCTAAACCTAGAAATGAAATTACAATTGACAGTAGCATGGGAATATTTGTAAAGTTAAAATGAGTCAGTATATAAAAGGAATGTGTAATTATGATGTATGAGACTTTAATAAGGCTGCACATCACAGCCCTTAAATAATTCAATTCAATTCAATTTATTTTTGTGTCGCCCAAAATCACAACAGCGGTTGCCTCGACGGGCGCGACAGTGAAAAACAGAATAAAAACAGAATGAATAATGTTCATAGGGACTTGGTGTCCTTAGACATAATAATGCTGCCTCCTTTTCGGTTCCGACTTAAGAACAGACAACAGCTGAGTGAGGAGTGCGTGAGGCCTTCCAGAAGCATGTCCTGCCACACATCTGGGTGGAAGTCTGAGTAGATCAAACGCCTGTGTTATGTTCATAATGTTCTGCTGAAGCAGTAAATTAGCCAGTGCCTGAGCCCAAGGCATGCGTGAAACCAGCAGCACCACGCCGGCCCGCTCCCAGTGGGAGGGGCCTGCTCAGTGATACTGTGTGTGTTGGAAAGTTCAGCACAAAGGCCGGCCCAGACAGTGACTGATAAATCACATGAGTTATTCCGCCCCACTGACCCTCATATCCTGTTGGTATGGTTTTGATCCAAGCGTGGTGCTAACCTACCTTGTGTCTTGTGACAGATCTGCTGGAATAGTGTCTGAGGGTCCTCTCCTCTGCTCCTGGGTCAAACTCGTGAGTGGACACCTGCTCCGAGCTATGCCTACATCCCAGAGCAGACTCAGACAGAGCGGCCTGTGGAAGATAAAAGATAATAGTTGAGGAGAGAACAGTGACTCTTTTCTCTGACTCGAGGCTATTAGTTGTTTTAGATTGTTCTTGTAGTAAACTATGCTCTTGGTAACTACAACTAGCACTTTTACCCATTTTTTCCCCATTATTTTCAAACATTTAAATATGTCCTAAAAGTTATTTAGCATGAGTAATCCTCAGTCACTAGTATATCACTGTATTTTAAAGCAGAATATTTGCTTAATAAGTTGTTTGGTCCAAGTAAATTTCCAAAATCCCATTTTCAACTTCGTACTACTGAAATAGAAAGAATGGTCTCAGTTGTAATAGTGGTACAACTCTACAAGTGGTAGTAATGGTGGTATGTAGGGCCACATGTAGGGTCAGTATGTAGGGACCTATGAGTATGAACAAATGCGTTTTTGCTCAAATTTTAAACACAATTTTGACACCAAGGAAAAGGCTCAATACGCAAAATTAATTTTGATGCCATAATAATAACAAAAAAATTTTATATAATATTTTCAAAGAAACATAAAATAATTTGATAATAATTTCCTTACTTCCTGGTTTGCGGAAGATAAAAACACTTTCATAATACATCTATACTAGAGCAAGACACATTTTACTTCAACATAGATCCTTGGAAAACTATTCTAACTACGCGTTTTTAGTTGAGTATCTAATGTTGACACTGTATCGATTAATAACAATATCCTTATTTTTGACAACCCAAATGTGCGATTCCACTTTTTTCCACTCCTTATTGAAACCCAAAGTACATCTGCACCTTGCCAAACTTCACTTGAATCTTTTTGCGCATTCATTTACACTATTCGGTTCTTTAAAAAGTGATTTCAAAAACAGCGTGAAACGAAACTTTATTTTCACCTGCTTACATTATCAGCATTTCAGCACCATCAAGCTGAAGTCCTTCTTTGAACTGCGGCCTTGACAACTGTATCTTCACCAACAGACCAGGTCTAACGCACTGGATGTCATCACCTTTTTAAACCAGCCAGTCCTTATTGCATTATCAGAAAGCTGGCATCTGGGCGTGACCTTGTTAACTGCCAGGGTAATCAACTTTAACCAAAGGGGAGGAGAGGGGATGATAAATTATTAGTGAGGAAGATTTTGTTCATGTTTTATTAAATTGGCCTGTCAAAGTGGGCCGGTCAAATTATCTGGGGCCTCGTTTATTGGAGGCCGGCCATATTGGCACATCTGTTACAATTATTTATAATTTCCAGCCAGTCAGGAGAATGGACTGGCTTCTTCGGCATCAAGCAATTTAGAAATTAAGTGATGTGAGAGTGGGTATAGTTTCCGTCTCACGGCTGCACCCAGCGATTTTAATCCTGCACGAAACTGTAAAGTAAATAAACATATCAACTCTGTAAAATGGAAAAATTGTATCTTGAGTTAGCGAAGATAAGGATGGGATTGCGGAGGGTATATGCAGGTGTAAATAAGAGGGGGGGAAAAATGATGTGAGGAAGCTGTGCGAAGGGAAAGGGAAAAAAAAAAGAAGGAAAAAGCCGGTCTCTCGGTAATTACTGAACACGATTAGGTTCTTGTGGGAGCTCGTCTGGCACCGGCGGCCCTTGCTGGTGAGGATACGGCAGGCAGCAGCATATGGAGCGAGCCTTGTGATTGTGCTCCCTGAAGCTCGTGACCCGTCTGCTGCCGAGCCCTTGAGCTGAATGTGAAATGAGACTTGCCAGGCCTAATGTTCTACACATGCACCATTTATGCCACAAAACAAATCTGATCACTGTTAATTATGGAGCAGCTACGATCAGGAGGGGCCCCACGCCACACGCAGACACACACTCGCGCAGTCGAATCCGTACATCTGTGAGAGGCGAGGAGATGAGGCGTTAGAAGGAGCGTGCCCACGTCCATCCAGGTCAGGTGCACTTTGTATTCACACTGCCGTTATTCTTCAGAGGGCTCGAGCGCATATATGCATGAGTGCAAGTGGAAAGGAGAGGGACTTTACAGAAGGACAGTGCGGTGAGTAGGATGTATGTTTGGCGTGTACATAGCCCCGAGTCCTCCCACACATCCAGTCTCTTTGACCTGGGTGTATGCGCTGGAGCGAGAGGCAGAGCGGCTACAGAGCGCCGCTGTGCTTCATTAATGAGGCGAGCGGCGCTACACAGAGGTTTCTCATCTAATGAGAGCAGTTGAGCTGGTAAAACACACCACTGGAGTCCATGTCATTAGTATGTCTTTGGCCCTGGACATGGCCCGGCTCCATACACCAGCTCCTGCATAAACTTGCGTTGACAAAATATTTTAAAATACATTCATCCACCATAACTGGATGCAATTGTTAGTCTTGTTATTTCGATGTTTATGAATACACATAGCTCATGATTGTCACATGTAGTATGTTTTACACACAAATTTACACATTCATTATCAAAAAGTAGGCTGTTCGTTCTCGGCTTCTTCTCCGACTTGATCTAGAACAATATGAGAACCGGCTTGGACTCAAACAGATGCATTTGTGGTGTTGCATGTTTTCAGCCTTTATAGCAGTAACTCTCTTTCCACTTCAGTTTCAAGCAGAATCACTTTCTCTGTAAGGTATTCTGTCCATTAGCTCCTTATTGTGTTCATTTCCATCTTCAGCTTGTCTTTCTCCTTGGTACAGCACTCTTTACAAGCTTGACATTTACAATTGACCACTTAATAATATAATTTGCGGGTGTGCCCACTGTCTCGCTCTGCAAATGTTTTATATTGGCCATCATAAGCATGTGGTGCCGCTTCATCTTCTCTCAGTAGAGAAAATAAGGAGAGTTTTTGTTTTTGTTGCAGGCATTTGTCTGCTTCGCGTGTCAGCTTTGTTGTCGTATTAAAAATACCAGAGAAAAAAGTTTGGAATATTTTACCTAAAAATGGCCATATAGCTCATTAGGATTCTTACCGAGCTACCTCCACTATGAAGTATAAAAAATAAACAAACAAAAAAAAACAATCCCAACCAACATAAAAAAGGCTAATGACACTGTATCTACATATATGTTTTAACAGTGATGCAATATCTTTGGATACCAACACAGAACTAAACAACAGTTAGATAATCCTGGAAAACTAGATCATATTTACATGCAAAGTATACTTTTAGCCTTAAAATCTAACAAACATAAGAACATAACAGACCCACTCTGTACATAAGTTCATAAAAAGCCCTGTAGCTGCTGATACCGTTAGTGCAGTGCAGTGTTGTTGTTCAAAGACAACTTTTCTCGCTCCTTTGTACTATTATAGTTTCATGGCTTTCTTTCGATGGTTGCTATTAATGATGATACTGATCAAAGAAGAGCCTCACCTACGCCAAACATGACCCGGCGAAATGGTGGGTGTACTTGTGCATGCCTGTGCATGCCGGAGCCGTGCATTAATTATACATCTAAAAACATTTAGATTGGATAACATAAATAACAAGCCAGCAGCAGATGTTAAAAACCATCTCAATAAGCTGAGGGAGAAACACCATGTGGGCTACTCGCACTTTATTGAGGGGAAAAAACCCTGGTCACCTTGGGAAATGTTATTTGTGTGCTTCAAGGTGTATGGCCAGGGACTTGCTGGTGGTAATAGCATAATATGTATTTTAGAGTGAAATATTTACAAATAAATAACTGTAAATATTTGTATCAAGAGGTCAGTCTGCATGTTTATATCTTCATCCGATTAAAAGTCTCAAATTAATATATAGTTTAACTAATAAGTACAAAAATAAAAGCTGATTAATCGACCACTAAAACGTAATTAGTTGCACGCAGCACTACTTATAAACGGGGGTAGAAGCACTCCCAATAAAAAGTGGACCAGAACCTGCTTGTGGTCCCAGAAACAAAGGGGCCGTTCCTTTCGGTCTGTGGCCCCACAACTATAAAACACATCTGCACCTGTAATTTCAGTGCCCTCTGCACTTTGTCATTTCAAGCTGTGAAAATACCTACATAAATGTATACTTACTATTTACTTGAGTCAAAAATATTCTATTATGCCACTTCTAAATAAAACTTTTTTGTTTGGTAAGCAGGAATCACAGCAAAGGAATATAAATAAATAAGTGTGTTTTACAAATAATTCCAGGCATTGGTGGATTTTCTTGGGTTTATTTCCTTCAGATTAAATTTTTTACTGTCTATATAAAAGGGCTGGGAGGTATGACCAAATATTTAAAAAGTAATCGCTATTTTTTATTTATTTTTTTCTTCCTGAAATTGATCGATCATGATTTTAGGGCTGTCTGCGATTAATCGGTCGATGAATGTTTTTAGTCAACCAACATTTGTATTAGTCAGATGATTAAGTATTTCTATGACAAACCGCATGGGCGTGAGCTATTTGGGAGTGAAATGTGAGTTTAATCTTCTCATCTTTTTATTTTATTTTATTTATTTTTTTTACATATGGCCAGATCATAGAAACAGTGAAACGTTTTTGAAAGCATGTGTCAGTTGGATACTACCGTCCTTTTAGATGACAAATTGATCCGTTGGATTTGTTTTTCGTATCTTCCGATTAAAAGTGCACACTACGTAACTTACGCAATTACATTAAACCATTTGATCAATAGCAAATAATTCCTACTATAGAATAAGAAAACTAAAAACTGCCGGGGAATGTCGATAATTGAAAGTTTATTGTTCTGTTAATTGTGAAAAAGTTTCCCCGCTTCCATGCAGCGACTGCTTCATGCCTAATGTTGTCTCTCCGCTGCTGATGGGAGAATAAGGCGTACTTTGAATGACTGCCCACACAATTAACAACTTACCATTCATTTAGTGTGGGGAAGTTTCCAGAAAGCCCGAGGTCTGCTATGGATAATGTTGGTCTTTAATCACTGCACAGCTCTGACAGTGGCCAAACGCTAAACTGCTATAAATACAATGGTGCGGTTAGGGGGGATATTTGATAATGAGTCGATGTTCACCACGGCTACTTTTACAGTCACTAATGAGCGAACGCCAGATTGTGATGTTGTGTGAGCTCGCTAACTTGTTTTAGGTCATTTCAATGTTCGCAAAATAAGTGAAATGAACAGAGAAGAATGTAAAGTAGCAGAGCTGAGTTTTTGATATTGTGATTTACGAAAGACGATGTATATGTTTAAAAAGGTACCAATACGGGTGAAAATGATGAACATATTTATTTCCCCTCGAAGACATTTTTACTGCTTTAATTTTAATACAGGAAATAGTTCAGGTAACGTAACCGAAAACCCGAAGTCCCCGAAGTAAATCCTAAAAGGTAAAGTAACGGTAATATTGGGATAGGTTTACTAAAAAGAAAAAAAAGAGCTACAGAGCTTAACGTGATTAATCTGTACCAAAAATATAAGTGTATTAGTGCATTATGTTTTTGTTTGCACTTTCGTATACATTCTTGATATGATAGGAAACTCTCACCATTTTAATTTCAACAATATTGGCTATATTGTAATGATTTGGGTTTCAATTCGATTCAAGTCAATTCAACTTTATTCCGGACTCTTTTCGCTTACAAAATAGATTAAGACATTAAATAGTTATGTTTTTTTAAAAAAGACGGCCACATCTTACATTGGTAGTGTGCAGAATCTTAAATGAGTGAGTGACAGCAGGATTTCCTTATCTGACTTCTCCAGCCAACAAATACAAATTGTACATCTCAGTCACAATAGTCCATCGCGGCCTCCTCAAGAGCACCTGCAAACAGCCATTGTAGGCCGCCTGGAGTCTTTTTTTGTAGTTAGACAAGAGGTTTGCCGTGTACAGTCGTGTACAATATGATATAAACAATGTAAACTTCACATTATCAGTACAAGAACCAAACTTCTTTACATGTTTTGGCTCAGAAGAATAACCAAACTTGCGAGTAAATATTTGCCTGCGCATACAACATTCTACATTGTCTATAAATATTATCATCATATTATTATCCTCATCTGCCGTGTCTGCAGTGATAATACGGTTTGCACATGATGCTTGTATGATACGGGCGTTAGAATGGTCAGGACGAAAACCAACAACTCTTTTTCTGGGGGCCATTTGTTTGTCTCCATGGAAATGTTGCCTGGAATGATAAAGCAAATGTGTGGCAGATGAACCGCAACTTAAAAACGCAAACCTTTCGCGTTCTGAAAGGCAATGCGAATACCATAAGTACATGCTCTTATTCAAATACTTGTAGTTTGAGAGTTAACTTGGTGTGAGGTGGCCCAGAACGGCGCGTCAGTGTTCGAGCGCAGCGTGGCAGTACAATAGGCTTTATTTCCTCTCTCCTCCTTCACCCCCACCCTCCCTCCCTCCCTCCTTCCCAAGCATCCCTCCCTCACCCCCCACTGCAGGAGGGGTGTTCAAAGGCGTCGCTATGGTCCGTATTCAAATGAGCCCGGCGTCTCCCCCCACTGCGCTCCTGTTGCGATCGGCACTTTGATCACCTCCGACGGTAACTTCCACCCAAACATTTAAAATTAAAATCAAATCTGCCTTAACAACCCGAGCATTAGAATTTAACAGGTGTTCGGGAAGGAAGTTGTTACAGAATTTGCGATTATGTGCTCAGCTACACACACAAGACACACACACACACACTTTTAGCCGGAGATGTGCACGTAGCAAAACAGGCTGTCAGTGAAATTACAGAGTGGGAAGCACAAAGCCCTTCTGACTGAGGCCTATACCATGGGATACCTGATCTGTTCACTTTGATGTCAGTGGGTAAGAAAGTTAAGGAAACAAATCAGCCAGACAGGAGCTACATGTGTTCTGTAAACAAAAGTTCACACTCACTCCATGCATAACTTACACCCCTGGTATTTCGGTAATTGCATTTGTATATGTGATCTCCCTCGTTACTTTTGACCCAGCGTTGTTGTACTATGATAAGCCCCAAACCACTAAACATGCAACCGTATACTCAATGGCCGCTGTATATTTATAATCTAAAGTTCAATAGGCAAAAAGTTGAGCAACGAGGCAAAGACCATTTCTGGAGTTTTACTATTTCCAAATCGGGAATTAAACCTGTGGCCTTCTGGTTTGGGGGGGAAAGACACAGGCCTGTCATGATAATAACACATTTTTGAAGTGCGATATATTGCTAACCCTAACCCTAACCCTAACCGCTAACCCTCGAAACTATGCTAGGCAACTGACAAAATAACTCTAAAGCAGAAAAAAACAAAAAAAAAATTCGGTGTAATCACTCATTTGTCTAAATATAAAATATTATTTAAAAAAAAATTAAAAACATGAACTGCAATAAATAAAACAACAGAATGAAACACTGCATTATCTACAATGAGTTATAGTTACAAAGTTACATATTTGACTTTACAGCTCAAATCTTATCACAAAAAAAAGAAAAAGAAAAAAATTCCAGCTTTTATTTATTGAAAGATAAGTATGTATATTTGATTGTAAAAAGCCTGCATGAAAGACAACATTTCAAAATTGTGACTAAACCGGGATTAAAAACGGAATGAAACCTGGACCAAGACTTAACCAGGTTTAGAACAGGAACGAAACCATGTCTACATCAGGACTAAACTGGGCTCAAAGTGTGGACGTACTCTTTAAATCCAAACCTTAATAATACAGGTTTCGATACAAACAAACAAAAGTAACTACTATATTTTACACAATTATGCCGACAATATGGAGATGGTACAGGATACAGAAGTAAATGACAAAGTATATTTTTATCTCATTGGCATCAAGTTATTCTGAACTTCCACAGAAACTTTTACGCAACTTGTTACAGGATAAAACATTTTTTAAATCAACAAATAAAAATAATCTTCAGTGAGTGGTGTGGTTTATATTGTGGCCAGTGAAAGCATACAATGTTCCCTGTGCATTCTCACCACACACACACACACACACACACAAGCACACGCCTACACGCACACACGCGCGCACACACACACAAACACGCACACGCACTCGGCCAACAGCATCCCAGCTAAATGTTGTATTAATTACTGTAGAAACACTGCAGTACTGTATTTAATTACCGGCTAAGTGATCCATTTATGTTTCACCGCCGGCTAAATGAACAGGGTTAAGTGAGACGGAGCCATTGTAGCTCACTTAACATTTGAACTGATATCTTTAAACTTCCACAGTGTGAGGGCAGCGCTGTCAGAACACATCAGGCAACCAGATTAAACAATTGGCAGATGCAGCGGAAGACGGATCGCGAGGACATTTTGCACTGATCAACACAAACAATTGATGAGTAAATACGGCCTACACGCGTGAGCGATTCTCGGATGCTGATTCACTTGTGGCATTATGTCACAAGTCTAGAAATACCTAGACGTCCACCTGCTCTACAAAGTAAACGGCGGCACTGTCAAAGGCGGTGCAATGAATGGAATTTTAATCGAATCCAGATCCTTAAAATCGTCAAACGTCAAAGCGATAAACTGGAATATATTTGTGTTAAATGGCACGGATTAAAACTCTGTCACTTATATGTTCATTAAATTGAAGCAAATACAAACTTTAATTGTACTACTCTATAAGAAAAATAAAATACACAAGATACATTAAAAATGATTGATTATACGCTTCGTTATATATACACACATTTCATTCATGTTAACCTTATTGACACATATTTTACCACAGCCGTACTAATTTCCCACATGCATTTAAGATGTTCTGTGCAAAGGATAACTGGGGCAAACTCTCCAGTAGAGTAAAACGTGTCACATATTGATGGAATGAGGTCACGTGGCTCTGGAGTACCTCTTACTATTCTCGACCCCGTCTGCGACACTGTGTGGTCCGAGACGATCCTCATTTGAAGCTATTAAAGGCCACTCACGCCGTGGCTGTGGTGTTACACTTATTCTACACCTGCACCGCCTTGGGGTTCAAAGGTTTGGAGCTTGGACATGGTGCGCTGTACCTTAAACTCAATATTTAAGACATCAAGACACCTTTCATGACGCCAATTATATCAATTCTCATCTTGTACCATCAATTAGAGCCGCTTAGTAGCACCAGGTGCAGAGGCGGGTGGTGGAGAGTGCGGCGTGTAACCGGGTCGTGTTTACCCAAAGAAAGAGAAGATCAGAAATATGACATGAAAGACATGGGTGTTAAAAGAAGTGCAGAGATCAAGGATGATAGGCCAGTACTAAGCCAGCGATGCTTAGTTATAGACCACCACTGCCGAGGCTTGTCAGTTACGAGAGCGCCTGAACAGCTCTCATCCACCTACATATCGCATATTCTGTACCTCGGGACAATTAGACTCAAGCCTCTTCTTCATGATTGACAGCGAGGTCATGGCATCATAGAAAAGAGCATGCATAGGTAACAGAGGGCACGTAGCCATATTTAAATGTATATATAACTCTTAGATAACTACTTCTATACCCACACAAACGTATGTCAAACTCCGACAGTTAGCAGGCGTTATAAAAACGCTACTTAGCCTCAAGTCAGCAAAGCATTTAATGAAAAATAAATAAAAAAGAAAGAACGAGGCCCTCCGTAGGCGAGATGCTAAAGGATGTCAAGGCAGCGTGCTCACCTTAAAGTTGGTCTGCCTGTTGGGAGAAGTTTGTGGGTGGAGTTGAGGTGGGGGCAGGGCGTGTTGCAGTTGTTGGAGCTGGGACTGGAGTTGGAGAAGCTGCTGGTCTTTCTGGGCCGACTGGTCGCTGAGCTCTTGGTGGTTCTGTCGGAGCTGGGCCTCGCAGGAGACGAGGGCCCGGTAGCTCTGGCTCAGCTCTGTATACAGCTGTTAACCAGACGGTGAATAAAACGCACAAAGGGGAAGAGCAAAAGAGCATGATAATAAGTTTCCAGAGTGTTAATAATAAAGCTATTTACACACACAGTACAATATGTATGATTTTGTTTGTAACCCTGTTTATGCAAGGGAAATGAGCACGAGGAGTGGGAAAAGAAATGTATAAAATGTAAAAACTGATAACCTTGTAAATACCATTTGATAATTAGTAGCGTCTGCATTGTGCGCCACCTCCTGGTTCCTCATGACTCGCTGCGTGTCCAGGTTGAGGCCTTCTAGTTGTCGGATCAGATTGCTTTGATCCGCCGCGTGCTCCGCGCTCTGTCTGTACAGGACCTGCACTTTGGCACATTCTTGCCTGAAGAACACAACAAATATATAATCAGTGAGACAATTTGAAAATGCATTTCATTAACCAATCGGAGCACATATTTGTTCAGCGAGGGCCAAAAGTGACTCTAAACTTCTCTGAGGGAGGCTTCTGTGTGCAAATAGTAGTTTCCAAATTCTAGAATGTAAAGATGTCCTACTCTCCAGCGGGGGCAGGTTGAAGGTAAATTAAATTGTAGTTATTGGCCTTTACCACACACACACACACACACAAATCACAATATTTGACCTGTCCCACACCTCAGTTACGCATTAAAAGACTTGAGTGTGCTGAAATCTGAGATCCAGCACAAGGAGGGGCAATTAATTGTCTTACTCTTTCTGTGCACACATTCAGTATTTTAATATTTCACTGCTAACTTCTCAGGACATCTTTAATCCGCACACTAAACCCTAAAGATTGGTCTCCAGTCGAGGTGTGACTAACATGTCAAAGTTCCAGTGGCAATGAAACAGAAAAGTAGTTAAAAAAGGTCGAGATTACCGCTAAGACCCCGACGGTTCTCACAGTTTTTATCATATCGACTAAAGCTTAGCCAAAGCCTGCCCCGTTTCCCTTTCCTCCCTCCTTTAAAGCACATCCACTATGCAGGGCTTATCAAGTGGCTTTAGGTGAGCCGGAGTGGAAGAAATCTGTGTCACCCTCAAGCCTTGCAGCAAAGTGAGCAATATACCATCTCTCGCGTTCTTTCTCTACAGCTAAGATTACTTCAGATATACTTGACGTTACAAATGGAGACTATGAGCGGCCCATCGCTGTCAGTGCAAGAAGTTGGCTGACCGGAGTTGGACGAGTTGGCCCTCTTTTGTCATCAGTTCCTGGTCTTTGGCAGAGAGCTGGTCTGCCAAGCTGCTGCTGCGGCTCTGCAAGGTGGAGAGCTCCTGCCAGGTCCTGTGCAGCTCCGCCTCCAGCTCCTGGTGAACACAACGTGAAGGAAGTTTGCGAGTGTATAACTCGAGCAAATTCAACAGACATAGCAAAACATTTTATATTATGTTTGGCATGCACTGTAGACTACTTATATGAGTGAAAAATATTTTTTTTTCACTCAAATATATATATATATTTTTTTACAAGGTTGGTATTATTTAATCTATTTCTTTAAACCATCATAACATTCAAATCATTATTTATTCATTTATTATTTGTTTTAATTTTATATCTGCAAAATAAAAAAATATATATATACATACTTTTTAATGTTGCTATGTTAGAATACAAGGTTCATAAGGAAACATGGGTTGTATTGAAGTTTGGATTCTGCATTTCCCAATACAACTTTATGTTTTTTGTCTGACTCCATTGATCATTGCTGAACATTTTAATTGTACCTGCCGTGAGGTCTGTAGCTGAAAATGCAGACCAAGGCGAGGTGTCTTTGGCTGATGGATATGCAAAGAGTAGCGCTGGTCACTGTCCATGTGTAATTACTCCGCAGCTCTGACTTATTCAAGACTTCCCCTCACCGCGGCCGGACTCAACTCGGAATGTTTTCTACAGATTGGTTTCCAAGGGTACAAATGTAAGATTCAGATAGCACAACTTTAACTTGGGATGTCAGCTTTGGCAGATAGGAATAAGGACCCCGACAGCAGAATAAATATGAACTTGTGTTTAGAAGGGGATTTATTGGCAAAATGCAAATTGATCATTTGTTTCTAGATCAAACAAATTATACTGATACTAAAGAGACATTAGATTATATTTAAATGCAAAGTACAATTTTCACTACTGAATATCCCTGTCCCTGTCATTTGAGCAAGACATTTGTTTAGATTTATGGCGACAGTGGCACGGTGTGTAAAGCATTCGCCCATGGACTTGACCGTTAAAATCTTGATCATTGAAAACATAACAAAAAACTAGTAGATATTTCTGGATAAATGAGAAGCTTGTGAATGTATGTGCTTTGAGGTACGTTCATTAGATGTACAGCATAGAGTGAATCCTGGCTCAGACCTAAGTGCGTATGCAGTAGTTCATTACAGTATTTAGTATTTAGTAGTGTTTAGTAGAATAGATGAAGACAAAAGGTGTCCTGCTCGTCCCCACGTCCATACCTTGACTCTGGCCTGGGCAGCGTCCCTCTGCTCCCTCTGGGCGCTGGCCTGCCTCTCCCTCTCCTCCAGGTCAGCTTGCAGGGCAGCGCAGCGGGTCGCTAATCCCTCTTTCTTCTCCTCGAGAGCCTGCGCCACCCGCTGATCCTCCTCCCTCTGCCTTCTACACTCAGTCTTCATTTCCTGGATAAGATACGTGCATGGTCACATGGGCCAAACAAACAATGGGCACAAAAGAAGGTTTTGGAAAACAAAAAAGATTCACCAGTGAAAAAAGAAAAGCAGCCTGCCAGGCAGTGGGTGAGATGAATATGTAAAGAGTGGATGGACTTTGCTGTGGGAGGCCCCTGATTGGCCAAGGTCACCTGTGCCGTACGACTGTGTGACGGGGCCCGCATGGCCAGATGTTGGCCGGTGCACACAGACACGTGCTGCAGGAGCCCAGCTCACGCAGGTACAAGGGCCAGTCGGTCTGCTTTAATGACAGCCTCCTAATGAGAATGCTGCTTCTGCAAGACCCATTAGACTCAGGCCCGCTCTCCTTTGAAGCTGTCCCCCACCATTTCCCTCCATGAGACTGTACTAAGACCATGTAAGGACTGCTCCTTTATCAATTAATCATAACCAAGTCCCATCTAAGTATAATTAGGCAGAGGCCACACCATCGCACACACTTCTACTACTGAAGGAGTCATTAAGTATTTATCTACAAGTTAACATCCTGCTGTCCTCCATATCGCTCTCTTTCACAAGCACACACACTTCTCCAGCTGTTAAGTATTCTCTGTTGTCAGCGCCGAGACGGAGGTAGAACAGAGACAGGGTGAAAAGGATGAAGGCAGTGATGCTGTGTGCACAGGCTATGTGCTCCTTAAATCATTGAAGCGCCTGTGGCTATAGCCGAGGGGGACTTGTCGTGTTTGGTGTCACAGGAACCGCGGCTCAGACTGTCACAGAGCATTTGTTTCACCCACTGTGAGCTCCTGACTGCGGGCGAGGAGTTTTTCCTGCAGAGCGGTGACTTGGTTCTTCATTACAATGCTCTCCTCCGCTGTCAGGGCCTTCAGTACCAGGCTGCTCATCTCCTGTTGCTGTGCTGCTACTTTCTGCAGCAGGAACACAAACAAACACCATTTAGGATTCAAAAAAATATGTGGAAATTGTTCATTTGTTTGATTCTGAATGTGTGTACTCTGTAGGGAGGAGGTCAATGTTTATTACACAGAATAAAGTATGCTTCTTCTAATGAATACAGTCACTATTTTATAGCCAAATTCAGATGTCTAAGAGCACAATGAGGAAGTAATGGAACATGCCAATTTTTTGGAGGATTTGGTTCCAAATTTGGAAGGAGACTCATCCCATGTCCAGGTCTGCACAATAAATATATTTGTTTGGTTTAAGATGGGGCTATTAAAAGCCATTTTTGTATATAATACTATATCAGAAATTCTAAGTGCCAAGTATCTTATTGCTTGGGTCTCTAGTTATGTAAGAAAACAAGAGTTACGCATGAAAGAACGTTGGTGTAATCCCTCATTCGTTCAGGAGTGTAACTACAGGTCTATGAATCCTGGATGAGCCAGAAGGAGGGGCTGAAAGCCCTGAACTGCCCACAGCTTTGCTACTTACAGTTCATTACAGCTTTGGTGTGTAGGGCAGCAACAAAGTCTCTCCCACAGCTATATACTTATTTCTTATTATTCCAAAACTTTTAAACTAAGTACCATGGGGAGAAAGCATGATATGACTTAAAAAAAATAAATAAAAAAAATCTAAAATGCATTTGATTCTTGTTAATTAAACAGAGATGTTTCCAGTCCTCTCTCTAATAATAAATTATCCTTGAGGCATATGAAATGTTATCACAATGTAATTCACATATTCAATTGCAACATTCAGAAGCTCAGCTCTACCAGGTCTACAAGAACTACAACATACAAAGACCAAACTAACTAGAAACTCATCCCCTCTATACAATACTCCATAAACTTAAAATGATCTGGGTTTATTTAACTCCGGGCCAGCAGCGTATGCATATTTCAGTTTATGTTGTTGGCTTCATGTTTTTGGCATCAGAAGTGGCCTTAGTAGGCAGAGACTGGCCTCTTTACTCAGTCTCACCTGGGGTTCGGCGCTGGCTCATAATCCGCAGCCTTCGTTGGGTACACCCCTCCTCTCAAATAACACCCTGCTCTGGGATGCAGTTAATTGCCATGCAGGGGGAAATCACGGAGATATACCCAGATAGCGGAGTTAGCGTTCCACCGTACACCGAGCTCGCCGTACAAAGAACAGAGGGGCTTTAATAGAGATTTATACTGGCGAGCGGAAAATAAATTCAAACGTTGATAATGAGGTAGGCGAGAACAATTTGAAGCTCAATTGATAGACGAGAGGAATGGGGGAGTTCCAGGAAGTTAAGAGGTCTAGGACATAAAGATTAGCATTGGAAAATTCCCAGTGCAATTCAAAATGAAAGCTAATTATACTACAAAAATGAGAAGAAGTAACAAGGGAAAGGGAATAGAATATAATGGAGAAAAGGACAACAAGGTGGGAGATTAGAGATTCATTTAACAACAACCAACCAGCCATAACCGTTAATTATTATTATTATTATTGGACACTTCCAGAGAAATATGCATCGCTTGAATTGAGTAATAAAATTGTTTGTACTAAGCGTTTAACTTAATGGATGTGCCATTTGGCAAAAAATTTATAGAAAATTAAATAAAATAGATTGGTCATGGTTTTTTATTCAATTTGATAAACTAATCGGTTAATGGAGCCTTAGTCGACCAACATTTGTATTACTCAACCCATTTATTTCATAGCATTTATTTTATTAGGTCTATTAAATGGGCCAGAGCTGAAAGAAGAATGGATTAAGAAAGTATCTGTACCTCTCTGTATACATGGTTAGTATTGAGTCCTGTAAGTACAGAGTGAATCGATAGTTTCTTGTTTATATTTTTCAAAATGTAGGAAAAAATATATATAATAATAAAATAAATAAAATAATAATAAAATAAATTGAACCAAATAAATATAAACCCCTTTTTTTCATTGTCTACAGCGCTATAAATAATAATAAAAACAAACCTAATAATAATAAAAATTGCTTTTAATATTATTTCATGCATATAAACAATGTAATATTTGGAATCTGGGCCATTTAACACAAAAATGAATTCCCTGAAGGTGTGAATTCCGCTCTTAATCACAGAGGATTGTCCTGAGCTGTTCATTGACAGTTTGAAACAATTGGAACACGATTTGACTCAAATGAAATGAATTGCACAGTGACAACCCTAATTTGAACTCAGGGACACATTTAAAGTGACCAGAAAGACATATTTTTATAGTTTTTACTTTGAGAATAAAAATCAAAATCAAAATCCAATCCTAGCTAATGATAACAGCTGGTAGAGGTAAGTCAGGTTGTTTTATATTGCACATAAACTATGCATAAGTCTACAACTATTAGGCATCTAGGCTTCATAAAGTGCTTTAGTGCATGTTTAGCTAACTAAAGAGGGGAAAATACTGGCAACCTCATGACTTTACTGCTGCCAGTCTCATTAGGTACAGTCTGGTTGAGGGATGCTAATGAAAGAGACTTTGCTGAGGGAGGAGGAGGGGGAGGAAGAGGGGGAAACTGCATCAGTGGTGCCATTCTTGTTCGCTGTGGGTTTTAAGTCTTGTCGTGTTGATTGCACACAACATTTATACGAAATAGAAAAGCTTTGGCAAAAAAAAAAAAGAATTGCGCCTCTAAATAAATCGCGTGGGGGTTCCGGCTCAAAACTGTACCTGCTCCAGCTCTTGGATTATGAAGTCCTTGGACTGAAGGATCTCCAGCACTTTCCTGTCCTTCATCTCAGCTTTGTGCTTTTCTCTAGAGAGCAGAAGATAGAGACATTTTAGATCCGAATGAAAACATGTTTCATCGTGGTAAAAATTTGGGTTAAGGAGGGGTTTGTACCTTTATATTGATCTGAATATGAAAATACAGTTGTAAGTAATAGTATTAATAACAACAACAACTATTCAGATGTTTGCAACAGTGGCGTTTACTCATGACAGCTGTGGCCAGTACGAGTAGAAGTCACACAACACAAAAATAAAACAACCTGATCAAAAATAAATTCACACTTAAGATAAAATTGTGCAATAACTATTACCATTCCTCCCATTTACGGAAGTTAATATGACCTAAACAGCACTTTACATCTTGATTTTGATAATCAATAAAACAATACAGACTCTAAAACACATACGAAAAGTCCCTTTATAACAAAAACAGAGGCATTATTAAATCAAACTGTCAAAAAAGAAAAAACACATCGATGATACACAACATTTGTAAATATTCTCAATCTAGAAGTGTTATTTAAATCTTTATTTTGGTGGGAAATGGATTTAAAAAGTCTCACTGTACAATTGAAATAATAGTTTGACTAATTGATAAATATAATCGCTGGCTTGTTGACTACTAAAAATCAGTTTGAATGACAATATTCCTCTTTAGATATTACAGTTATACTTTGACCTGAACAATCGTGACGAGTATCAACTAAACCAATCATCTTGACATCCTCAGGCCCTACTTTGTTCACATTAGTAGAAGTTAAAAAAGTATATATCACTAAACATGATTTTAAAGTTTTTGTTTCCTGTTGTTTCTATATGCCAATTCTTGCATTATTAATACTTTACAACTGTTTTAAACTTAAACAGTGTAATTTAAATGTGTACGAAAATTGAGCGACTGTTTCCCAATAAGATGAAAAAGCAACACAAAGAAAAGATGAAGTGAAAGATCACAATTCCCGCAGCAGCACAAAGCCCACGCCAGCGCTTCTTTTATCATGAAAAACTTTAAGGGAGACAAAAACAGAGGCGCGACATGGGACCTGTTTGTTTCTACCGTTTACACCCCAGCAGGGCCACCATCCCATCCCGGCACCCATCACTTCCACGTCCCATCGGCGGGACCTTTCCTCTCTTTTGCCTCCCTTGATCGCCCGCCCGCCCGCCAGCCCCCCTCCCCCTGGCACACGCTGAAATACTGCAAGTACGCGGGTTCCCGGGAGTCGAATGGAACGCGGCCCGGCCTAGCTACATCTCCTTGTACATCGGGGCCGTGTTCCCCATGTCCTGAGCATCCAACCAATCACTGTACAAGAGCGGCCCCGGGAACGGCGAGGGGAGGGGTCGCGCGGCCGAGGCTCCCAGCGGGCACCGGCGCTTGACTGGAGTCGACACAATTACCATGTCAATATCCTCGTGTGCGTCAGGTGATGCGGTGCACCTACGCTCTCTGGGCACGTGTTCCCTCCGCTCACGCACTTTGATGGGCTTCCTGAGGGGCCCAGAATGTAGGGAAGGAGCAGTGGGAGAAAGGAGTACCGACAACGAGGCTTTATACTCCCGTGCTACTGGGGAAAGTGTTCCAGCAAGTACCTGCCTGTCGAAGTTTTAGTTTTTTTATGTTTTCATCCAAAGTCTTCCTGGCCACCGATTACAAACTCAAGAATCGTTCATTAATAGAGTAGCCAATGATTAGGGATGTCACTGATACATTATTGTAAGAAAAGACATCACGATTGAACTATTATTCATGATTACTGAGACCGGTTAGTGATCAGCTTTACAAAAACAAACTTTCTGAAAGACAAAATATTTGCTCAAAATAAAGACAAAAACCGGCAGAAAAAGTACTTTACATTTAGGTGCATTTTTTGGACAAGGACTGAATTAAAAAGACTTACTTTTATTGATGAAATAGTCACCTTTTTTTTTTCTTTTCTTAGAATTATATTGGGACCTGACTAATCACTATTATTGATTAACGGAATCATATTACCATCACTGCAAATGACACCATATAAGTGCACAAGGCCGGCAGTGAAAATGTAATCTTTAATCTTCTAGCTCAAGATCATCTAAAATCCAAATCGGAATAGTTCACTCTTCTGTTGAAGCAATGGCAACCAACAAAATTTAAGTAAAAGTTTTTTTCATTAACGCTGTTGAGGTTGTGGATCTCGGTTTGAATCTAGTTTTGCCACGTGCCTTTTAGTCGACAAGTTGATGAACAGGGCATGTCTTTTTTCAGACCAGCCCTACTAACAACTTGACTGGCAGATGGTCCATCACCTGGTTAAATAATTCATTTGCCTGGAATCCTTTGCGATATGTAATTTAACTTATCCATCTTGCAGTACTTCAAACACAGGTATTCTATTACTTAAAAATACCTTGAAAAACATGCATTCTTACTGTGCAAGTCTCCTCTCCACAGATCTAACCTGTATTTTGGCATCAAGGTCTCCACGGGCTTGGCTCCATGATTATAAGTACCATCCTCGAGAAAAGTTAC
The DNA here is from genome assembly GCA_015082035.1 of Chaenogobius annularis. NCBI lineage: Eukaryota > Metazoa > Chordata > Actinopteri > Gobiiformes > Gobiidae > Chaenogobius > Chaenogobius annularis. The sequence continues at coordinate 1,229,231 of BJKM01000122.1, read as the reverse complement.
ATAGTTCTCCTTTAATAGCATTCATTGCTGCACTTTGCATTGACACATTTGATGATATCCTCAAAAATCATAGTTGCTCTTTGTTCATATGATAATAACAACATTTTAGCCCCCAAAAAAAACAATTTAGATATGACATTTCTGAAAAGTTCTATTCAGAATACACAAAGGGCGTAGTACTGTGCGTAAGACCAACCCTCTGCTCTGATCAGAAAGTTCCCATGCCAGTGTTTTGAGTACAGCTTAGCCACCCGGCAAAAAGGTCATATTCAGTCTCACAATTTATCCGATAAAGACGCGCACTTGGCAGCAGAGTATCAGCTGTCCAGAATGGGAGCAGCGGAGGAAAGTGTTTTCATTAAAGGGGTTTCCGTGGATGAACCACTAGACCGGGGATAAGGAGGCTTAAATCAGCATCTGCGCAGATTCCCCAGTAACCCCAGCAGAATGGCCGCGGTGCCTTAAACACCCCGCTACCACTTTCACACATATTTCTCCGACTCGGCGTGAGATAAAGGAATTTTCTCAGGTAGCAATTTGAGAGACGAATATACTCACCGCTCCACCACCAAACTGACAGCCTGGGTCAAGTCTGGATTTGCCACTTGTAGACGTTTCCATAGGGACCACACAAACTCCTTGTCTGCCTGTGAAAATGAAGTTTAACATGAGTTTATGTAAAAGGAGAAATTAGTAACATTTTTACCCATTTAAACGTCTTTGTAAGTCTGTGTGATGGTTAAATATGTATTTTCTGGAAGTTTGAAGGGTCCGTCTTTGCCCCTTGCCATCTCAGGCCGGAAAACCAGGCTTGCAACATGGCCGACATCGATCCGATCAGACTATCCTCTCTTTTATGTATTTCTGAAAAAACGCTGTATAAATACTGTGTAACAATAATAATAGCTGGCAACATGTTTGCTGTAAATGTTTTGGCGATTATACATATACTTATTTAAAAAATAAAGTGGGTCTGATTTTCCATAGGGGGCTGCAGGGGGAGCGCTATTGCTACAGTAACCTAGTTTGGCTTTAAAAAGGAAATGACAGGCTGACCCAATATGACAAAATAATAAATCGTTTTTGAAAAAATTAAACCCACACAAGATGTAGCAGAATACATCTAATAATATATATGGCTGACGCATTAATCTGTATCGCAAAACACACAAAAAACGTTGTGTCTCCATTTCCACCGCGTCAAGTTTTTATTTTGATAGTTTGACTTACATATCGCATATCACAATCATTTCAAATATATAACTTCAGATATAAAGAAATGTCAAATAAAGTAAATAGTTGAATATCTTGCTAGAAGCTGACAAAAATGAACAAGAGCTTCTCAGCGACATTAGCATAAGACAGAACTGCCAGCAATCAATAATTTAACAATCTTATACAAATAATTTTTGATCTGCTCTGCCCTCTCTAATTACGAGGCGCTCTTAACAGGGATCTTCATCACGGAGATGTGACCTTCGACTCAAGGGGAGCAGGCATTGACACTTGTCATTATGCAGTATTTATGACTAGGGAGCCGCCATCCAAATCAAAACACAGCAGTGGAGCTTGCATTTTCTTTATTAATCAATTGCTCTCTCCAGATCTGTTTTCCACTGCCGCTCCAAAGTAACTAGCCCCAAAGAAACTCCAAACTGATGACAGAGAGAGTCATCCTCAACTGCAGCACTCGCCATGCCCCCGACACATTTCCAATTCAAATTGTCTCGCTGCTTTTTCAAACATTTTTAAACTACATTACATTTAATGAGGGACATCTAAAAAGTAAATTTTCTGACATTAAAAGACAGAATTATACCAAATCGACTTAATATAAAATTATCTGATAAATTATGTTCACATCATCAGAAGATAAAAGTCCTCCCTCCCACTGGAATCAACTGGTCTCCAATTAGTACATGAATCTTAACCCCCTTTTCAAAAGTGTCTTATCAATTATTTACTCAAATGGCAGAAGCAGACCTTGAGAAGACCATGAGCTCAACATATAAAGTGGAGGACCGTGGATCGTGTCAGTCTGCATTTGTGTGTGTACACAGTCAGAGCGAGGTGGGTCCGTCCAAATCAGTCGTCCAAACAGCAAACTGAGAAATTACGCAGAAACTTAAAGAAGGGGCTCTGGTTCTGATTGGCTTTTGGCTGCCATTAGACGCCCCACATGTGCACACGTGTTCAGGCAGGCTCATCAAGGCCCTCTCATCTGCCATACGCTTTTTAAAACATGCGATGGATGTCTGTTTGATGATGGCTGAATTATTCATCTAAAAAATCTAGACACTAAAACACCATGGGCTAAACATACCAAAGAGGCAGCGACTGGAATCCAGCCACATATTAATAACATTAGCACTGGTCTAGTAGGATCATTTTCTGCTCGACAGATGAGCCTTTTTCTCCTTAATGGCCGTCCAGAAGTACATGATGCCAGAGACTTAAGACATCAATGGTATTCAAATGCTACGGTTTAAATGGCACAGTACACGACTTAAGGTTCTTATTAGATAGACAGAATCACTGATGTCCTTCCCAAGATGAGACCACCAAGAATGGGTTCAATTTAACGACGAGGCTGCAGGAGAACTGACAATTAGAAGGCTTGAACTCTCAAACTCTGGACAGGTTCAAATTTCACTGTGACAATCAGAAACAAAATTACTTTTAGGGATCTATTAACAAAATAAACAAAAACCGAGCAATTTTCTGTAGTGCTGGATTAAGGTGACGTATGCATTCTACGGCAACAGTCTTAAAACGTCTTTGGTATGATCGGTTTTGGGAAAGGTTTAGGGAAAAAAAGTGAGAAATCCTCATCATTGAATCGTCCCTTTGTTCTGTAGAGTTTTTTGTTTGACTTGAATGTGTATTTTCAACTACTATCTGGAATCATGTGTTATGACTAATTCCACCAATTATAAATCTAGAAATCTCTTGCCATGTTAAACCTATACCTTACACCTACAGTTAGATTACCAAAAATAATGTATAGGTCACACCAACTTTCAAAATATTTTAAAGTATTATAAATTAAGTAAAAAGGACTTGTTTTCATAATAGTGTTGTTTTAACAGTACCTGCAGGATGGGCAGTGAGCATATGCAAAGTGAGAGCCGAGTCCAACTCACTCATGCTTTTAGGCACCACCTGGTGGTGAGCACGCAGGGACGACTCTGCAGTCACTGAGAAGGAACAAGTCTGTAACATTTGAAAGAAGTTGCACTTTTCAAAGTCGTTTTTTGAGGCCATACTTTTACTTCTACTTGAGTTCCATTTAGTTTGAAGTAACAGTACACTTACGTGAGTAAAGGTTTTGGTTACTCTTCCCACTGTGTCCACAAGTGACAAAGCTTTGTGTGGACGATATGAAATTATTTGAACATTTGTGTTTCTTGCAACACTCCTGGAGAAAGTTTGTTCTTGTAATTTGTTTGTGTCCATTTTTTGCAAGTTCCTGAGTCTAAGCATACCTTACCGTTTTGTCTGCCCAATTATCAACTCATAAATACTTTTTTACTCTTACTTGAGTAATTATTTGGGCAAATACTTTTGACTTCTACTTGAGAAATATTATTGTTAAGTAACGTTAGTCTTACTTGAATAAACATTTTGGCTACTCTGCCCACCTCTGGTAAATAGTTGAGGCAAAGTCAAACGCTTGAAGTAAGATTTTATTCCACTTATTAGATAATGTATAGTTTAATGCACATTCAACATGCAAAACAAATAAACTATATTAAAGTAGAAATATAGCGTGAGAAAGACTTAATGACTTTGGAACTGCTTTGAAATGTGCCTATGGAATGAATGATGGCTAGAGAAAAACTATGCAAATAAACCCAGCAACCAATCTCATATGCAATGCACATTACACTAGATACAATATTAAAGACCATATTGTGTGTCTTGCAATGACTAATATGCTAATTATTTTTAGACACAAGCACAAAATCAATAGAGAGCCTGTGGAGTGTCACTACTGCTGTTTACGTCTTGATTAATGACACAAAAACAGGCTACCTCATTCATAGGCTATTATTGTGTTATTAATGGTTTCATAACACAGACCTGGCACTGCATGAGCTCATCTGACAACATCTTCACTTGCTCGTCCAAAACAAAGATGCGGGAGTCACTGTCAGGGGTCTGAGAGGTGGCACTGGGAATGAAAACAGAAAAGACCTCAGTCACACACGGTTATGCATTCCAAAGCATAACATTATTTCTAAGATGTAGCGTTACAAAAGCACTTACCTGTCCATGCTTTTTGATTGATCAGCAACTTCAGCGGTGTAAAGATGCAAATACAAGCCGGGCAGTTGCTAGCTAACTTTAGCCACTCATCGTAAACTTGGACAAGCAGCACTTTTTCCACTCACAGCCTTCTCCCCAAATCCATTTTCCGTGGTCACGTCACATCAAAAGAAGGTATTCGCTCATATATTTATGCGTTCGTTTTTCTCTGTAGCTCAGGATCACGATCACGTCGGTTGCCAACAACAAACCTCAGTCGCAGCCCGTTTCCTCTCTTCTTTCAAACGAGCCCGCTTCCGGCCCCAGCCGCTTCTGAGCATGCGCAACAGTTCTACGGTTCTACATGTTTTACAACATTGCGTTTTATGAACGAAACGTTTGCTGAGAAATCATTTAGAAGGGAAATCACTGTGTTAGATGTTGTACATTTGACAGTTTATGGACGTCATGAATCTAAAAGATAAGGGGAATTTGCTTTACTTTACTTAAACATAGTCGTAGCGTGAATACCATAGTCTGAAGCCAGTTATTGCACATAATACGAGCTATCACTTATTTTTGATAAAATACAATATATATAATATCATATCATTATGTAATATAATATAATATAATATAATATAATATAATATAATATAATATAATATAATATAATATAATATAATATAATATATAGTATCTTATCATATTTACCACAGTTTGCCTGGTTTTCACTAGGCTATAGACTTCAGATTTCTGAATTATATCATTTATAACAACATATGACATCTGACAACAACATATTCAGACCTGCAATAAATCGGACCAATAAATGGGACAAGAACACAAAAAATCTGTGGAAACGCAGGTCCACTCATTGTAGTAAGGCATGTTTTCCAACGTAGGTTATTTTTAAGCAATAAAAATACATAATACGTGCCAAATAGATGAGTTATTAGAATTAGAAATGTTTGTTTGCCATTGTCAGTGAACAAACTTAAACTACTTTAAACTTGCTTGAACATCATACTTTGGAACATTCCAGGAAAAACAATAACAAGCATGTGTCAGACCTTTACTATAAAAGCTACATAATGCACTTTTCGATTTTAAATAAAGATTACCTGTTATAACTTTGATAATAGACTACAGGCTTACGTATTCAAATACAATAATAGACCGGATTTGTGCCTTAAACAGTGTACTTACATTTTAGTACCCTCTCATCTACATAGGGAGATGGATAGACTTCATGACATAATAAGGGATGTGTGTCTGACATCTGTGTTGCTGCTGAGACAAGACAACATAATATTGTGTGGCTAATGTACTTAAGTGTCAGGCCAGATTCTGCGCTCTGCATGTGCGAGGGATGGAAATGAAGAAATATGAGCACTGGCACTTCTCTGCGCGGCCCGACAAATGTTGCTTCATCTGCTCACTGTACGATGTAACACACACATGCAAGCACATCCAGAAGAGATGGAATCAGCTTAGCGTGATTAGGCTGTTCCTTGACCCACGGACACAGCCTCTCATTAAGCTCCTCATTTGTGGAACAATTTTGGAGGCAGTGGACTGGTACATAATGTGCACAACATCTGCCTGCCCTGCGCCTGGCTCCGACACTCGCACTGACACGTGGCATCTATCTCACTCGCTCTCGTCACATGCTGTAATGACCGTCATACATCAGCAACAGGCCTCAGTGCGGAGTCCTCTCCTGGGGTCAGAGGTCAGGCGCAGACAAGATCAGTAATTATGGAAACAGATGAGGACAGATTCATGCACATTCGATCACAAACAGGGTCAATGAAAAGTCAAAGCTTCTCTCTTTGTTTTGGTAAATGATTTAGCAACATTGGCTCAGTTTGTTTTTCCGCACCATGTTACATTGTTCCACTCGACAAATATAGCAGTCTTTGTTTCAGATCGGAAAAGGGGAATGAATATACAGTAACACTTCAGCATCGAACAGCCTGAGACTGAAAACAGGGCTGTTAAGAGAATGATTAATCTGAATTAAATTGAAATGAAAAGAAACTGAAACAAAACACTTTAAACTACTTTCCATCCTCTTCCGCTCATCCAGGGCCAGGTCGTGGGGGCTGCAGTTTGAACAGGGATTTGTAATAATGTTTGGGGGGGAAAAAGGTATTATAAAATTGTTTTAAAGATCAGTAGTCACTTCTGACACCAATTAAAATATATTAAAATCGTAATCACTCAAAATATTGCCCAGCCCTGTTCCATGACCAAATAATTGACAGCTAAAACTATTGTAACATTTCTTTTCACCTACAAATCAAGCTTCTTGACAATACTTCTTACAAACAAACAAATAATGTTTGTTATTGCAATCATATAGAGGCTCAAAATTCATATCTTTATCTATCTTCTACGCTTGGTCCCGTTAGGGGTCACGGTTGACTGAAGTCAATCCCAGTGACATGGTCTCGGTCTCGTCGCAGCATTAACACGGAAACAACCATTCACTCTCACATTCTTCCCCAAAGTAACATATGCATGTCTTTGGACAGTGGGAGGAAGCTGGAGTACGCAGAGAGAACCCAGGGTAAGACTCACCCATTGGGAGGCGAGCGCTCCGACTGCTCTGCCACAGTGCACCCTGAGGAGGGGCAAAATGTCTACTTTGAATCCTGAAACAAACACTAAATTATTTAAAAGGTTGTTTTTTTCCCCCACTTCTTGTGCTTTTTTTTTATACAAAATTAGATTAAAAAATATATATAATAATTACACCAATTGTTGGGTTAAAATGATCAGAAATCCTAATCCTGGTCCTTAAATATGTTGTTGATAAACTCCTCAGTTGTCCTGGTGACTGTGAGTTGTCGTATGGCTTGGTTTCATCGATAATTGTCAGGGCTCTTGTCACATTCTCAACCTCATCATAAGCATCAATACAACAAATATAAACTGACTCGAGTTTGAAGTATCCTTTGTGTCTAATTGCTCAATATCTAATGTACAAAGTGCCACCCCTTTGAAACAAGACAGTTCTTGTATTGACAATCCCAGAACGCACTTCCCACCTGCGTTCTGCCTCACTGGGAACTGCAGAGCACTCCTAATCTCCTGGCGCCAACCAGTGACAACATACTCCCATCATGCAAATCCAAGCTGCGTGAAAAATTCAGGAACACAATGACAAGCAATGGGGTAAGAAAAAGCGTGACACTCCACGGAGGATTGTGCAGCAAAGTCTCCGCCTGTGCCGCCTCAGGTAAGCGGGGGATGCAATGTCTGCATTAATGGGTCCTGCTTTGAAGTTGAAGAGAAAGGAAGAGAGGAGTGGGAGCGATGACAATAGCTACTAAAGAGTCACAAGTCCCCAGCTTTAGAGGAACAGTGGTAGTACAAGCTCCAGGTGGGATGAGCAGACTGACATGGTGTTTAGTGAACACGAGGATGAGACAGGCTGCGACTTGTGAGGCAAGAGATGGGACCGCTCCACTGTTCCCGTTTGATATAATTACACTTGCTTAAACATTACGAGACTTGTTTGGGCTGCGATAAACCTGCAGGAGTTCACAAGAGAAGAAGAAGACATTCATGCCCTCAAGAGCGTTCCAAGTGAGAACATATTATGGATGCGATTTTGTGCCAAATTCATGATCTCTCGTGGACAATTATTGGCCAGTAAGGTGCGTGGTGGCCGGGCGGTTAGCAAAGTTTTTGGTTTGATTCTAGGGTTGCTCTCCTCGCTATTGTAACATTTTGTCTGAGTGGCATTTCCTAAAACTTTTATTTTAACCAGAGACAGGCACCAATATCAATCTATAATAATAATAACAACACAATAATGAGTGACTGTGACCCATAAAGTTAACTAATAGCCTATAATTGCAAATCTTGTGTCACTCATAGTGACTAATAAGTCTGAATATGTAGTGACGCACAATTCTCTCATCAAAATAGCAACAACCTTTTGCCCTAGTAACTCCACAATAACTTCTGGGTGCATGTGACACCTCCCCAACCTTCTACTTCCACATCACCCCCGTCCCAAACCAGAGAGACAGCACGCGGACCCTTGTTTGACTCCCATCTGATGACCTTCTCCTTCCTCATAAAGCACGCATTGATCGGCTCCAGTCAGGAGTGTTTGGCGTGGTCAACCTTAAAGAACTACCCTCCAAAATGACTCAGCACTACATGGCCACACTTCTCCTACTTATTTTTGAGTACCATCACCCCCTCCTCCATCTCCTCCCCCCCCCCAGGACCTTTGGTGGGAACGAAGAGTCAAACTATTTCCCCGGGGCCCGAGCTGCGGAGCTTGTCCTTTGCTCGCCGAGAGAGTAAATGAAGGTGTGAAGGTGCGCGTGTGTGTTTAAGTTCATATTTCCCCCGGGTGCGCGGCAGAAGAGACCAAGGACATGGGACATTGATCGCACTGAGTAAATGTTGTCAAGGTAGAAAACAGCTTGGAGATGAGAAAAGTATTTGTCTTTTTGCCCAATAACGGCGCGGTTTGTCTCACTACGCTGCACAGGTGTAGAGAAGAACTAGACTGACAGCCGAGATTTGGTGAGGCTCTAATGAAGATGAAGTGGATTTCTATTCAAACAATGTTACAATGCGCAAAATTACAACTATGGACCATTGCAAGATAGGTCCAAAGATACAAACTTCAGCAACACGGGGTCAGCTAGGAACGGCCATTCATTGACATCTGCTTGAAGAGAAGTGTCCAGAATTGCAGGTTTTCCAAAGGAGGTTTGATGTGTTGGGCTGATGCTCATACTGCACCAGTAGTACACGCTCTCCACGGACCTGACTCGTATATTGGCCTGGCGGTGGCTACTAGTAAGCGTGTAAGTTTTTAAGCGGATAAAAACACAAAATAATTCAAAAATTAGGGCTTAACCTGGTCCGATGTCTTATATTACGTTACAATAATTTACCCTTCTCAATTAATAATGCAGAGGAAGAATAAAAATCTGATCACATCTTGAGTGTTTTAAGCGTTATATGTTTTGCTTATAAAAACATCCATACTCAGTGACAGTGTATCAATAGTGTACAGCAGGACTAAGAAAACACAAGGCGCTGGTGCATGAATATTTAATGTCACCTCTTGTCTTGATAAGGACACTGTGTAGCGCTCCCCTCAGGCTAACTTGCACTTGTACATAAACTTGACCTGACTCAGTGTCCCAATAGCGCATAAGTTATTTAAGAGAAAGTTAAATGTGTGCGAATGCAGCGTAGAATTTACTGGCTGAAGTTTCTATCTGTCTTCTAATGGTGAAGAGAACTTGCAGCCAATCCCACGGTTCTTGGGGGAGAGAGTCAAGCTGACCTTTCTGGCCCTCTCTCTGCTTGGCTAGTGACTGAAACTTAATGAACGGAGGACCAGGCCAGGGTGATAGATCCAGGAGAGGGTGCGCGGGCTGATGGAGCGTCCCAGGAGGCCGAGCACTTCACGAGCAGGTTCAATAGCTCATTATCAGGGCTCCCGCTGGGTAATTAGCGAACGGTGGGATCCTGTCACTGGGACAAATAAACATATTCGGCTACTCTCGGTCAGGTTACTACAGTGTGGTGTACAGCGAGTTTGCCTCCTTGTTTAAGAACGTGTTTTTAGTATTATTGTGAAATGAAAATCAGTTTTGAATCCTACGGTGATTTGGTGAGACCAGTCGGACAGTTATTTGGCATTTTGTTGGCTGAGAACTGCCAAGGTCAGACAAGTGTTGGACGAGAACTATGTGGAGAAAATTGCCTGTGACGGTTCACCTTATTCCGGACGTTGCTGCCATGAATTGTGCCTCTCCTTCCGTCCCTCCTTCTGCTTGTATTAGTTCACATATAGAGCTGTCGATCTCCACAGAAAATACGTTCTACACGGACAAAAAGCCGTTTTTCAAGCCGCCCAGAGAAACTGTGCATTGTTGACGTGGTGCCTCTTATATATACAGTCATATATACAGTCAATCCACTTCATATTATAGTTTAGTGAACGGAATTCCTGCTCGACCACAGGTGCCAAAATATTGGAAGTGCCACAGCCCAACGAGCGATAATTAGATACATATTTAATAACATATTTATAATTTAAAACATTATCAACTGTTAACAGACGGTTGAAAATGATTGTGCTTTGCTCGTCGTGCAGTGGGCAAGAGCATTGCACATGTGCGGTTGCTGCCACGGTGGTGTTGTGGGTTCAAGTCCAACCCTCAATATTTGCAGATTGTCTATACCCCCTCGCTCCCCCTTTCATGCTGCGATTGTCCAATCTTAATTTATTTGAAAGCAAATTTGGAAAAGGAAAAAGAAGCCCAAAGTCGTTATAAGGAAGTGAACTTGGCATCGATGGTGAGAACAACTCAAACCTGGGCCATTAGTTAATAAAGGCAGTTTCAGGCTAGAACGCCTCTCTTTGGGCAGGGCCAACTTAGCTCAGAGCCGTATTCATTTATCTATATCAAAAAAAACGCTCCAGAATGAAACATTCCAACATTTGCAACATTTGCAACAAGTCCCGCTCTTATGGTTCAGAGAAAGAACTAAGGGTCCAACTGTTCATTCTGACACATGTTCTTTACTTGTGGTCAAAATTGGATACAGGCCCTTTAAACACTTGTGTAATTGAACTTGTGACTTGCACTTGCACTTCCTTCTGATTAACCGTAAATACAGTAAGAGCTCCTCTGTGTTTTTAAAGTCTACAAAGTCCTTACTGAACTTTCTAATGTCATTTGTGCTGTTAAATTCTGCTGTTGAATTTCTGTCTCTACCAGGCTATTAGTGTTTATGTGACAATAGCCACGCTGCTATTTATTTTTAAAAAGGTTTCACTCCCAACTGTTTGCCAGCAGAGGGCCTCAAATACATAATCAACGCTAATCAAAGAAGAGCCAAACTGCTGCAAATAAACGTATTTTAAAGGAGACATACTATGCTTTTTTCCGTGTATTTAGTATTTAACTATACCATAAGTAGATCATAATTTTGCATTCTGTTCATTGTAAACAACAACATTGATTGTTTAAGTAAATCCATTGACTTCCTGTTGAAAACTGCGGCACTTCATACTGACATATGACCGTAACAAGTACATGTTTTGATTTTCTAAAATTGACTACGTGATATTTTAGAACCCTGCATGTATCAATCAGAGTCTTAACTTTTTCAAACAATTTGACCTAAACACAGGAATGTGGGCAGCACTAGGGGGTAGGTGAAAACAGGAATTTAGAGTTACAGGACAATACAGGATTAACTTCAACAAGCATGAATCAATCAATCAAAATCAAAATTTGAATAAACTAACGATGAGTAAACACTGCTTTAACTAAGGTTTAAAGCTCACTACAGTTGATTTTGAATATGTCCCCTTGAATATAAACTACTGTCAGAAACTGCCTCAATGAAGCACAATGGCTTTATATGTCCCATTTTAGAAGAACTTTTGTTTTGTTGCCAGCATTTCTCCTTTAATTAGCAGTGTAAGCCCTCTGACGAACCAGCAGCTGCTCTTTGCTCTCCCACGGCCTTGAGTGTATGAATATGTATATCCCAGGACACTCCGACAAGCTTGTTACACCCAAAACGGATTCTAGCACAAGACTAATCCCTGATCTATTATTTACCCGTTGACCAAACATGCAAGTGGGGCTTCCAGACGCTCGGCTTGATAGGAACGACTGCCCTGGGACTATACACAGCCGAGGAGGAAGAGGAGGTGGGAGGGGAGGAAGATGCTGCATCCTCAAAAACACACCCTTCAAATCTCCTCACTCTGGAGATGTCTCAGTCAAGAAAAAAAATGTCGAGCAAATTTGAAAAACAAGCGCGGAGTGAAAGTTTAATGAGCGACTTGAGGGGGGATCAGAGGGACACGGCTGTCACATCCCTGCTGCACATGTTGTATTCTGTTTATGTGTGCACTGTACGTGTGCGGAGTGGAGTCGCGAGAGGGCTGAGGGAGACGAGGATGCATGAGAAGGGAAGAGGAAGCATGGAGCATATTCAAATGACGGCTGTATGAAATGTTGAGTGATGTTTGTGGCGTATTTGGCGAATCAGCTTGACTGGTCCACTTTGCACTGTGAAGCCGCCTGCGCCTCAGTTTGAGCACGACACGTGTAAAGTGACAATAACAGACTTACAATAACAGTCGATGATGGTTTAATAAAGGTTTGGAAATGTGCAGTTTAGAGCTACAACCCATTTTTGATCGTTGTAATTGTTATCGGGACCATACTGGCTCTATATGCCCAAAGACCTTTTAAAGTATGACGAAGACAGTGGTCAAAATTAAATCAGAATGTCCAAAAAGCCGACTTGGCCACTGTTACCCCGCCTAAGGCCCAAAGGCACTGGGATAGGCTCCAGTCCCCCGCGACCACTGACCTGACGGGGACAAACGGTAGAAAATGAATGACTGAATGTCAAAAAAGAATAAACAATTTCATATTTTCGTCAATAATTCACTTTATTTGTAAATGTTCTCCATCTAGAAGCCTTCAGTCGCCTTTATTTGGTTCAAAATGTAATGTTCAATCAGAATAATAAAACAAATATGGAATCCACAAAAGTATGAGGCTCCTACAAGTACATGCAGCTTAAAATGTGTGTTTTTGTATCGTTTCTGTGTATTCAGATCAGAATATAGGCCATAGTTTGTGTGAGTGGAAGTCTGATTATTCAACCACAGACAATGCAATGTTCTTGATTAAAAGCGTTGACGTGCTGCTGTCAGATGATTACAGAGAAGAATGTATTAATAGCAAAAACCCAGTGAACAGAAATGTGGTTAACATTTTCCTTCGCTTGCTCTCAAAATATTTCACAAATTTTGCAAGATGATAAAACACTGGGCTATGACTCAACTTTACAGTGTGACAAAAGTATAATTTAAAGCCTTTGAGAAAATAACTTAAGCTTCGAACTGAACATTTATCGGAAAATGTTGGCTGTAAGTTTTGTGACTGATGACTTTTACTTTATTACTGACATATTCCTGATATGATTTATGATAAACTGTTGCATTTGACTTAATAATTTGCTGACCAGTGGCTGTGGTTCCATCCACACTCAAAATCAAAGACTATTAGGCCAATCCGATTTTGGGAGAAATAAGTGAATAAAAGGCTATTAAACCCCCAAAATGTCTGAATTCTTTCTGCTCATGAGCCCCCTGATAACACAGATTTCGCGGTTTGCATATCATTTAAATAATCTTACAGGTCCAGAAATCCCCCAAATCAGATAATACTCAGACTTTGGTGCAACCATCTAAACAAAGCCACTGAAACCTAAAAAATAAATGTGTTAAGAATAAATTAAAGACAAAAAAGACGCGGAAGAAGGCTTATAAATGCATTGAATCTGAAGTTGTTTAGCCAATACATTTTCTGGTGTCGTTCGGTCACAGAAGTCTATAAACTTTTGCTCGATTACAAAACTTCCAAAACATGAATAACGAAGAAGGAATCTCCCTGTTTGTTAACGCTCTGGTGCTGTCCTATGCGCAACTCGTCCCAAACTCTGGACACTCTTTATTTTTCTTTCTTTCTTTTTTTTTTTTTTTTGGGCACCTTCTTGTGTCACAAAGATGCGACTCTTCGCGCTGACACAACGTCGTAAATCAAGTGGTCGTGCGCAGGGCAGCGTGTTGACCTTCAGTGGCTCAAACGCAGGAGTGGATTCACGTACGCGGAGGAGAGAGACGAGACGAGACGAGTTTTATTCCCCTGCTCCGAGTTCCCCTGCCTCTGTCTGCTGCGCGCCTCGAGGAAACCGACGCACGACGCGGCGAAGCCAGGGGGAGTGTGCGCCAGCGTCTCCAAAAAGGCACGACGCGGGGTCCACAGTCGGCTTCGGACCACGCGGGGCACGACGCGGGGTTTCTTCGCGTTCTCTCCGATACGTCGTGACGCGCAGAGATATCGATCCACACGAGAAGGAAGGGGAGGAAAAAAAAAAAAAAAAGAAAAGACAAAACGTGACTGACTCTTCGTGTGATGTTGAGCCGACAAGTTTGCGATGAAGAGATTTTACTGAACGCGAAGAGTCGAGAAGAGCGGTCCGCTGAAGAGGAGAAAGTTCCCCACTTGAGGGCGAAGTTTTGCGGAGGAGAAGCCAGCAACTCGGAGTTCCAGGAGCGCGGGGTCTGTCAGATACAACATGCTGTAATGGTAAATATGCAACACGACGCTGTGGATACTGTCTCTTTTTTCACTTTTACGCGCAGCTTTTCCCACCACTTTTACGCACAGCCATTCTGGATTCCTGCGCCTTCCTTCCTGCGCCTGTCAGATCACTGAATGAAGAGACGTGTGCTGACGAAGTTTTAGTCTACTTTTGCTTCAAATCACCTTCTCCTTTGATGCTCTGCCTTTTTTTTTTTTTTTTTTTTTGAGTCCCATAATCACACACTGAACGTTTTGCTGAATTAACGCACACGCAGTAAACTATGTGTCAACCACAACATAGCTTTCATGCCCCCTTGTCAAACTTCATACGAAACGTGAATCATACATTTTCGACACACACCAAGCAATAATAAAACTTGTCATCATCCACAAAGATGTCCACAACACATAAAAAAAGAAGAAGAGAAAAAAAAAAAAAAAATCAAATGCGAAAGTCTGTCTTCTACTTCTTTTACTTTTCCTTTTATAGAAAACTACTAAAAGTACCTAAATGGACCGATGCATTTTCATTTTGGCGCTCATACTTGAAATATGTTGAATGAATACGCGTCATTAAAAAGCAGATTTTTTAGTGGCTGTAGTTGTAAAAAAAAAAAAAAACAGTTAAGTTGTGTCTGGGCCCATGGAGCTTACTGTGCCTCAGCGCTTGTCAGAATTCCTTCTCGTATTGCACTCTCTTCTTCAACAGTTTATTGGATTTGTGAGTAACTGTCTCATGTCGGCGTTTGACTGCGCCTTGAGTTGTTTGTCAGCTTTTGTTTTTTTTTATTTTTTATGGAAATAATATAGTATAGGCTTAAAGTTAGTCAACGTTACAGCAGCAATTTCTCAAAATCACTGCAAGATTTGAACACATTCACGTTGACTTCAGCCTGTAAGAGATGTTTTGTCTTCTCCAACTAATATAATCTGGCAACAATGTGACTTGACTGCCAAATGTCAAAGTTTCTAGCCAAGAAAATTATGGCTTTCGATTAGTAGCAGTATCTCGACTCAACCGCAAGTAAATACATGAAATAGGCAGTCAGAAAGGTTGGTAATTGGCTCATCATTACCAGAAATGACTCCACGCCAATATGTGCCAAAGTGCATTCTGTGCACAACATTCGAGCAAATCAATTGGCACGTGAACGACAAAAAGCAGAGCATCGGGGTTGTGGGTGAGACGGGAGGAATTGTAAAATTGACATTCTTGCGTGTATCCTGGGCCGTCCTGACGCACTCGCACCAGGCCACCGTTCCCCCCTCTCGCACACGCAGGGGGGGGGGGTTCCTCTGTGGAGTTTATTAAGGAGGAACCATCCATCTCCGTCACTCGCTTCGGGTTCACGGTTCTGACGCCGTGTTAACTGGTTAAAATACGGATTCAAATGTGGATACCTGAACATGATGATTAATAAGCCGTTTATTCTTTGATGCCTGGTCGTGTCAAAGGTTTTACACTGAATTATTGTAAATGCGTGATATGATTGTGAACTGGTGCGTAAAAACAGGCCCTCCAACCCAACCATAAGGCACCAAAAAGCTACTGTAATACAAAAAAGGGCGAAAGGAAAGAAAAATAAAGTTGCAATTAAGTTACACAGCAAAAATTCTACACAATTTGTACAGAAACAAATACATTTTTTCGACACACTGGTGGTTACTTTTCCACTGTAAAAAGTCCTGGGTTTGATTCACGATCCATACGGGGCAAATTAAAGGTGCACTATGTGACTTTTCTGGTGGAGAGTCTCAATAGAGCTGATTTTGATTTGACTGGAATGTTCCGCAACGTGACTTTAAACGTATCTGTCTCCATGTTGACAAGCAAGTTACGCCACCAGGTCAATTTCATGTCAGATCCGTGTTTTTTTAGGTCTTTTTCAGCAATAAAAACAACAATATTGAACAAATAAATCAGTTTAATGTCTTATGGAAAATTCCAGGCGGAGCAAAAACAGATAGCAGACTCTTCACCAGAAAAGTTACATACTGCAACTTTAAGGAGTCGTGACTATTGGCTAAATTGCGCCAATCAATGCAAAATTATAGTAAATGTCCTCCAGCTTTAATGTTATTTAGCACATGAAATAAAAGCAGCTTGATTGCTCTGGGAGTGAGAGAATCAGAGTGAGAAAGGGAGAGTTTAGTGCCGCAGTGAGCTCCAGTTATCCGCTCCAATAATCCACTGGACAGGTAGAGGCCAGTCACGCTGCCCACTTCACCCAGGACAGGGCTAACGAAGAGACGGGCTGCTTAGAGCGGCTCCCTCCTGACCCCGGCGATCACCACCTCCAACTCCTCTGTCTGATCACCGCTCACAACCTTAACCATGGCATACACTGAAAAAAAAAAGAAAAGTCTCTGTTAAAGATAGTAATTCTATTATTATAGCATGTTTGTAAGTCGATTTCTCTTCATTAATTTGCAGAGATCATTTGCAACTGACCCCTATAGAATAATAATAAAGAAGACCAAGGAGAAGCACAGGATCATCAAGTGTGCATAAGTTGGAGTTTTGAACTGTATTAACACAATTGATTGGCAGGTTTAAAAGTTTTGCTCATTTTCCACTCCTGGACAGAACTTTGCTGTATTTATTGCTTTTTCAAAGGCTCATGCTAATTTATTGATTGTTTGGGTATGTTTTAGTGCATACCAATCCGGGCGTATGAAGCTGTCAGCAGTGTCCCTCTGTGAGCGGGAGAATGTCACCGGCTTTTAAGGACACACTTCTGTTTTGCAGGAGAAGTTTATGAATGTTTAATCTGCGGTGGCCGTCTTTCTCAAAGGAGCGCTCTGATTGTGAGTTTCCATCCGGGACGGCAGCGCGTCACGGTGGAGGAAAACACCATTCGATGTGAATCTTTTAAGATGTTTCCTGGCGGATTATGTTTTCTAAGCATGACTAATTCAACTTGAGTCAGTCTTGACTCGTTGAGTCTTTGATGGCGTTTTGACAGAAAAGTAAAATGATTTTTCCGGCGACGTTAAAATACAGCATACAGATTGCGCTAGCATCACGATAGCATGTAGCACGCATTAACCATTAGCATTCTAGAAGTATTTATCAGAATCAGTTTTATTGCCATTGTCAGTGAACAATTCACAAACTAGGAACTTGCTTCGGCGTTAAGGTGCGACATAAAAACAGTGTATAATAATAATAATAATAATAATAATATTTAAAAAGTATAGGCTATGATAAATAAGATTATACACATTAGGGCCATTGGACCACTTTATTTTCCTCCATGTCTTCATATTTGGTACAACGCATTATATCCTTAAGCCCGAGTTTGCTCTGGAAGTTGTTGAACAGTGAGGAACAGAGCAGCTCTTCTCCATTGAAATGAATGGTTTGTTTTCCTTGTGGAGGTTTCTTCAGATGCTGAGGAAATGTGGTATGCGCATGCGCAGACGTTTCTCTTGGCTGTGCAGTCGATCGCACACAGACTTGTCTGGATTTTGGTTCCAGCGGGATGCCTTGCCTATCAATGGGAAGTTATTCAGATTATTAAGTAATATTTTTATACTTAAATGTGTTTATTTACCTTTATTTCACCAGGTAAAAAACCCATTGAGATTGAAACCTCTTTACCAGAGGTGACCTGGGCCCAAGTGGAAATTCCAGCACCATTTCAAAGTGGAAAGACTCAAACGAAGACAATATGTGTTGGAAGATAATGAATTAAATACACAAATTATATAATTAAATGCATTGATACATTTATTAGGTTTGGCGGCAGGGATTGGTGAGCAGGATATGATAGGAATCTGCCTCGGAGTTGAGGTGGTGGTGGAAATAAAACCTGAAAGAAAATTTGACAGATGCTGCTGGGGTGGAGCTGGGGTGGAGCTGGGGTGGAGCTGGGTGGCGCTGGGGTGGTGCTGGGTGGAACTGGGGTGGAGCTGGGTGGAGCTGGGGTGGAGCTGGGGTGGAGCTTGGGGTGGTGCTGGGGTGGAGCTGGGGTGGAGCTGGGATGGAGCTGGGGTGGAGCTGGGGTGGAGCTGGGGTGGAGCTGGGGTGGTGCTGTGGTCGTGCTGTGGTCGTGCTAAGGTGGAGGAGGGGTGGAGGAGGGGTGGAGCTGGGTGGTGCTGGGGTGGTGCTGGGGTGGAGCTGGGGTGGATCTGAGGTGGAGGAGGGGTGGAGCTGGGGTGGTGCTAGGGTGGAGCTGTGGTGGTGCTGGGGTGGAGCTGAGGTGTGCGGGGTGGAGCTGGGTGGGGAGGGCCATGCAAGCTGAACTGCTGAATGAAGAGGCGGAGTGTCGGCCTATCAAGCAAAGTGGGGCAGACATAATATGTCAAGGCGCAAATGAGGCAGCAGGGGGAGTCTTTCAGGCTGGAACTTGGTGAAACTTTGCTTTAGCTTTACTTTCAAGACCAAGAAAAGATATTGTGACCATAAACTGCCCTTTACATTGCATTCTTATAAAATTAATATTATATGTTTTGTGGGTAGTAGAAGAGATGGAAGATCGAAAAATGGCTAACATTACATTGTTTTTGAGATATGTAAATTTTTTTAAAAAGGCTAAAAAAGTGCAGATTTGAAGGCAAGCACTTTTTTTTTTTTCTTTTTAGCAAATTCCTCATAGCATCAAAATAAACTAGACACACATAATCATTTTTGTCAATATCCCCTGTGAGTGATAGGAGAGTTTGTTGAAGAAGAATGACAGCCACCTCTCTGTCCTAGGGCAGGTGTGGCCACAAAAGTAGGGTAGCTCAGAATTGATAGAAAAAATAAGTCTTGTTTTGAGAGGTAGTATTTTATTTGTTGTGGTTTAAAAGTAACACAAAACTTGGGGGTTACAAACACTCCAGCGACTAATCAGCAGAGTGAACTCTTGAGACGTGGATAGCGAGACTCCTCATGTAATAAAGAGCACGGTAGGAGAGCCCTATAAAACAACATTTAGTATATAATTACATTTCTGTACCTCGCAGTGCTCAGGGACAGACACCCAATCTTCGCGCTTTGATTTACAGTGAAGTTTGTGCAAAAAAACAGCAGATGATGAGTAGGTGTTGTGACATAAGCGTTTGTGATGTGTTTCATCTCTCAGACGGACATCGCAGAGGGTCTGATCTGTTCAACGGGGAGATAATGTCCATGTGGTAATGCGATTCTATAAGCGTGTGTTTAAACTGTAACTGGAGACGCAGACTTACACAATGTCTGCTTTTAATTCCTTTCACAGTCAAATACAAGCTTCTTTTATTAAGTGCCTCTGACAGGTCGGACGACTCATTGAAGTGACATGCAGTTAAGATAAATATATTTACAATTTTTCCAAAAATTATTAAAATGTGATCCCAGAGTAGCACATTTTATAGGTTTATAATTCACTTCCTGTTTGTAATTGATGACACTAGGAAATTACTAAGCAAACACTGGGAAAAAACTCATCTAACGTCACACATTTTTAAATTTGACAAATATAAATATATGAGAGCGACTTTATTTTGTTGAATTAATGTTTAGAGATTTAAAAAAGTTGTTTCTTTGTGTAAATTCTGCATGTACTTTTACTGGAATGAGTATGCCTAGTGTGATGTCACTTCCTGTCATTTTCTACAGATTTGTCTAAGTTTTCTCCACAAATACATACTCCAAAGGTGTAAAGCTATCATTTATATGTACAACTGGTATAAATACACCAAATAAAATCAAAATTAGTCATACACACTTAAAGCTTTTACCATCAGCATTGTTAAAAGCTAATTGTTGTATTGATTTGATTATAGTTCTGGTCTCAGGTGCACAATATGTCACATTTTGACCAGGTAGCAAAACATGATCAGTTTTTATTTAAAATGCACATGTTTTCTTATTATTCTGTAGTGCTTTTGGGATTGTTGATCAGTATTTTAAACATTTTAACAATAAGAACAAACGGAGCTGAATATGGCTGATAAATTCACTCTTACTGAATAGACTTTCTGATTTAAGAATAAATTAACTTTTTATGATTATTACGAAGGGTTAATAGTAACATATATGTGCATTGGCTCAGTATTCATCTTTTAATATGAATTTTTAGATCATTTAACTGTTTAAACTTCTACAGATAATACACTCAAACACGTTGCATTTAGTTTCATAATTATTTAATCAACAAAAATAATTAATCGTCGATGGGTTTTTTTAATCGAGGGGTCTGCAGACAATGCTTGTGATAACTGGTAAAAATGAAAAAAAGTTTATTAAATCAATACTAAAAGCCATTTTAAAAATGTTATTTTGGAAAAGAAAATATCTAATAGAATAAAAAAATCAAGTTTGATCAATATAAGGAAAAAAAAAAATCTGCACATGATTAATTAAATGTTATATTTCATTGTGAATCGTAAAAATATCAATGTCAATATAAATATCAAGGTTTATTCATAAAGTACACTTACAACTTTAAAAGCCCAAAGTACTGTACAGCAAAGTGCAATAATACATATATACAAACAATTAAAATACACAAGTTAATAAAATAATGACACAGCTCAGTTCGTGTTTAAAATGAACAGCAAAGCTAAAATCTATTCCTTACAAATAGAAAACAACTTCAGGTTCAGGTAATTTTATATTTCTGCTTCAACATACATATAAAATTCTACATCACTTGCGAGTTTTAGCTCGAGAAACTCTAACCCTTAACACATGCCCGCACACCCAAAGTGAAAAACAACTTTTGGCACAAGTCAACTTTAAAATACGCCGCGCAGTTTTCCCCGCGTCCTGGACACCGCCATGAATCCAGGACTTTCTGCTTAAATTTAGGGTGGCCTTAATTGATTCTGTCCAGAACTAATTACTGGCAACTGTGTCAAATAAACACTGGGGTGTCACTGGGCAGCGGGCGTCCGATAGGGAAATTACACCTCACTAGTAATCCATCCGTCCTCCGCAGGCCCCTAGTATAACTCATGTCCACGCCGCAGAAAGAGCAGAGAACAGGAGTACGCTTGTAACCAAATGGCTCAGCTGGGAGGTATAGGGTTATGGGGGATAATTTATATTTTATAGCTCCCTCCTGCTCCGTCTGCGCTCCAGAATAAAGTTGTTTCGATTCTGTTCCATGAGAAGTGAAAATCTGGCCTTTCACTTGTGATGGGAAGTCCAGACACCGCTCGTGTTTGTGCGAGGCTAAATGCGTTCTTGTTTTCGGTTTACGTCGGAGAGATAGGTGTGTGTACAGTCGACAGAATGCAGTGATGCAACGTGGGGAATAAAGGATTGTGTTATTTTTAGTTTGTGGATTTGCACCGGATTGTTGTATGTACAGTTTGAAAGTTTAAAAGTATCACAAAACGGCTGCTAATCTCCAAAACTAGAATTGAAACCAGATGCTCATTTGAAGTATTGATACTGAAAAGAAAATCTCATAAACTGGACAAAATGTGCACTAAAGAGTACATTTTTTGTAAATTTTAATATATTATCATGAACGGAACATGACCAAACTGAACAAGACCAGCGAGTGAAAGCTAAGATAAAATTAAAATAATAAAAAATAAAATGTCCCCCAGTGTATCGGCGCCATCTGTCTGTCAGTGACTGTTGAATTTGTCCATGTTTAAGTTCAGAGTAAAAGTCAGTTTTTCCATTTTATAAATGTCCAATGTTATCTCGGTCCAGTCCTTCACAGTCGGCTCAGTTCCCGTCATCCATTTCTTTGTTACTCCCTTTTTTGCTGCAGCCAAAAGCACATTCAAAAGGCATCCATCAATCATCTCCATCGCTGGAGTCCTACACCAGAGATGAAATGGAATGGAATATCGGTGTTGAAGACGATCCGAAGTGCCTCGTTGATCTCGGTCCAGTGTTTGTGAATAATGGGACCGGCGTGTGACTGGCTTGTGACATGCTTTACCAAAAAGAACTTTCTGAAAGACAAATTAAAGTCAAATTTGACAAAAACATCCAGCTAAAAAAGCTATTTACATTTAGTTCTATATTTTGGACCATAAATTGATCTAAAAAGACTGAAATTTGCTTCTAAAATTGTTTTTTGGTTCTTACGATTATATTGTGACCTGAATAATCACCATTATCGATTAACCAAATCATCTTGACATCCCTACCCAAAACACACGGTAATGATGAGCCTCTTGACAGTTTCTCCAGCAGGAGCAGATCCCTGTGAGTAGTGAGCACTTTGACATGGTGCTATAAAGAAATAAGATGTATTTTTCCAACAGACTTCCTTCCAAACATGTGATTTTCTGGTCCGACATTTATTTTCCCATTTTTTGTCTGTCAAAACAAAATTACCTTCTCTTTCCCATTTAATTTTTGATATATGTTGTAGAATGATTATCCAGATTACTAATGCATTTATGTAGAATATTCCGCCAATTTCAAAAATCTTTTCAACAAGAGTTTCATCTTTAATTAATCAAATATCAACTATAACTACTTGTTCACAGTTTGGCTGCTATAGAAACAGTTTGAAGTCCTCGTATGTTCTTCTGAAAATCATCATTCGATTTTAGCCCAACTTTTCCTGAACTGCGTGTTAGTGGCCCGTGCCCCAGTGACTCCAGAAGCACTTGTCTCCTCGGGCGGAGGGGAGTGATTTGATTAAAGGAGAATCATTTGGCCTGGAGGTGTCTTTTCTGTTCCCTGCTAAAACGCCAGTGGAAGAAATCTGATATGACAAGATAAGTGGTAGCTCATGAAAAATTCCTAAGGATCTAGACGCGCCATGTTGACTTTGGACTTATTGCCCCGAGTGTCTACTTCAGAGCTGGAAACTGTGCCTGACAATGTTATTTTTACCTATAACCGTTCGCTCGGACTCGTCACGTTCTCATTTATAAGCTGTTTATGTACTTTGGAGAAAAAAAGGGACAAAGTCAATGGCACACATTCAATTCCTGGCATTTCTTCTCAGACCTGCTGTACTGATGAGTTTGTCTTGTAAAATTTAATAAAGATTGGCTAGTCGCTAACATTTGCACACTCCGCGGTGGCACTGCTGGCTTCTGTTTGCTCGAAGGATTAGGTCGATTAAGCTGCTCGGTGACGTACATGCGCCAGCGTTTGCATTATTCCTACCAATGAAAGCCAAGTCAGATCTTGTTTCTAGCATGTTTGCGAGCAATGAAAATGCGACGTTCAAAGATGCATTACTGTGTGCACCTTTCACCTGCTTGTTACCGCCTTACTCGGATTGTTCCAATGTATGGCATTCAACTATGGATGCATGCAGGTGATGGCACAAGGAGAAGTTACAGGTCAGATCTGGGGAGAGGCCAGTCTGCTCACAGAAAGAAGAATTTTTTTTAACCATACAATTAACCAGAAATGACAGAAATATCACTTTATACACTTACCCAAGACTTTTCTGTTATTTGAATTTGTAGTATTTATAGACGATATTCTTCTACTACTTCGCAGTATTCCAGGCAAAGCAATAACATCTCCATGGGAACCAGCAGATGGTAAATTCCCCGCAGAAAAGTTACATTGTCCGCTTTTAAAGTCAGTTTGAATATAGAACATACATATTTTTGTATTTCTTTCTTGAGCAGTGGTGGAACAAGTACTCAATCCTATTATTCAAAATACTCAAGTAAAAGTATAAGTAAGACATTAAAAAATCTCCTTGAGAAAATGTTTTGAATTACCCGTTTAAAAATATACTTTAAGAGTAAAAAATAAAAGTATTTTACACGGACATTGGGAACTGTTAAAGCTGAGTTAAATTTATTACTTTTGTGACTAGCAACTCCACTAAATGTCTTAATTTTTCTTGTGAATTGTATGTGTATATTTTTGTTGCTCTAAGCTTGAACTGTCACCATGAAAAATAACCCCTCAAGCCATGAAAAGTATTTTCTACTTTTCATTCCAGTTCAAAATGTAGAAAAGTGGAAAGTAGAGATTCCTGCAAATGCTGTTCATTCAAAGTATAAAGTATTCACTGTAAACATGACTTCAGTAAAGTAATGTGTTGTCGTTGAGTGATGCGCGAGCGTTTTACCTGACACGTCCAAAGTGTGGCCCAGGGGCGTTTTGTGGCACAGTTCGAGATTGCCCATGGCCCCAAGCTTATTTGTCAGAACTAATTACTTCTGGCCAAGTAGCATTTACAGGGTTTATTTGTTCATGTCATGTAATAATCTCTGGCTTGTGCCTTCTGATAAATTTGCTCGTGCTCTCTAAATAACACAACATTTCTGGTTTAAGTTTTGGTAAGTTTTGAATGTTGTTTATGTTTTCTACTTTGACCAAAACAGAACCATGTCTACTAATAAATATCCAAACCAAAGATAAAAACCTTTTAGATTTCAGATTTTCATTGCCACTCTTACTGTTTAAAGCATATACATTTGTGTTTTTCATGGTTCTTTTGTAAAATCCATGTGCAGCGTATTGTCTATGGCATAAACAGTAAATATCAGGCTACAATCTTTATTTCATGTGGACAATTTTGGTTGAAATGTCTTGCTCGGAGACACAATGACAGGCCTAAACCAGCAACACTCCCACCCTTGACAACTAATAACATACTGTAAGTCAGACTAAAGCGGACAGTCAGGTGGAGACATTCTTTTTCCTCGCCAGATCGTTTTATGTGACAACCACAGCACAAAGTCAGGAGAAGATATTTTGTCGGCGGTTGACTTTGAATTGAGTGTGAGGCCACCAAGGTTTTGGCTTTGAGTACGTGAAAATGGCTCGATGTTGGCATAGTTCATTGAAATAAGTAATTAAGGTTAACATGGGCTGACATTTGGAGCACATGGTGGAAAGTGCAGCGTGTTGCCAACATGTCTAGTCCTCATTAACACTGTGCCTGCTTTAGAAGCCTCACATCTGGAGGCTTTCGGTGGATATTGAGTATCTCGTTTATAGTGGACGGATAAAGTGATATTTCTGTACTGTAGTGATTAATTTTACAGGCATTTCACATTTGACTGACACTTAAACCTCAACTAAAACGTTTAAAGACATTTTTTTTTACAAATTTCTGCTAGATTTATTTAATATTGTCTGATCGGGATGCTCCAAAGAAAATGGAGATATTCATTTTTGTCAATACCGCACACGCACACCCCTACTTTTGAGTATTATTTTCTTGAGAAAAAAAACAAACAAACTTTAAGGGCATATTTCACGTTACACTTGAATTATATATACAATTATGCGAGACATTTTACTAATTTGACCATTTTGGTGACGTTTATAATGTTACTTCCTGGTTGGACATGAGCAGCAGATGTGGCATATGTTACATATATAGGCAATTCCACAAGTGTTACCTAGCAACCATATTGTCAACACGGACCAAAGTCATTATGATGTGACCTTTACCACCTTTATTTTGTTAATAATAAACTGTCAGAAAAATGTGTCTGTTTTGTGTTAATTGTCTTGGATGGAATGTCGCTTTTTGATGACATCACAGAGGGATACTGCTTGAGAACTCGGCACCACTTTCTGTAAATTTCTAATTCTTTTAGTTTCTTCACAAACTGCCACTGATGTAAAACTATGATAAATATGAACCATTAGTTCTATACCAGTAAACAAAGTAATAATTAGAAAACATGGGAACCTGTCATATGCACTTTAAATTTAAGTGCGCACAAGATTTAGTTCTATTTCGTAGAAGTTCGGTCCTTCACCCAAACGCTGCACCATCAGCCAAGTCGATGTGCTGACCACCAAACTTATTTCCATGACAACAGGCTTCTCGCTTCCCTGGTGCTATACACTAGTGGTCTTTTCTTTCACCTGTGTCCAAACAAAACGTGATGGAGAAGCACACTAGTGGCGGCAGAGAAAACGGTGTGAAATCGTCATGTTATGCGTTATTATTGTTTTTATTAACATTGCATGGCTCACTCACTGTTCGAGTTGTACGCTTTCATTCATATTGTTTGTGTAGATATGACTTGGTTACACATGACCTCATCCCAGTACAGAAACATGAATGGGCTTTAGATACAATTGCAGATTGGGACTCATTATTCTTCTTGTGGTTTCAGCACTCTCCTGGATGACATGTTAGCAGTCCTACCCTGTCATTGTTGGTGACACAGGTGCTACTTAAAGCGGTAATTTCAAGGTGGTAATGATAGTGATTATGGGCAGTGTGGATGAGGGGACTTTGTGTGTTTGTTTGTGTCTTAGAGCACTTTTCCTGTTGAAGGGAAGATAACCATAAACTGTGGATGATGCGGTAGTGTTTTGCTTTGGCTTGGCGTAAACGGTCAGATCTCGTAATGAAATAATGTGTCAATAAGGAACCGTTTGTTTACCCAGACGATGCAGCTATATCCCACGTCAATACAATGTTTACGTTTTCTGATTTTAGATGTTAAAGAGAAAATCATTGGTCAACTCTTAATGGCATGTTTATATAGACTGGGTAAGCACCAAAGCAGACATGGGCATTTGGGTCCCCAGGGGCCTGATGTGGCATGTTTAAATCTGGCCATCCGCAAGTTATTGATAATAATTGTTACTCTTTCTATTTCTATTTTTTAGCTGTCATAGTTATGGAACATGTGTCTGCACTTGTATCCATAACAAAAATGACAGGATATGAATGAAATAATAGATTAAATGGCTTATGATTTACGGAAAAGTGCTTGTAATAATAAGAATTTGTTACACAAATGATCGCGGTCCAGCCCTTCGCCACCTGGATTCAAATATGACCCACAGGAAAAAAGAATTGCCCATCCCTGTGCGAAAGGAGTAATTCACGGGGGTAGTCAACATTTTCTTCTTATATGATTTTTTACAAAAGATTAACATAACTAAAATAAGAAAACTGTTCTTAGTCATTTTTTTGAAGTCCGCAGTGAAACCTTAAATTGATATGTTCTTTGGGATGAGGGAAAGCGAGAGAGGGAGACAGAGAGAGAGAAGCAACCAGAGAGAAAGGGGGAGAGGAGAGGAGGGATCTGTGAGAAGAAAGAAAGAATGAGACGAGAGAGAAGCTAGTCAGGGAGAGAGAAGAGCAAGCAGAGAGAAAGGGGGAGAGCGAGTAGAGAAAGAGTGTGGGAAAGAGAGAGGAAGGAGGGTGAGCGAGACAGAGAAGAGAAACAGAGAGAGAAATACAGAGAGAGGGAGAGTGGAAGTACAGAGAAAGAGAGAGGAGAAGCAAGAGGGACACAGAAACAGAGAGGGAACGAGGCCGTGGAAGAGAGAGGAATACAGAAACAGAGGGCGGGGGAAGAGAGAGACAGAGAGTGAGAGAAGGATTTGGAGGGACAAAGAGAGAGAAGAAGAAGGCAAGAGGGAGCTTGGGAGAGGCGCAAAGAGATCAGATAGCAAGAGAGCTGGAGAGGAGGAAGAGAGAAATAAAAAAGAGCGAGGCAACTAAGAAATTGAGAGGAGAAATGGAGAAAAAAAGAGAGGCAGAAAGAGAGAGAGTGTGAGAGAAAGAGAGAGAGAAAGGGGTGTCTTTGACTGGGGACACTGCATTCCTCCTGCGCAGGCACAGACATGTAACCAACACACATCCTCCGCCCGGCTGCCACTGACCTTAGCGTTATCAAACAAGAACCGCGCTGGAATTCCTCTGGAGCATCGCTCGCGACTGGAAGAGAGACCCCGGCCACATCAGCACAGTGTCGCGGGCCGCCGGTATGCTCGCCGGACCACTGTGTGTGTGTGTGTGTGTGTGTGCGCGTGTGTGTTTGCGCCGCGGTGGGCCTGTCCTTGTTGTACACTACTCACACATTCTCTGACTCCCTTTATATTGTACCTCCTGTCACTTTGTCCTATTCATTTAACCTTTCATTAGAGCCAGCAGACAGCCCTGTGTGTGTCTGCTCGGCTTCAGGAACAATGCCAAAAAAGCCCCACTGTCATAGTTATTAGATTCCGCGGGCCCCCGTTTACCCCGGCAACTTGATATTAAGAGAGGGAGAGGGGGAGAGAGAGAGGCAGGGGACAGGCAGGGATGGGCAGTCCTGTGGAGAAGGGTCCGCTGCCTGCTCAAGGACGAGTGGCACATGTTGATATCAGCGGTCCCAGCGGAGAAAAGAGAGGAAGAGGAGAGAAAAGAAGAGAGAGAGAAGGGACAGACGTGGTGGGAATGTGGTGAAGGAGCAACACCGGAGAGAATGAGAACCAAAGTTTGGAGCGGCAACAAGCAGCGCATAAGTTCAGGCTCTGTCCTTCGTTTATCAGTATGTCTTCACGAGCAAACATTTGGGGATTCTCAGGTCAGACAAGATCAGTGAGTTCAGAAAAAACACTAGTCCAAAACACTTGAGGTGTGACAGTAAAATTAGAATACTTTTATTGAATGCTTTACTTTTGCTGTAATTTTGCACTCTATGACATTAAACTTGACTATCTTACATTTATTCACTTCCTTTTGATAAATCGGCCAGACCAGACAGACAGATCTGCCCCGTGGCTTGTCTCAATGAAGATAAATATGTTTAAGGCTGTATTATTTAACATTCCATGGAGACAAGCAGGTGGTGGATCCTCCACCTGTAAAGCTACACAATAACAGTTAACGGTAAACAGTAAAAAGTCAAATTAAATTAATAAGATATTTACATATAAACATGTTTTTAGCTGCTCGGTGAGTTTTGTGTCATTTTGGGTATCCTCCAGTTCCCTAAATTACTTCCTGACTTTAAATTTGCCAAGTAACTATATATTCTATCCAGTTCATCTTTCTTGACCCACAGGAACCCGGTAAACAAAAGGGCAAAAGAAACAATTCTGTTCAGAGTTGCAAGTTGTATCCAACTGGAAAGGGGAAAAGTCCCCAGTGCGGGTGTCTCAAATCGTGTCTCAAAATCTGCGTGTTGTTGTAATAATATCCGTATCCAGGCACAGTCTGCAGTGTCCATGAAAAGTTGAAGACAAATGGATTATATGATCCTCCTCCTCTGTCCAGCTAAAAATGCCATTCTGGTGCTGTAAATATCCAGTCTGAAGATGGTTAGGACCTACGCTTGAGTCGTGTACACGAGGCAAACACAGGCTTTGGCGCTGTCTTCCTGCCGATAGAAACAAGATGACAGTGGTCCAGGTGTGGGAGAGTAAAAAGGCCCCCTCGTCCCACTTTATAGCAACACATCACAGCAACATCACGTAACACTCTGAAGACGATTGGAAGTGAGCAGTCAAAACTGTAAACTAATCAACTCTGTTTTAAAAAAAAACAACATTATCAGTAGATCAAATAAAGGAAATCGAATCAACCATTCAGCTATTGTATCGAAAAGCAGATATCGAAGGTTCTGGTATCGAAAAATAGTACCCAGGCCTAGAGGAAACGTAATATTCTTCAAATCAAGAAAACCGTAGCCACATTTTTGTTACTTAAAAGGTTTTCTAAAACAAATATTTATCCAATACTTAATGTTAATATTCAAAAGTCGTTTTCTCAATATCTTATTTACGCAGTATAAGCAACAAGTTTTAATTCATACACACACATTGTTTGGTTATATAATGCCAAAGCCTCAAGTAAAATGTACTGCTTTATTTGTCACACCACTAAAAAACTGTACTGGAAGCCATTCCAGTCATTAAATGTGTGTTTGGACCAGTCTCGCGCAGTCAGCAGAAGCCTAGCACTCACTGATGCTGCTCCTCTAATACATTAGCTCAAATGGATCCGGCCTGGAGAAGGTATTGGTCACTTTGGTCTTTCTGCGCGCTGGTCTGCAATGAATCCTTCACTGTCACTGGAGATTGAGCGTCTCTACACACGTGCACGGTTTCACTCTTTGCCCCCAAGAGCACTAGGGCGGACCCCGAGCGTCAGACGGCCATTCTGATGAAGTCTATCGCTCACTACTGTCACCTCCTCGTGCCCATCCCCCGAGTGACCCGTCGTCATTATCCCCGTCCTGTCACTGAGGGATCTGTCCTCGGGATTGTCCATTCGGCTGCCCGCCCAACACTTCTCTAATTCTCTGATTAGTCTCCTCTCCTCTACTCTCTCTGGGCTGTAATTGATGACCGTGTTGTTGTGTCCAGTTGTGCAGGCCTTAACCCTTTTCCTTTGGTCAGCAGTACTACCACTCTACCGTTGAAGACTTGTTGGAAGAATCCCAGATAGCTCTAAACCCGATGTCTGCGTATGTGTGCGCTCTATTGCTTTGTCTGTTAAAGCAATCACCGCGTGCGCGCCATTGGCTCCCAAACTGTTCTCTCGAATTCAAAACAATGTTGACATTCACGCGTCAGTGGTGTTTTGTCATTTGGAATAACACACAATATTTTCGCAGAACTCCGTGTTCCTTCCCAAGTGTGGCGCTCGCCCTTGGCCCCAGGAAAAATGCCTACAGTGTTCACATTTTTATTGGGTGGGTGGGATTCTTCAAGGGACATTATGGGAATCTGATCACTGTCAAAATGATCAACGCAGCTCGCTTGAACATACAGGCGTTTTTTTAGTTAATTTGACGTGTAAAAGTAAATAGAGACCCATATCATTAAACATGGAACATTTATGCCGCTCCAGCTGTTTTGTCTTAACTCCATTCTAATTAGGGACAAGAAGGTGTCGGCCCATTGCACCAGAAAACACTTTCACTTGGAGGCATTGTCAGAAATATATTTACTGTGAGAATGTATACTATTCTACTGCATCATCTAAGGACAAAAGTACGACTGCGCATCACTGTAACACGGAGACGGGCGCACTTGACGGAGCATCCTCATGAGCTCCTTAATCGAGCGTCAAGGCAGGAACCACACACTTGCCCTGCATTTCGTACAGTTTTTTCCTTTTTTTTGATTCTCATTCATCGTTTGGCCATATTAATCTTATGGCTATAAGTCCTTTCGACTGACAACAAAGCACATCTTTGGGGTTGAAATATTGGCATTATGGAGATTGCCGTACTATGGATGGTCATACTTATGTCAGGTCAAGTAAAATCATACACTTTGTCAAGCTTGTCAAACTAGGGAAAGCTAAAGGCA
This sequence comes from Chaenogobius annularis, assembly GCA_015082035.1. Taxonomy (NCBI): domain Eukaryota; kingdom Metazoa; phylum Chordata; class Actinopteri; order Gobiiformes; family Gobiidae; genus Chaenogobius; species Chaenogobius annularis. Next base: position 1,197,884 of record BJKM01000122.1, on the reverse strand, counting down.
AGATTTTATGCTAAAACCTTAAATATTTGTTCATGCACTTTAGTGAAATTGGTATTCTAACCTGTCAAATAAACTTGAAACTTTAGGCATTCTCGATTGTTGTGAGGTCACGTGAACCCAACCTATGACTGCTTGTAACTTGCCCGATCCAGTGCAGTTCCATCATGAATCGAAAGTGGTTTGAGTGTACTTAATGCTGTCCGTTGTGTAACTTTTTACCAAAAACCCTCCGTCTTCCCTTGCGTCTTGGTGCCTGTCTCACGAGCCATCTCTGTGTCTGTCTGCCGTAGCCCAGAGTCCCTCCCCTGCACGGACCATGTATTTATTACCCTCTAAGTAATCACTTTGCTTTCTCTTTTGATAGACTGTTATTGCTCTAACTAGCCAAGGTCCCTATAGGTATTTGGAGGCTTTCCAGTTTTATTAGACAAAGGCCTCATTATTCAAGGCCGGCATTAAGACTACCATTAGATCCATTTGCCCCCTAGTCACATGTATCCAGTTGCAGCCAATTCATATTATAGCTCCTGCGCGCTTTAGTATTTACAGCGCAAACATACTCGCTCCCTTTTGTAGCAGTTATATTTAGACCTGGCTGAAGTAACTTTGAACAAGCAAGCTGTGAAGTTGTGTAAGCTTGCTGTAATTGTTGCTAAGAGCAAAGATATTAAGCCGTGTAAATGGACATTACACAAGCAACAGCAATGCAATCTCATCAACATAGCAAGACCAATTAACCACTGGAAAAGTGTTTGAGTTTCCCCCCAATCCATCTCTGCTGTATGTTTTATCATTAGCCATTCAATTAAAGGTGCACTATATAACTTTTCTGTTGTAAAAGTTGGCAGATCGCGCTAGCCCAGAGCAGCCATTAAGGACATAAACAGATTATTGTCAGTAATCACATGGACAAGTGTGTATTTATATCATGTGACGCCCTTTTTGGTATATTGTCAAATGGTTAATGAGTTATATATGTACAAAAGCACAGTTTTTAACATTTTGAAAGAGACAACTGGGAGGTCAAACCATCCACCAGAAAAGTTACATAGTGCACCTTCACCGCAAGAAGATTTTCAGACTGGATGGTTTTTGCACTTTTTCTGATGGTTATGCAAACATATCGACAGGTCTTCATTGCTCTTCTATTTCAATCTTGAATAGAAAAAATCTGCACAAATTTGATTGGCCTGATTTACTGGGAAAGACTTTTACAGATCCCCATAAATATTAGCCCCGATATGTGGCCCATCCTAATATGTTATTTAAAAACAACTTTTTAAATTAAATGATTTTATGCATTTTAGTGAATTCACAGCACTGGTTAGAGGCTATACACAGAACCAGTGCTCTTGTTTTACATGATTTATCCCATTTTGTATGTGTGTGCTTTTAGGTATTTGTTAAGTATATTGATTGTTTTATTTTATGTTTTATTTTATTTTATCAGGATATATTCTTTGTTTTATTTTGAATTTTGGATTTGACAGGGTACTAATGAAAAGGAAAGGTTCTCTAATTTGGTTTTCCCTTGTATAAATAAATTATATATATATATATATATATATATATATATATATATTATTTTTTTTTATATATATATATATATATATATATATATATATATATATATATATATTTTTTTTTTTAAGTATTCATTATTACTCGATGAACTGCGGCCACCACAAACTGTGGAATGCTTTAAAGAAAACTTAAGACGTTTCTGTTTTGGACAGCCTTTCAATGTACTACTTTGCCTTTTATGTTTTTATGCATTTTATTGTTATTCAAATGTCACCAAAACAGCCCTGGTTTTTCATAGTTGGCAACGTTTCATACACTAACTCCCCGACTGAAAACGCATTAGAGCCAAAGTATGGAACTGTACCAACCTTTTAGAATGTAGATGTTCTCTTTACAAACACTGGAAGGGTTTAGGGTTGAAGTAAATTCAAACAAAGGTCAGAATGTCATGAATAGGCGGAAGAGAAAGTGAAATGCCTTTTAAGATAATAATTATAGAAAATGTCGATCCTGTTGAAAATAAAGTAAATTTGGCCTTTTTGAGAACCGCAGTGATTTAAGTATATTTACACACTGCACCAGTACTTTTCATCAGTGTGACTTCCCACTAAAGTTTCCAATAAGAAGGATTCCAAATATCAACAAAAAAGTGGCAGCAAGTCAAACACATTCATGGTTCCCACAATTTTGATTTCCTCTTTCTGCGAGTGTTTTAATTTCTCTGTAGCCACCTGTGTGTCCAATATGATCCACGCTAATCGATGGGCCCTTATTGGGTCTGTGCGTTTGGTCAAATATCTCATCGCTGTGTGGCCCCTCAGGCTGCCGCATCCAGACTAATAAGAGATCGGCCCCGTCTCCTGGGCCCATCAGATGAAAAAAGTGATTAGAACAATCTGGGCGAGTGTTTGTGACCGAAAGCGCATTTTCAGAAACCACAAAAACAAGCTAAGAAGTCATGGTAGAAGTTGATACTGTTGACAGTGTAAAAAGACAGTGTTGTATTGAATATTTATCCCATTTCTATGAAGTATTTGGCTACGTTTTCAAGCGCAGTGTGAACAGCACACATCTGATTTTTTCAACTACAACCCAGGCCACTTATGTCGTATGTGGAAATAAATCCGATATGTGTCCGTACTTGAAGAATGCGACTTCAGTCTGAACGCTCACGTCACCAGATCCGATCTGAACATCATCAATAGGCAACATTTCCGGGATAAACGTCACAATTCTGAGTCAAAGTGGAGAGAAATGGCAGACGAAGGAGCCGAAAACTGTCAGTGGAAGAAGGAAGAAGTTTGTGAACTAATCAATACACGGGGTGACAGATCAATTCAGGCAAAAATGTGTTCGAACCATAATCAGGCTGTATTTGATTCGATTGCAAAGGAGTTGGCCGAGCGAGGGATTAACTGCTCCTGGCTGCAATGCCAGCAGAAATAAAAAGCAGTTGCATTTTTTTGTAATGTGAACGACCACATAAAAAAATAAGATAAAAAAAAATAAAAAATCCAAATTGGGCCTCATACCCTGCAGTGTGAACTGTTTCAATATGTGTCACAATAGCACTAAATTGAGTCATGAGCTTTTCTTTTTGTTAGCTGCATTTGAATTTGATATTAAAGCAAAGTATGTACAGTATCTTAAGTCATTAAATTAGACCATAAACATAAATGTGATGGGTTGTGTAGTGTGCAAGAGTGACACTTTTGCGTAAAGCTGTCATTTGAGCGCCGGGTGCACTCCCTCATAAATACTGATAAAGATTAGCTTTCAGCACTCAGCTGTTTGGAGAAGGCATTACAGGTACTTTCAACTGAGACACATTTTTATTATTCAAGTTTGAGAAATGTGCAATATTAGTCAATCGCTAGTATTTACCGATAGCAACACAGAAAAAAAAACAACAACAAAAAGTAATTGATACTACTACTCTTATTTGTTAAGTCTTGGAAGTAGTTATTAATAGTGTTTTTAAAATAATCTTAATAGTGCTGTAACTGATTTTTACCATCTTGAAAACATGAAAATGTTACAGAGTTTGCAGCGTTCCAAACACATTCCGAGACCAACTTTCGGAATAAGGTGTCGGGCTTTGCTGTCACGCTAACAACAACTAGCATGCTAACAGTGCACTTCCTCGCTGGCAGATGATAAAGCATTCTATAATTAGAAGCAGCACACAGCAGTCACAATTTAACCCTAAGAGCTGCATTTGCTGTATCAGTACTGATGTAAAACAACTTTATTACCTAAAAAACTAAATGCATGGTTTTTTTGTGGAATAATTTATTAATTTACGATAGCTACATGGTGTTTTTGGGTGGGGGGTGAGGGTCGAGTATTAAAGCATGACCCTTCTCGCGATTTCTCTCTTTCTAACTTTTTCTGAAAACGTTAAGATTACCTATATGTTGCCCTCTACTGGCAACAGTGGTGCGTAAAACATTTTGAAATGGCTGCACAGCTAATTACCAACATAACACTAACAGATAAATATTTTATTGTCAATGCGAAGCTGTATTGGTTTCATGCTATAGCTAGTAGCTCAATTTAGCACAAGAACAGTAAAGATCGCGCAAATGACTTTCAGAGTTTGATGCTGCCGGCCGCTTGCTCCCCAAAAACTTGACTGTTGTTCTTTTCAAGCAAAACAACCCCACATCCCAAGAAATCCTTCGAGACGATAAACAACAATACATCCAACCGGGCTTTCGAGACCCTATATTTGTGTTTCCTATAGGATATCATTCCAGTTAACCCTGTGCAACATGTCATCGCCCACTGCCCATCTTCCACTGGCCATTAACCAGCATGCCTGATCATTTTAATAGTCCCTCCGTACACGCGCTCCCTGGCTCATGGCGGTTGGACAAACAGCCGAGGTCCCTGGAGGTAAACGTGGAATACATGGAGGAGATATTGTGGTTTCTTTCTGCTTGGCCTGGCTGTATATTGTTGACTGTCCCAACGTGCACAGAATATTCGGAGAGGGGGTTTGTAAACAGACTTGGAGGAGTTGAAAACACGAGGGACCGTTAGATAGGGTGGATGTTGTGGATGGACGTCATGTCTGTCTCCACGTCACACATAATTGCCCCCAGTGTGACTCTGCGACGTTGAGAGGGAAAACAAAACAACCCCCCGCCACAGTCAGACCTACTCTTTGTTTGTTAATGCGTTTCTAATTTTAATGATGTATCCAATTCCAAGTTCATACATCTTGCCTTAAAAAAACGCTCTTACCTTCAAGATTTTTTGACTAAGGCCATTGCATCCAAATGTGCAAATGTTAATATGTTTTCTGCTCTTCTCTGTGTTTGTTGATGTTTGGGACTGGCACAATACATTGGTGTACTGGATTAGCACAAGGTTATGAATGACAAACTGTGTTTTGCTTAATGACTTTCAGGGCTCAGTCTGCCAAATTAAATTATGGCTTTTTGGAGAGTACCGTAGAGATGTCAAATTTATTTTTTAAAAGCCTACAGTTCACTATAGTTCACTTGAAATATATTGCTAGGATCATTGTACATATTTTTTAATTCTTCTGGTTTAGATACAGTTTTGCCTAATAGTTCCTGTCATATTCTTGTTTTCAACTGAAATTGCTTGACAGGAAATGCCTTTTGTGTCACTGGACAATCAGACTGTATAGCAGCATTTATGGGCCTTAAGCAGCTTGTTTCAGTGAGCTTGGCCATTTTCATAGCATAGTACATTCATACAGGCCAGAGTATGCATAAAGAACCGAACAGGTAATCATGAGAGGAAAATGAGTGGTGCAAGTAGAGGAATTCCTGTATTTCGGAGCAGTGATAACTCGAGATGGAGGAGGGACAAGAGATATAACTGACCGATTACAGAGGGCAAGGCGAACTTTCACCCGATGCCAAAAAGTGTGGGCCGCAAAAGGACTGGGAAGGAATACTAGGATTAAGGTGTACAGCGCAATTGTTCGGGCAGTGCTACTTTATAGATGCGAAACATGGAAGACTAAGAGAAGAAACTAAATGGATTTCAGAGCAAATGCCTAGGAAGAATTCTAAAGATCTGATGTCAACAACATGTAACCAATAATACAATTAAAACACTAAATGGACTGAAGAAAATCACTGATGAGGTTGGGAATATGAGATGGACATTTTGCGCCGAGAAGTAAAAATTGACTGTAGAGTAGCAGTAAAATGGGCATCCGAGGAAGCCCCAAAAGAAGATCGGTGGAGACAGAAAGAAACAACACAGGGCAGCAAAAGTGTTACGGCCTTACGCGACTTGTGGCGCGGAGAGCTTTAAGTTTAAGGTTACAAGTATAGCTACTTTAATCATTTTGAACTTGAAAAGTTTAGCTTGTCTATTCTATACCATCTAAATTCCTACATTAATAGTGTCTTTGATTATTGCTCTGTAGGTCACAAAGCCAGAGGCTAATGGGAGCTAATTCAGTGAAACCTGAAAAAGCGGCTTTTCTCCTTTGTAATCTTTACCCGTGTCTGATTAGCATCTGTTAATCCCTGGCTTTAAATTCATAATTAAACTAATTACACTCTGTCTCCGCACAGGTTCAGCTCTATGGCCCTGAGTCCTACGAACAATTGCACAACTAGCAAGGTTATCGTCCGCAAGTTGGAATCTGACGAACGCTAAAGGCCAGCACAGTCGCTCACACAGTTTAAATATTTTACTCCTAATCCGCGGCTCAGTTATGTTCTCAGAGCTTTGTGGAATTTTTGTTTTCATGGTTGCAATCTCCGTGCAGGTTTAGGGTCTTGAAGGCCACCGCGGCTAACCTCGCTAACAAGAAGGTAACATCAGCAGAGAAGGCAGGATAATGATTTCTGGATGCACCACTGCAGACATTCCAACAAAATGTCTGTAATGTCTCATGCTAGTATTATGAGAAACTTTATGAAATGATGTATACTTTATTTCTTGACAAAAGTGTTGTAATTTGCAAACAGTAATAGGCTACATAATGTTTGCCTATTCAAACATTACCGTGTGTGAGTAAAGGTAACAGTGGGAAAAGATTTATCTCATCAAATCTCCCTTAAAATAAAACCATTTGAACTGCATTGGTTGTTGTTAGCAAATTCATCTTGAACCAAAATATCCTGCAATGTTTGGGAAAACTTGGATTTGTAGATGTCAAAGTGCTTCCTTTCCGATCCGTGAACATTACCATAAAGTGGACGTTATATAGTCTTGCGGCTTTAATTATCGTTTAAGCATGCTTTTGGTCACCTACATATAGAAAACAAACTTTAAAAAATGACACCTCCATTTAGGCAACGTGAATGCTATGCTATTAGAGCTACGTGTCCGTTGTGAACAACATTTGACTGCAGAACGGGCCCAGTGATGGTTTATGGATTTATGGTTGGTGAAGGCAAGAGCAAAGTTTTCCTCTGTAGTGTGACTTAAACAGAAAAAAAAGCAGGTTTACAGCAACAATTAAAATACAGCTAAAAAAACAGACAAACACCAAACAACCAATCACCAGCAGAGGGACGCAACAACCGGGGACAACTCAAACTGAGGTATTTGTGAGCGTTCATAGCAAAATATAACGACAGGTATGGTTTACATGTGGAAAGATCCTTACAACTCTTGTTTATGACTATAAGTATGAATCCATCATCAACTCCAATAAAGCACAACAGTAAAAAGATTTTACTAAAGATACATTTACATCAGCACTCAAACATAAATATGCTGAGACAACGGTGACTCTCGGCCCTCTCTTCACTCCAGTAGCCCATGTAGTTCCTTAAATGTGAATCTAAAAGTTGTTGTCTCGGAGGGCTGCGGTGGCTTGATGTTGTTTAGACTCCTCTCTAGCCTCGGGCCCCTGGAGACCTGTCTTTTTTTGCAGCCATCCCAGCCTCCTGCTCACTGCTCCGCTGCATCCGTATCGCACTAATGATCATGGGAGTGGACAGCTGCTTAATGCACCGGTGTCATCAGCGCCTCTCCCTGATAGCGCCTCCATTGCACTTGACGGGCACTCCGACGCATGTGCTCCTCCGCAGACGGCACATTTAGCACTCTCGCTAATATGCTCCTGGAACACCTTGGCAAAAGTATATTAGCCGCGTGCCATATCACATTTGCGGCGAATGATCACAGATGTAGCTCCGATCATTTGTCAAAAGCTCCGCCAGATTCACGGGGCACGTCCAAATGACATTATGAGCATGTCTTAAGTGATTTTTAGTGGAGCAGCGAACGGCCTGCATCTTTCATATCAGTAACAGGCCTCCGTACTGTGTGTGTGTGTGTGTGTGTGTAAGCCAGCATGAAACAAACATTAAGCAATATACGGCACTAATCATATTTTCCTGCCTGTGATACGGTAGCTATATGTGTGTTCAAGCTTTCAGTGATGGTGCTCAGGTTATTTTCTATATTTAGAGTAAGTTTACGATTTGGATCATTTGGATAAATCGTGGCTTAAAGGTGCACTTTGTTACTTTTCTGGGATCCACCACCTCCAGGAAAACGTCTTTTTGTTTATTGTGTTGTATTTATTGTGTGTGTTATTGTTGCTTTATCTGGAATTGGAATGTTCCACTGACATTAATCTTCATTAATATATCTGACATTTATTCAGTTGTGAGTGCTTGGAGTAGTTTAATTTTTTCCAAGTTGTTCCGGAGTCTATGATATGACAGCACTAGATCAACACGATCAAACTGAATTTAAAGGGAGGATATGTACATTTTTTATTTGAAATCTCATCTCTCAATCTAAACCTGACTTATCTCAGTCCCCAGACACGAGGTAAACATGTTCAAATCAAATGTAGAGATAGAAATATATGAGAAGGAGAAAAACTTATGCCCTCTACATGCAGGTTAAGGCACTGGCAAACCAGGTTCAGTTGCGTTTTAAACCAGAGCACAGGCTATACTATGGCTGAAAAATGTGGAAACAATATCTAATTGCAATATCTAATCTGACAAGCATTGCAATTAGACTTGTGATTTATGTTTTAGTAATGGGATTCTGTTAAAAGTTGATATTTTAGTTATTTGATTTCATTTGCCATTTGTAGTTGTACTTTGTAGCAGAGGGCAAAGTAAAACACGCCCAGAAGACTGAAATATGAACTGACAAACATTATGTGCGTACAAATCTAAATTACAGGGTTATCCGATTTTTATACAGAATAAGAGACAATATTTTGTTGTTTGTGGGGGAAATAATTACAGCCTTTGCGATTTGTAATTCAAATTGTGATTTCGATTTGATTGTAATTAACCTTGCTATAGGCTACATACAGTTCCTATAAGCACATGTTTAGCTGCTGTAAATGTCTACAAATTAACATAAGAACAAAAAAAAAAATCTAGTTTCTTCTGGAATCAACTTATCTCCCCTCCCGGTCTGCCCCCCTCTTCCCTTCCCTTCACTTTCTATCCTTTTTCTCCCCCAGTTCATGTTTCAGTTTGCTCCCAGGAGCTCGCAGGTCCGTGCCAGACGTGAATTCGCTGAGTGTGCACGAGGAGGCCACACGAGGAGGGACACAGCGGTTCAACAAGCAGGCCCCTCTCCTCCTCTGCTATGGACACTTCTCCTCTCTCCTGCCCTCCCTCCTCTGTCCTGTTCCACGCTGTCCGTCCTGCCAGGCTACACGGGTCCTCAGGGTGACTGCGGGCTCTTGGCTCGGGTCCCTCTCTCTCTCTCTCTCTCTCTCACTCTCTCTCTCTCCCCCCCCTTTCCTCCGCCTTTGTCACCTCTCTCTCTCTCTCTCACTCTCTCTCTCTCCCCCCCCTTTCCTCCGCCTTTGGGTGCTCTCGAGGGGGGGGGAAGACGGTGCGGCCATCCAGTGCCGGTGTGTCTGTCAGCGCGGGGGGGTGTATACTTGCAGCGTGACAGGCCGACACATCTGGAGTGCATATTCACCACTGTTCACACTCTCTCTCTCCGCTCTCTCTCTCTCTCTCTCTCTCTCTCTCTCTCTCTCTCTCGCACGTCCCAGCTCTGCCACCAGACGCATTCCTCCGGCTCACTTCAGGGCCCTCTGTCGTCGTCTAGGGAGAGCCCACCCCACACTGTGCTACAGGGGCAAGTGGAAAGACATACAAGGAAGCCATGGAAGTTAAGGGGGAATTTTAACGCATGGGATATTAACTGCCATTCGTTCAGCCATCACACAACAGTTTGGACTATAAAGATATAATGACATGTCTGTACAAGACGTTTTACACGCTAGTATGCCACTAAATTGCTTTAAAATATACATTAATAATACAAAGACATTGTTTTTTTTTTAACTGTAATGGTGAGGAATAACAGGAAAATAGTTGAAGGTGCTGTAGCTGATTTTTACCTTCTCAAAATGTGTAAAACAGTTTGTATCAGCTCAAATGCATTACTAATTTCCCTGACGCATTCCAAGCATCCATATTATTCCCGCAATGTTTTTATAAGCGATTTTAACAACTTTCAGAAGCCAGAGCGAATTTTAAGCTAACAACATTAGCATGCTAACAGTTCAGAGAATAAAACGCTGTATATTTAGAGATACAGAGTGCACACAGCGGTCTCATTTTCATCCTAAAAGCTACTTTTTAATACATCTGTACTGGGGGAAAACTTTATCACATACATTTTTTGGGGTACAGGCCCTTTTTAATATAAACGCAAAGGGAAAAAGTAACATCAGTACATAGAGTGTGAGTGTTAAATTTGTCCAAAAAAAACAATTGTATTTGCATGGTAATTTAAGTAGATTCTTTATCAGATAATCTGAAGTTGAAGAGGAGGATTAGTCATCACTTTGTCACAACACAAAGTGAGAGAAAGTATACATTTTAGTGATAACAGTGGGTTAAAGGGACGATAAAATGAATTAATTTGATTCCAAGAAAGTGAGGATTTAATGAATTGCCATATTGTTCTGAGAAAGAAAGTTTAATTGAAAAATCCACAATCTGCCCATAACCCTGCAATGTCCTATACACTCCAAGATTTGTTTTCACCAATTTCCTCCCCTTTTTTTCACCCCTTCAGTGGTTCTCGAATGCATGACAGAAATTGGAGTGAGCCGCCAGCAGTGGTGAGCCGTGGTGAGTGCGGTGGTGGGCTGGAGGGGTGCGGAGGGGTAAATGAGTGGGGCAAAAGTCAGGCCTCTCTCATCCACTGCATCTCTATCTCCTGTTCCCTGCTCAAACTAATTACGCCAGGCTCCTCTGCTCCTTTTTGGAAACCCCTGACTACTGGTCTAATGAAGTGACACTCTTTCTTCATCCCTGTCTCTCACTCGCCTTGCCCCTCACCCCCTCATATACCCCCTCTCCCCCCATCCCACCCCGCGGTCCGCCTCGGCCTGTCTGTTTTCCCAACATTCCTTTGCTGCTGTGTGACTGTGATGGCTTGTCATCTTGTAGGAATGTCCTGCTCTCCCACCTCGTCCCCCCGATTTGGCGTGAAGCTCCTGGTTTCCGACCCTGCACATGGACACGCAGCTAGCACACATGCGTGGAGCGTTGAAAAGCTAGCGTTTCAGATGTGTGCCTGCAGATGGTGTCCATTGGCCTGCATACCTACGCCTGGCGCAGGGCCACAACAAGCACAGCCATTCTCCTATGAGTCCCCGGCTTGTTTTCCGGCTGTACTAAGTGTGCAGCACGTTGTTTTATCTTATGTTGCATGGGGTAGAATGAGAAGATTTGTTGCTACGATGCTATGTTGAGCAATCTTGCTTTAGAGTAGAGCTGCAATGATAATGGGAATAATCGTGACACGTCGACAATGAAATTAATCGTAATTTTAGCTTGATACAGTTCATTTATCGTTAAATCATTATCTGGACCATAGGGACTCTGCGAAAAGACGTTTTATAACAAAGACAGTGGCATTATTCAATCAAAATGTTAAAAAGGAATACACTTTTGATTTGATTGATTTTTGTCTAGAAGTCTTCAGTCAACTTTCTTTGGTTGAAATGTATTTAGAAAATCTCAATGTGCAATCATGGTTTCGAAAAACGAATTGCTGACTCATAAATAGTAGCAATTGTGAGTTTTTTTTAAAAAGTGCTATAAAGAGTAAAACTTTTGCGTGTATGTTTTAAATCTGCAAAGTCTAAATGAGCAGCAGGCTAACTTTTGTATTGGTCAACATCAACGGCAAGCATGTGACAAACCTATCCATCCATTCATTTCATCCACTTTATAGAAAGAGCAAAAACAATAAAAGCCCATGAAGTGTATGATCTAATATGACAAGATAATTGACCACTTGGGACTAAAAGTTTAAATTAAGCTATACATACTTCTGTTTAGTTTTGTTTTCTAATCCTAATCTTAGCTACTGACCATGTTTTGTCCCACATTTTTGTCCTTGTCCATGCGCATGTACACTTGATCCTCCATGACAAGGCACTGTAATGTAAAGCACATGTGACAAGCCTGAATTGTTTGAGCGACATGATGACTTAACTTAATCTGGTACATTTTTAGGGACTTACTGTAGACATAATGGCACACAGGAACTCCGCTCTCATTAACCTGGGATGGAGGGGGCGCTCTCATTTGAACCAGAAGTCAATAAGGAAGAATATTATGTGTCCACGTCTAGGAATAGCACACACGACATACTGTAGTGCTCTGATTGGCGTCATCCTCTGGAACAAGTCGAGATCCGGTGCCTGCGTGTGTGTGTGTGGCACTAGAACCCGCTCATGTTTATTCAGCTCAACGCCTGGGTGACCACGACTTATCCGCTGTTCTGATTACCCTGCCTGGCCTGCCACCATTAATCCTTCAGAGACCCCCCACCCCACCCCCGGCCCTTCAAACAGCCCTATCACCCGACGCACACATTGCCACACACGCAGTCTCGCCATATGTACAGTGAGCGTGCATGTGACGTCTTTCCCAACGTTGTAGTCGCAAGGTTTTCCCGAGGCAAAGTGTCGTCTGTGTGTATTGGCGCGCTGTAGTCGTGTCGCAAGGGCCTGGAGGAACCTTAGAGCCACCGTTCAATGGCTGCTAAAGTGCCTCCGACAGGTCGGACCACTCATTGAACTAAAATACAGTTAAGATAAAATATATTTCGAATTTGCTAAAAATTATGATTTTTTTTTATCACAGAATAGCAAATTTTTAGGTCTATAATTTCACTTCCTGTTTGTAATTGATGACATCACACTAGGAAATTACCCTAACACTGGGCAAAAGTACTCCAAATGTTTTTATTTGTCAAATAAAAATATATGAGAGCGACTTTATTTTGTTTATTTAATGTTTAGAGAGTCAAAAAAGTTTCTTTTGTGTAAATTATGCATAAACATTGAGTAGCCCTTGTGTGATGTCACTTCCTGTCATATTCTACCAATTTGTCAACGTTTTCTCCACAAATACCTACTCAATTGGTGTAAAACTATAATTCATATGTACAACAGGTATAAATACACCAAATAAAGCCAACATTTGAAAATCGTAGAAACCTGTCACAGGCATTTTAAGTCACTCCCACACGGAAAGAAGATTGACAAATGGCTGAGTTCAAAACAATTGTCCTATTTAATTATATCTTCTACTGCAACTCCGGTCAAAACACAAACAGCTGATTATAGTTTTGTTACTTTATGTTCCTAAAGATGCCCAGAATAGACAGTCTTGCTGGTAATAGAGTCTCAAATTAATTTGGCTTTTTACACTGATGGGGGCGGTAGAAAATTATTGCAAAATCCTAAAGAAAAATGTGTTTATGAACCAATTAATGACTATTACCAGTACCATTTTATAATAGCTACGACTTAATTAGCGTTAATAAGGGTTTAGGGTTAGGAGCCAGGGTTAGGGGTTATTTGTTCATTGTTTTTATAAAGTGCAATTTATATAAAGTCTTGTTATAATTTTCCTCAGCTCCAAAGAGTAACTTTTGTACAAACAGATACACATCAAAGATGGGATGACCCTTCGATCACTATCTTTTTGAAACAGCTATCAAATCTAGTCAGAACGTTGTCAAAGTAAACAGTGTGCAGAGGCAAATGTGAATTATTATGAAAAGTCATTTTGTGCATGTGTGTCTGTTTGTGTGTGTTCCCTTCAGTAATGACCGCTGCGCCAAGACATAATATTGACCATGGCGGTGTTCCCGCTCTCGCTTTTACCCATAATAAATGATGCAGATTAGAAAAGTAGAAACAGATTGGGTTGATAAGTAGCCTTTTGGAGCTGGCTTGGCGTGCCGTGTCCACTAAGGAGGGGTCTTTTCACTCCGTGTCAGTGGCGCAAGGACAGCAACGCTTGGCTGGGAGCTTTAAACTGTGGTCTGCGTGGATGGAGGTGGTGGTGAAGTTGTTTGGACCTTGAAGGAATGGAGATAGTGTCTGGTGCCAAGCCCCCTTTGGATATATACACAGTAGTAGCCCCTCTCATTATGGACAGGGCCTCAAATAGTGGGGTGAGTGCACACTGTAACGAGGGACAAAACCTTTGAACAAATCTGTTGCTATCTAAAATACAAAAGTGAATCTTTTGTTTTAAGGGGAATCTATTTGAGCATAAAGGTGCTAGTTTTAGCTGAAGTACCCAACTTTACTTTGTGAATTAGTCTATTTGTGTTTTCCCCCAAAGAGTATTTTGGAAAAGCAGGACTTTGTGACAAAAATGAGACCACTGAAAGCTGTCTGAATGTAATAATAAAGTAAGCTCAGCTTACTTCGGAGCTTACTTCCCAGAAGTAAGCTCCGAAAGCAGCTCTTCACACTTAACCAACCTTTGTAATGAACTGATCACGAGATGGGGCATGGGTTAGTTAGTTAGGCTAATACCCATCAACTAATTGGTTGCATCTATTCTTTGTGTATTGGGACAGTCTGAGGAGAAATAGTTACACAGTTAGGATTAAAAGGTTAATCGATAATCATGTTTACTTAGATCACAACAGAATTGTAAGGACTAAAAGATAACAATTGTGACAATTTTAGAATCAGAAACAATTTTTACTTAAAAAAAGTATTAGTTGTAACATAAATATAAAGTGCTTTTTTATTTGGCTGTTTATGTCGTGTTAACATTGCTTTATTATTCAGAAAGTTTGGCTGATGAAATGGAAGTTGTAATGTTTTAGACAACGAATAATCGTGAATAATCATTGAATTGTGATGTGTCTTATAAACGTTACACAAAAATGATGTCACATCTTATTGACAGGTGAAGTGGTGAGTCTTTTACAAGTGACCTAAATATAATTAAACATTTCACATAGTGTATACTGCGTCCTCATCTGGGCTCTACCCCTCTGTACTCACCATGAGATGTTTCTTTAGCGCTCCACTCCAGCGTCCGGCCTCATTCTTTGCTGTCTTTGTCTCAGTTATATTGGGAGGCACCACTGACCACCTGAGCAGACACTCACAGTCCCTCCTGTCCCTGTCTTCTCCTTTTTCCCATAACAAATAACAGAGCAGAATTCCCCTCTCTTCTCTCCTGGGGAATTTTCATTACCGCCCAGTCCCCCTAACCCAAGAGGACTCCCCGCCTTGAACTGTTCAGCAGCTGTGGCGCGTACACTGTCTTCCAAAACAGGCCCACCGTTCACAAACAGCCTGTGGACTCGGGTGAGACCGCAAAGGGGACGAGGCCCTCGCATGTGACCCACCTCGGGGCACCTTCACCGGGGGAAACCTGGCCCGATGGTCTGCCCTCACCGCTGCTGGAAGTAGATTGAGAACAGCTTTAGTGGTGCATAAGAAAAGCTAGATACATTACAAAATCTAATAATGAAAACGCAGATTTGAATCATTAGTAAAAGTCATTCTTTTCCTTTTAGGCTTGAATAGTGTATCTAAACATCCTAATGGCAAAATTACGTTGGCACACAAATGTTATGTTTTGGTGGTATTGTATTGTATTGTAGATTCTTACTAAAAGAAAAACAAGTGAAGACAAAACAGCAGTCGTTTTTTAAATTAAGCATGCCTCGTTCTTGTAACACATTCCAGGAACAAATATTGTGAAAAGTTGCTGCAGCAGCTGGATCTGGTTTGAAGTAACTTTTTGCATTATAATTTTAGGTTTCATTTTTCACTAGTATATACAGACCTCTGTGATTTTCTATAGCACATATACTTTCAGCTCCTTACATGCCAAATTATTGCATGAACAAAAATAATAGTTCGATATTGACCTTATTCCGCTCCGCCCACTTATCCCTCTTTTTTTCCTCGTATCGACACTACCGTTGTAATTGTATTCTGGTCGAGCGGGAACTCCATTGGTTTAAATGGAGAACGAGGGGAAAGGTCTCGCCGCTTAACATGCTATAAAGTAGATTGATTTGTGTAAAATGGCCAATGTTCATGTGACCAACAAGTCAACAAGGCACCTGGACGGCCCGAAAACGGCTTTTTAGTCTGTGTAAAACTTATTTTCTCTGGAGGTCGGCAGCCCTGTGTTAACTAATACAACTGGAAGAAGGGTTACGTCATATGGCGGCGCCCAGACGGGCTTCCGGAATAAGGTGAATAGGCCAGTGGGTCCCAGTTTATATTATGTACCCACTATATCACATACTGGTGTTTCTTTATTAATTAAAAATCAGTTTACTAGTCTATTGTCAAATAGAATCATCATATATTTTTTTTTAATGATGATGAACTTATCCCACAAAAACATGATTAAGGCCCTGTACACACGTATTATAAGCGCATATCCGCCGCCCTTCGTTTTATAAAAAGTACTGCGTACACACATAATCGTTTTAAATACATGTCCATCCACACAAACCTGTATAATTGCGCTCTTGAGCGCAGTCATGAACATTCTAGACCAATAGTTGACGGTGTTTACCTAAAAGACCCAATCTATCCAATGAGAGCACGCCTTTTCTCGTCATCACTTCCGCAAAACATGAAGCGTGACCCCAGATTTTGCGAGTTATTTGCATGGATCTATTAGTTTATTTAGTGCAATATAGCCGATTGTAAAGAACTTGTACAATCAAAAGTAACACACTTCTCAAAGTATCTACGTTGTCCACTGGCGTAAACAAGGACGCATGTGTGACGTGTATTCAGTGTTGTCGCAGATAGTGACATTTGGGACCTTAAAACACCGTTTATCCATGTCCACAATCTTTACTTTGGTCGGAGTTTTCCAAAAGCACCATTTTCAAGAGCATAATCCTCTGGTTATGTGTGGACGAGAGGTCAAATCGTAGAAAAATATATGCGTTTTATCAGATACCCGGCTACGTGTGGACATGGCCTAAGTATGCTATATACAATTTACTTTCACATTTCTTTTAATCTGACATCATTCCCTCTGACAAGCGCTTGCGTGCACCGCTAACTGGGAAACTCTGGTTTACACAATGTCTGACGATAAACTCATTAACCACATGGATCACCACAGCAATATTATATAACAATGTCAATAATAAAGTACTTTCAGTTCTTTCTCAGACTTCTAAATGTATGTGTCTTTAACATTTCTAGTTTAAATTATGACTTGTAATAACGCTGGACTATTCTCTCAAACTACAGGCTTGAGAGATGTACAGTGCATCTACTTGGAGCGTGCCTTTAGCGGGAGTTAGCTTAGCGCTGTAATCAAAGACCATTACTCACTGCATGCTGCGACGCCCCACAGTCAAATGCAAAGCAGCTGAAATTAAAACACACTTCATTTGAATAGATGAAAAGTAGATGGGAGACGGGTCCCTTTGTTTCTCTCGCCTGACGACATGTGTTTCTGCGCCTTCAGCAGAAACACGGGGCGCTCGCTTTGGAGGGGGGCAAAGTTACATGTCTGTCGAAGAGGCGCTATCTCAGGCTAGCTTTGGAAGACGTTAGGAACACTTGGCAGCACGGACACTGGAAGTCCCCAGAATCTTGGCCAGAGTTCTGTTTGCAAATGTGTGTGGAGGACTATATACGTGTGTGTGTGTGTGTGTGTGTGTGTGTGTGTGTGGGAAATGGTCCGTTCGAATGTTCTGGATCCAGAGATGAGTGAATTTGTTGTGTGGGAGGTATTTGTTCATAAACCAAAAAATGAGATTATTATTGCGGAACGGACAATACTTCTCTGGAACACAGCTTGTTCCCATCTGGCACCGCAGTGTCACAGTCCATTTGTGTTACTTGACTAAAAAGTTCATCTGGAGCCATGGAACTCTTTCTGTTATGCAAGTTATGTCATATATAATGCTATGTTAGAGTTAAAGGTTTCATGAGCAATTGAACACAGAGATATAAAACCTATATGCCGTTCTTGAAACATTTCTAACCATTTTGTGTCCACCCAGTTCAAGCTGTTGTATTGGCAATGCGTCTGGTTGTTCGGCTTTTCCGATTGTTTTCAAAATTAGCTTTTTATCTTGATCAACCAACGGAAATGACAAACATTCTTGAAAATCAATTTGTCATAATCCTTGAAGTTAATACAGAATACAATACAGTATTAATATTCTCTGATAGAATAGCTGCTTTACCCAACTTTTTTTCCTATAAGTAGGTAGGTACATTTGCTTTTTTCTCTTTTATGTAATAAACTGGCTGTTGCGTGCTTGTAAAACTTTGTATCAATGCCAACTTGTTAGAAAGAGCGTTAGAAATGTACTTTATCTACATGAGAGCTTGGGATGAGAGCTGATTGGCCGTGCAAGGGTGGTCCACCCGGCTTCACTTCTCCATCTGAAAAAGCTGTTCTGAAGCTGTGGCAGTGGCCAGAAAATGCACACATGTGAATAGAGATGTGCCAAAGGATTTGTGAGGGCTTGGAAGTTGTTAGACAGATAAATATGTACTTCCTCCTTTCACGGTTACCACAGCTTTAACTAAGACGTCGCACATTATTTCCTACAGTTTCTTGCAGTTGAATTTGAAGCACTGTCGATATTGGTAGTCAAACGGATGAATCTGCGGGTTGCCGTTGGTCCATTTTGTGCTGCTTGATTAAACAGGTGAAATATCAAACTCACCCAAAGCATGTTTTCTCTGCTCTGCCTCTAACCTTGTGCATGAACAAGGCGTGACTGTGATCCGCGGTGCTCTCAGAAGCCAGAGGGGGGGTTACAGTGGTGAAGTGCGCTGGTTTATTTGGTTTGAAGACACCTGGCCTGAACAGAGGATCCTGAAACACTATCACAGCACACTGCTCCTGACCTCCCTCTCTCTCTCTCTCTCCAGCCCTTCCTCTGCTCCCTCCCCACGGTGTCGCCCCGTCCATCCACATTCCACTGACCAGGATACCTCTCGGCCCCTGTCCCTCAGGAGCGGTGGGTGTGTGTGTGTGTGTGTGTGTGTGTGGATGTGAGGTGGCCTTTGGGTTCGCCTCTGGTCACTTTATTAAAGCGCGTTTTAATTTACTCCAGTGCTGCTGTGGGCCCTGTACCCTCACTCGCTCACACACATGGCAGCCCCTCCTGAGACATGCCTTATTAACTCCGCTCCTGTCTGTCAGAGACTTAGGGGCAAGACTTCCGAAAGCACATTCCAAGCTGTGGTCCGGTCACGTTGAATTCGCTGATGGTTTTAAGAACCAGTTTTGCAACATCAGATCTTAAGACAGTGGATCATGTGTAGTCATGTTTTTCTTTTTATTTAGAAGATTGCGGTTTAGATTGTCAAAATAGGCAAATCACTTCTCTGCATTTGTCCCAGGAAAACCAGTGGACCCTTGTTCATGGTCAGGGAAACCTTGCTGGATAATTAGCTTATTATGCATGCTTGTATTAAGTCAGTATGGACAACTAACAGAAATGAAACACGGCATCCTTGTGCTGTGAGGCAAGAGTGCCAATTTTCCCCTTTTTTAATGAGTGTTCATTAATATCAGTATAAGATTAATTGTTCGGACGATTACAATGCTTGAGTCATGCTTTGCCATTGGTAGTTTTCTGAATGTTTTTTAAAAAAAAATACTGTATGAAAAAAAGCCAAACTTACAAATGTTGGTTTGATTGCGATTCCTAACAGTGCATACTGTCATTGTGTCCTTGTGCAAGACAACTGTCATTTCCTTTTGAAGATTTGAGAGGATTTAGATTAAATAGACAAAACGATGAACATTCACAATGATCAATAATAATCAAGCATTCATCAAATCTGGCAAAAACAAACAAACAAAGCACACATAACTGTGTGGGATGAAGTAACTTATTATCTCCCACCCCCCCAATCGTTCATTTAAGACAAAATTATACTGCTTACATTTTTAGATCATCATACTAATGACAATACATTTCCCTTTTTCATTTTCCAAACAACCATTCAGTCATCTTCTACTGCTTCGGAGGTGACTGGAGCATATCCCAGTGACTTTGGGCCTTAGTCGGGGTACACCCTTGACAGTGGCCAGCTCATTGCAGGGTTAACAAAGGGACATAGACACACAAACATTCCCTCTCACATTCATTCATTCATTTTAGAGAATTGAGGCGCTCGTGAACTGTCCCTCATATATCCAAATGCTAAATCCTTTAATGTGTGAATACTGAGTCGAACACACAGGCCGTGGCAGTTCCTGATCCAGTTGTTCACTGTTTGCACTCAAGCATTATTAGATTAGTGTAATGAACTCAGATTTTCAAACAACATAATCTGTGCTTTGTGGTGCTGGCATGAACCCAGTCAACATCAGCAGGAATTTATTATCCCAACAATTAACATGAGCATAATTGGTTTTACATGTCTCATGCAATAATCGGCGCTAAATCAGATTTACACGGCCGCCGAGAGCTAATAAAGCTGTAAATCTAAGAGGATTTGAACCGGACTGGACGACTGTTGTAGTAAATGACAAACTCTCTGTACACACCCGCACGTATGAAGCCCCCTGTACATCTCTATCTCCCATGTCGTCCATTATTGATGCCTCATGAGCCCCCCTCGCGATGCTCCGACTTTCTCCTGCGTCTGTATTAAAAATGGAGAGGGGATCCGGAGCGTCTGGGAGGATGGAGAGGGGAGTTGTGTGGGGTATCCCGAGGTCCTGCGTGTGATGCAGGAGCCCGGGGCCTTCAACCCAGTCTCACAGCACAGGCTCCAGGGCAGAGCCGGAGGGGATCTGAGTGCAGCTCTGTGTCGGGCTGGGGGTGTCACTGTCTGCACCCCAAGAACTGCACAGAGCGGGAAAGAACGGAAAATTAGGACTGGTTTACATTTCAGTTCTATTTTATTCTGGATTTAATTCCATTTTAAAGTGGGACTAAACACACACGCACAAAAAATTAACTTTTAGTAGTTTTAGCAGCCTTTACTACTGTGCCGAGTCCAAATTTTAGTGCTAAAACTGTCAAAAACCAAGAGTGTGATTCCAATGGAACATCTTCGATTGGATACTATAAACAAACATTTCATATCACCACAGATTGATAAATGGGGCAGATACACTTTTGGCCTAGATATACTGCTACATTTGGGATTATTTGCTTTCCCTCATTCTTGAGCTTGTCTGGCAGTTTGTCTGTGTTTTGTTACTTTGGTTGTGTACTGCACGTTAAAACAATAAAATAAACTAAACCTACATAAGATATTATTGACACCACTATTTCACTCAATTTCAGAACTATGTATTTCGGTCTCAAAACCCCCGCCATGGACAACACAAATGGAAACCTTTGGAACATACGTCAGGGGGCTGGAATTAAGGCCATCGCAAAAAAATGTATGACACAGACTGCACTGACAACCAAGGACTGGACTGACACCATAACTGACATACAGACAATGGAAAAAGCCACACATGGACACAACTTGTAATTGGACAGATATGAAAAAGTCTGGACTAAATGGGGCTCTTATCTTGGCCCCTGTTTGACTTCACTTTTCTTTTCTTAGGATGCCTTATGTTTCTTAAGACTTATTTTTGGATTTTTCCACCGCATTGCGCTGGATCTTATATTTGTGGAAGCCTTTTTACTCTACCTTTCTGAAGATTTAATGGTTTTAGAAAAAGGCTATGAGTGAGGTGTGACCCTGGCATTACACTGAATGTATTAGAGTCTCCTTACCAGCTGGTCTCATCTAAGTCTCCTGTCAAAAATGTAAATTTAAGATGTTTCAAATGCCTCATCTCTCTTTCTCCCATTGATCAACTCATAAACCAGTTTGCCACAGAGAGATTGGATTTACACATCATCACTAACTATCAATCAACTCAAGAGTATTCTTCCTTTTTATTTGTATTTGTGGGCATCAATAATAACAATTAAAAACAACAATGAGAACAACAATGAGAATGACAACAGAAACAACAACAACAACAACAGCAACAATCACCACCACCAACAACAACAACAACAACAACAACAACAGCAACAACAACAAAAACAACAGCAACAACAGCAGCAACAACAAAACAACAACAGCAGCAGCAACAACAACAACAACAACTGCAGCAACAGCCACAACAACAACAGCAACAACAACAACAGCAACAACAGCAACAACAGCCACAACAACAGCAGCAACAACAACAACAACAGCAGCAGCAGCAACAACAACAACAACAACAAAACAACAACAGCAGCAGCAACAACAACAACTGCAGCAACAGCCACAACAACAACAGCAACAACAACAGCAACAACAACAACAGCAACAACAGCCACAACAACAACAACAACAACAGCAGCAACAACAACAACAACGACGACGACGACGACAACAACAACCAGTATAGAAAAGATTAAGATAAATGTGATGTTGGCATTTGAAATTGACAACAATAGGAAACACTCGTGTCCAATCTCCATCTAAAACCAGCTACATTTCGGATGCAAACCCACTGACCCGAACAGAAGAAGAAAAAAATGTGTTTGGAAGTCAAATGTAGCAAAGAATGCACATTCACAAGGTGAGGCATCCCATTTGAGACCCCATTTTCTCCGACTGTGCGATTGTCCAAAACCACAAGCATCAGACTCTCAGTATTACAACTATTTTTGCTCATCTGAAGCATAGTTACATGTACTTGAGTAACATGTACTTGCGTAGCTTGTACTGAGAGTGGTTTTCAGGTACTTTTACTCCCACTTGAGTCAGTAAAAGTTATGGTTATTCTCTATGAAAGTCTATGAGTGACGAAAGCCTTCTGATGGAAACATGACATTATTTTAACATTTGTTTCTTGCACCACTCCTCCAGATATTTTTTTTTCTTTAAATTGTTGTGATATTCCTTTAAAATACATTTTGTAATTTATTTTATATTCTGTCTGTTACATACATTTCAAAATATAAAAATCCAGAGCAGGAAGAAGTTCTCAGTTTTGCTAAGTAGAAGTACAGATACATGAGCAAAGAAATGACTGAAATATAAGTAAAAGAAGCACATTAAAAAAGTTCAATCATTGTGACTACCCGTTTGAAATTGTACTTACTAAAATGTAAAAGTATTCAGAACTGTGAATGTGTTAAATGTGGTGATTTTGATTTCAGAACTTGGTACAGTAGCAATTCCAACTATTTCCAAAAATCTCTTGTGAATTTCATGTAAACATTTAAGCAGGATGTCACCATGAACACGCAAAAACAGAACAAAAAAAAACTCCTCAAACCATGTGAAAATGCACATTCTTAGTCCAGTTCAAAAATGTAATGAAGTAAAAAGTACAGATATCAGCTCTCAAATGCAGTGAAGTTAAAGTAAAAAGTATTAACTGTAAAAATTACTTAAGAAAAATTGATTAGCTGTCTATACTTAAGTGCAGTACTTTTGTTTTGTACTTCATGACTTTCCACCACTGTAAAAAATCAGATGTTACGTCCAGACAATTACAATTACTTTTACTTGAGTAATTCCCCAAATACTTTTTTATTTCTAATTGACCACGACTTTGCACTTCCACCTGAATAATATTATTTTGAAGTAACAGTATTCTTTCTTTTGTACCATTTCTTAACCCTTTGACACCAGAAATATTTCCCCAATATATAAAAATATATTTGAATGGTGATTTTACTTTAACTAGACCCCAAAAACAAGGCTAAGTTGAAGTTTTCTCCACAGCACTTAAAATAATGGTTCTTTGTTTGGCTTCTTTTTTTTTTGGCTCAAACCTGTCACAAAGTCAAATACTGTAACATAATTATCAACCTAGAAACAACAGAATTGGTCTGGTTTGTCACAAATGAGAGAACCAGGCATTAAGATAATGGTTGTTTTTGTACACATGATCCCAATTACAACATTTATAATACAGACGGTTCATTGAGGAGGTACAATACAGTTTTTCCTTGTGTCACTTGCACGGACCTTGTGAAAAATGCTGTTTTAGTGCGCGGGGCCAGCTGGTCTGAGGAGGGAGCCAGGACACAGGGAGGCAGGGGCACAGCTGTAGGGGATTAATGCCCAAAGCGGACCGGATCAGTCCAGGAATGTTCCCCAGGAGTCAGGGAGGAGGAAGAGGCAACGCAAGGGCACCAGCGTCTGATGTGCCACAGTCTTTTATCCCTGTCACCCTCTCAATCTGCCCCCAAACCTCCCTGATACCCCACGTCCCACCTGCGCACCCCCTCGCCCCCCAGGCCTGGTTCACGATGGGCTGTCCTGCTCCTCGACGGCCCCTTGGTGTCACATTCTTTGTCTTGTGAAAGCCGTGATTTATGGACACAGGAAGCATAGCGAGAGAGTGTAGTTCCAGCATTGTATGGACAAGTTGCAGAGAGGGACATCTGTTACACACTGGCTGAGATCGTACTCAAAGATATACTGAAAATAGTCCCTTTTAAAAGTTTGTAAATGAACATTCTAAATTCTGGAGAAATTGGGATTAACATCAGAATGTCACAAAATATGAAAAATCAAGGTGGTTCGGCAAATGGAGACCCCTTTGAGTCATGTGAGTGAGCCTGGTTAAAAGACATTAACTATTTTGTTTTAAATGTGTTAATTTGATAGATGAAAATTATATTCATCCAGCATTTTGGAAGAAGGTAAAATCCAGAAGAAAAAAAAAACAAACTTAAATGTGGGATGGGATGTTGATCTCACAATAATTTTTCATTTAATCTACAGTTATATTACTTACCTTACCGTTAATTATACTTTTTTGATGCTCAAATACATTATTGAGGCTAGGAAATGCCCTATTTTCCATCATTGTAATAGAAATGCAAACTACCTGACTTTTCTACCCTGGAAATAAAAATGTTTGTGTTTCACCAACACAAAGACTTAAAACCTTTAGCAGATCTGATCGGAGCTAAACAGTGCTGAGTGCTGAGTGCAGTTAGTGCGGAGTGCTGCGCTACCGTGCCCCTGTAACTTGGACTGGTAGTGTTACCCGCTTGTCAGGCAGGACATTCAGCAAATTGTCGGAGCAAGGATGTGATCACATGACACTGAGGGCAGTTGCGCCCTGCATTGATGAGCCTTTCTATACAGAGATTGCATGTTTCTCTTCAGCGGCAATGAGGGATGGGCCAAATACAGAGGACAATTTTCCCTACAGGGAAATTAAAGCGTACCTTGACCTTAAGTAATATTAAAAACAACAGGTGCCTATGTCTCTAAAGGAGTTTAAAGTCTCTTATTTTGCTTCCTGCTGCTAACAGCACTTGAATTGGGCAGCACGATAAGGATCACGCAACCACGCGATATTTGAATAACAATTATTTAATGATGTGAGCTGGTGATCCATGGGGGCTCGAACTGCAGACCCCATCAGTCTGGGACATGATACTCAGAGTGGGGGCTCCATCTCGGCGATCTGCCCTGCCAGTTCGGGGCCCAAGCATAATACTCGTGGAGGGAGGGCGGGTCGAGAGAACAGAGGCGTTAGACTGGTATAAGAAGGCTTCTGGGTAATAGAGGTGTGGTCCGAAGACGGAGGTGGAGGCGTGGTCCTGCTCACAAACCTCAGTTAACATATTAACCCCATTTAATAACATACTGTGGAAAATTCCAGGAAAAGAGACGTCACCCCCATGAGACAAACGGGTGGCAGACCCCCTTTGAGCGGGTGGCGGACCCCCTTTGAGCACCATGAATAGTTATTTTCAGATCATTTAAAATCTAGAATATCCTGAAAACCTGAAAAGTTTACAAGGCAACCAGTCATTTACTCAAAAAGTAATCGTAAGCGTTTCCAAACATAAAGTCTCATTGATGCTTCCAGAGTTGCTGGTTCGAAATTTCAGGATATTTCTTTAAAGGAGCTGCACCCGTAAAGTCTGTTTTGCGCCATTATAGACACATTGTAAAAGCGGCACTTATGGTGAAAATGAGACGGCTGTGTGCTGATTGCATCTAATTATAGTGTGTTGAGGAAGTGCGCTAATGCTAAAGTTTGTTAGCTTTCCCATGATGCCAAATATACACTTTATACACTTACAAACTCATCGCTGTGAATAATTCGGATGCTTGGAGTGTATTAACAACAAAAGAGGAATAAGTGAACCGCTGCAAAGAGTTTGAAATGAATGAGTTCTGTTTTCCGGCACCTTTAAGCAAGACACGCTGGCCACTATTCACAAAATGTATCTGACACTTAAAATCACATCGTCTTACGCCCAAACTTTTTTCCAAACACTTTCAATCCTGTCTCCACTTCACCCTGTCACTTTTTCACTGCGAGCCCATCACTCTCTCCTTTCCCCCCGTCTTCACCCATGCCCTCGAGCCCCTCCATCTCCTGGAGCCCCTCTCAGGCCCAGCGGTCGCCTCTCTGCCTCTTAGCGCGCACCTCTTCACCTGCTGTCACTCCATCCTCTCCGTCGGCGCTCCTCGACACTCGTCGGGGGGGGGGTGGAACAATCCGCTCGTTTCTCTGTGACGTGTTCAATGGGGCTGCACTGATCCCCGCTGAACACTGGAGAGGTGACCGCCATAGCCCGCTGTCGTGTCGTTGCCGGCCAAATCCACCCGTCCATCCATCTGCCCGCTCACCCGTGTCTCTAATCGGCCATTTTGGAAACCACTCCACCTGGTTCGGACAATTACTCACATCCACTCGCCGCCTTAACTCCTCTTCCAGCCACTTAAGTTGTGATGGGCTAAAAGGGATGCTCCAGCCACCGCACTGTTATTAGATGCTCGGCGTTTTGTCGACAGCCCATAAAAAAGGCCGCACCCTGTCATTGTGTGTGTCTCTGTGTGAAAAGAGGACTAAAAAACCATACTCAGCCTTAATGGAATTTGACACAAGTGCGTGCCGGGCGCTTGTCCATTACTGGCACTGGAGTTGTGGCCCACAAGTGTCATTCTAGACCTCTAGATGGCGTCCATTTAAAAAAAAAAAAGGACATAATTGAACGGATTTTTTGTTGATGTATAACATTTTGGGTGTTTCATCTCAGCCACATTT
Organism: Chaenogobius annularis; assembly: GCA_015082035.1. Lineage (NCBI taxonomy): Eukaryota > Metazoa > Chordata > Actinopteri > Gobiiformes > Gobiidae > Chaenogobius > Chaenogobius annularis. Next base: position 1,171,083 of record BJKM01000122.1, on the reverse strand, counting down.
GGAATCTTTTAATTTATGATATCACTTTCTCCAAATGTTTCAGAATCATGAGAAATTAAGACTGTTGCCATCGCGAATAACAATTCAAAACAACATATCAGATCTTTTGAATGCAAAAAAAGTTGCATATAACGGGAATACTGATAAATTGCTACGGTAATCCATCTGCCAGGTGCAGATCACGCATTTACCCTATCTCGCAATGCCAGAAAATGCACGACGCCCATGCTAACAATCTCTTCAACATCCATCTTAATGCCATTTCCATAGTTTGTAATCCATGCTAACTCACAGCTAACATGTATTCCTTGAAAATCCAATCACATGACAAATCATTTCTTAAAAAACACTTATTTTTTTGTATTTCTTTTAATGCCTTTTCAAATTAAAGAAGACGTGTTGTGCTTTTGTCCGCTTTATAGTTATAGCCTATTTCCTATATTTGCAATATCTGAAAGGAATGAAAGAAGAAAGTTTTCGGACTTTCTTGTTCAAAACTGATATACCGCCCACTTTACACGACGCTGCCATGAATGTGAAACCAACAAAGTGCCGCGCTGCCAGACCGTGCTGACGAGAGCTGAATCCTACATCCTGTATTACCATTCATGAAAAAAAAACGAAACAAAGAAAAGAGAGAATGAGTACATGAGTAAAGAGCAGTATTGGCTGTGTATCCGGGGTCGGTGAAAAAGGGGATTTTCGGAGCGACAGCGTCTTGAATCCAGGAGGAAAAAAAAAAAATCCCTAAACATATGTTCTTTTTAAAGACAATTAGTTGTAATTATACCCTGTTGACATGATTCGGCTGCTAGCGGCGAGCCATCTTCAGAACTGTCATCGGCCTTTTTGACATATATCAACTGTTGTCACATACAGCTGTCTATATGTATATATATATATATAAAAAATATTTAATCATTCATAATGTGTCCCCTTCAAGCTAAAAGTGAACTTGAAAGTCTTTATAACATCTCAATCAGAATCAGAATCAGAATCAGAATCAGAAAGAGTTTATTGCCATTGTTCAATGAACAAAATTCAAAAACGTAGGAACTTGTCTCGGCCTTAAGGTGCAACATAAAACACTGAGCAATAATAAAACAACATATATTCATCAAAAAAGGGCATGCATTAAGAAACAATTTAAAATTACTATACAATAAAAATAAAAATAGGCATTTCTATGTACACAAGAGTTACAGTTAGATTTACAGTTTTGAGTGCAGAAAGTGATCTCCTTTGTCAGTAACATCTTAGTTCACATTAGCACCTTTTAACCCTCCGAGCCTCCATTATCCACCCAAACAGCAGCAGCAGCAGCAGCTCACCTCTCCATGTGCAGGACGGGTTAAGACAGCAGACCAGCCAGGAGCCAGCCAGAGATACAGGCCCGGACACATCACAACTCAGTCAGTGACGCTAACGCTCTATCCCCCCTTTGCTTCACCAAGACCTGCTTCACTACAGGTGCCAAACCCAGTCCAGAACCACACGCACATTTACGTCAAGGCATTTTTCTTTCCAATACAAATGACAACCAGCGAAGCAAATGCCCGCCGCCCCCCCCAATGAGAGCGCCGAGCTGATGCCAGGTGATATCATAGCAGCCTGGGAACAAACACCTATCCGAAGCTTCATTTACCAAGCAGGGAAAGTTTGAACATCTGCTTTTGTTCAGTAGCCTTTATTGGCATGAGTCACTCTCTGTGTTTCTGCCAACCGCGTTCTACAGGACAAATATAAATAATTCAAAAATTAAAAGTGATAAAAAAGCAGTACAAGTCCTGAATTTATTAGCACAAAGTGAGAAACATGGGTCCACAAATGTCTGTTTATGGCAGCTGAGAACCAACCGTGGCTATACTTAAAAAATCATTAAAGTATAATAAAGAAAGCCCAATAAACTTGTTCGAGCGGTACAACAAATACAACTTTGAAAAAGCGTACATGTTTGGCCCTCTTGTTAATTCAAAGCCTGCTTTAGTGGGCTAAACACTTCCTCCGAGTGTAAATGTGACTGCAAAACAATTGTGGTACAACGATTAATCATAATAATCATGACTAGTTGACTATTAAAGTAACTGTAATCATATTTTAAGAATCTAATGTTTGATAATCAGTAATAATTATCTGGACTATACAGACTCCAAAAGAACTTTTATAACAAAGACCAACGCGTTAATAAATCTAAATGGCAGAAAATACTTATTCTGATTTTCATCACTAATTCAAGAGATAAACTAATCACTAATAAAAATGTCATTTCAAAATCACAATGTACAATAGAAATATTTATTTAATTTGAATAATCGCCGACTATAATAATCGCCGACTATAAATATGACCGTCATTTGCAGCCCGAATAAAAGCACATTGAGACGTTTTCCTTCTTAGAATCCAGAAACTTTTTATTTTATTGGTAGGTTAATTACTTTTACGGGTCCAAATTCCTCCGAGCCAGCCCTCCCTGGCATGTGCTCCGACAGAAGCAGAGCCAGGATGTCACCATGACCTGGTCGCTGTGTGGGATCACAGCTGAGGAAGGGAGGAGAAAGTGTCCCGGAGACTCAGGAACAACTTACCAAGCGTACCAAACCAAAAACCAAGCTGTAACTCTGCTGTGAATGCCAGGTCAAATGGAGTTTCTAGAATATCCTGGTTTTGTGCAGAAAAGTGAGGGTGGATCACGTTAGCAGAGCTTGTTATCTTGATTCAGGTCTTTTGTGTTTATCTTCACTATGCCCAAACACCGACACGTGCCAGACATTTGCCCTCCCACTCTTCCCATTGGTCACGCTCTGAGTGAGTGACAGGCGGATTTAATCAATCCCAGTGAAGTGCGAACTCAGAAGAAATAGACTTTGTAGAGAGAAAAGTTTGAGTAAAGCATATACGGATCGGGATCAGAGAATTTAGTCTATGGTAAACCGATAGAGATTTTAAAATTTATAGCCGGGGTCTTGAAAGGAACATAAATAATTTTCAAATCGAATACATTTTTAGATATAATTCTAACATTTGACTTTTACACATTTGCCCAAACCTAAGACTCATATATGCACTGATCTCTCCTCCTCTGAGTGCGTACCAGCTCCAGTGGCTCCCTGACACCTCCAGCGCATATCAGGGCCCACATTCCTGTCCCGGGACACTCCCTGCCCACTGATACTCCACCACTGTGAGCGTGAAAGGGCGCAGCGCTGGCCTCCTCCCTCCTCCGCTCGGACATCTGGCTTCTGCACACATGTTTATGAATGTGTGTGCGTGTGTTAGAGAGAGAGAGAGAGACGAGAGAGGAGGAGACGAGGAGACAGGGAGAGAAAGAGCCAGAAAGAGAGACGAGAGAGAGAGAGGGAGACTTGGAATAACAAAAATGAAGAAGAATGTTGTGAGCGTGTCATAAACAGTGCTGCAGTTTCCGTCTGCACCTTTCGCTTGTGAGCCTCCGAACACAAAACATCTCAGGGATTTCCTGCCATTCAAACGCACACTCCCCAGGTCCCCGCCGCTCGTCGGACGCACATTCTGTCCACTTTCTTAGAAGCTCCTCGTGTGTCCGCAGACCCTGTTAATTCATTCAAGAGGAGGGCAGTCATTGTGTGAGTGCGCTCGGGGCGCAGGAAGCATGGGGCTGTGCTGATTACAGAGGTGAGGTGCAGAACAGAAGTAGGAAGGATTTGGATGCTGGAGTAACACACTGCACCTCCAGTTCATAAACATTCTTGAGTGGTTAAGGTAGAAAGTGGTAGAGGACATCTTTATTCATATTTGGAAAATGTTTTGGGGGATTTTTCGAGTGACACACACTGACAGCGTTGAGAGAACACCCAAAGAATAACGGATCCAAACTAACTCCAAAGTGTGTGATGCTGGATAAAAAGGCTGACTGTGCAACTACAGTTTCATTAACGTGATACTGAGTGAATTGGCGTTAAATAAAACTTTCAGAGGCTTTCAGAGACTTTAAACTCAGTGTATCTAAATCAGTGGCTCTCAAACCTAGAAGTACCAAGAAAATATTTGGATTTCCACGTGCCAACAGATCCGGGCAGTTCTAGGTCTAAAAACTAGGGCTAGCAACCAGGTCTAAAAAAGACTACACAATTGCTATATAAGTTTTAAAAAGAGAACCACAAAGGAGGACAAAAATGTGTATTACACTGACTACATTCAGCAAATATTTAAACAGAGGAATCCACGTACACCTGAAGGAGCTTGCGTACCACTGGTTGAGAACCACTGGCCTAAATGGTCTTAATCACTTAAAATATGAACTGTTTTTGTATTCAGTATAATACATGATGACTGGAAAATACAGTTTACCATTTACTATTTACTGTTAAACTATGTTCTTGACTAAAGTAACTTAAACGTTTTGTTACACAGTCAAATGTTTTGGACTGCAACTTTCCCAACGCTGTTCACTGGGACGTGGCCTGAAATGCCAACATAAATGCGCTATGAGCCTAAGGTTGCGCAGTGGACTACAATAAACTTTGGGGCTCGAACAGGGGCTCAGTGATTAGGTTCACTAAGCTCAAAGGATTGATTCCCACTCTGTTGTGTCTTTAAGCAAGACACTCCATTCCTTCATTCATTTACTCCTGACCTGAAATATCCCTACGGAAACAACAAAGCGCATCGCAACCGTTTCCTTAATCGCGATCAAATGATACCCTAAATAGAAATGCAGAAAGAGAGCAGAAGTTAGCTGGTAGCACTCGGACAGACAGCATTTCGGAACATTGTCTTTTCTTTGAGAGCCCAGTCTGCGCTGCTGGTCCCATGATGATCCCGTGATCCCAAACTCTACCCCCCGAGTGTGTACTTCTTTGCATGAATTTGTATTTGCGTTAGCGTATGTGTGTCTGTGGGAGTGTGAGAGTGTGCCAAGCCCCTGTGCCCTCCCCTGTCTCCACGCCTGGATGCTAACCGCTAGTGAAGGCTAGCCAATTATCCCCAATCAAGCTACCCTCTCTGGAACCGGCGCGAGAGGAAGCTCCCACTAGAGCTTATACTAGTCATTATGGGGCACATCCTGACATTAACTTTCCTCTATTCTCATCCCACATGCCTTCTCTTGTTCTTTTGCAAGTTTTTTATCTCACTTTTGGGTTGTAACGTTTTTCTTTTTGATTTGTTCCTCTGAATCCATTCCGTCGTTAAAAAAAAGCGGGTTGATGTAGTTATAAGTGAAGCATAACAGCAATCACACACGCAAACTGGAAGCGCATGTGCTAATTCATGCCTTGCTAATGGTGTAATAAGGAAATGTGGGCTTGATGACGGCGGGATAAGGCTAGCTCAAGCGTGATGTCATCTGCAACTCAAGAATGTAGCTTTGCTGTTTATTGACTGGAGCAGAGCGAGTGGTGTAGTGCAAGTCGGTTTCTTCCACTCCTGTGTGGTCTGTGGAGAGCAGAGCAGAGGATTGTGGGAAATGTCACATTCACCTTGTTCTCCAGAGACAAGCAGAAGTCATTATCGCAGGTGATTGGACTTTGTAGGCAGAGGTTACGTCATGTGAGTATAGCACACACATAACATGAATATTAAGAAACATCTACTTTTTTAGAGCTTTTAACCACGTTACATCGGCGTTTCATTCTCATTTACTCACTCGAAGGTGTTTTTGGAGTAAGGTGTTGTTAGAGTAACTGGGCGGACGGGTCTGCAGAAAGAATCCGCAAGAATTATGTTTATTCCCGGACACCGCAGCGGTCTGGAGCGGTTTTCAGGTCGAAACCATGCGAATCTGCTGTCTAACTAACCCACTAAAGATACGAACCTGCAGCGCATTAGGTGTACACCCGGCGAAATACATATTCAAGTAACATTTATTCTCCTGCATTCAAGACGCCATTGCTTTTGAAAATTCACGTTTTCGTACACTTTTTTCCACACGCCCGCTGCAGTAATTTTGGTTACCTGTAGCTACCCACGTGCAGGCTGTCATGTGCGCCCGGTTTCGGATAGACAGGCCTAATTGCACTGTTCTGTCCGAGTTTGGCCTGAGACGCAGAGGAGGACGTGGTGATCAGACTGAGATCTTCTGTGTAGAAAATATAGAGAGAATCAGTCTGTATCACAGGCCGCAGTTTTCGCCCAAAGTCAGCAAACCTGTTTCTTTGAGTATGTTTGTTTTAGATAAATATTGCGATTTAAAATGTCTAAAATGTAAAACGATGCGGCGTTATTAAGGATGTTGAGAAAGGCAATGAAAGTGTGATGATTTTTTGTTGCAGACAATTGGCTGTTTAGTCACTGTGGAAAGTGAGTCTTGATTCTATTTGCAGCCTTCTCCCTCAGTTTGGAGTGTGGCTCTGGGACAGGCTGCTGTTTGGGGCAGGTCCAGTCTGGTGTATGTGCGTGAGGTGTGGTGCCTGTAGGTGATCCACTCCATTCTGACGCTGTCTTGTCGTGACAGGACCCACATTAAAACGAAGCAGCGACAGCCCCCCCCACACCCTCTGTCTCTCCCCCTCCCTCCCCTGGGCGAGCGGCAGGCAGCATGCTATTTCCCACTGCTCATCAACAGTGGCCGTGTTATGCTAATGGCACTTGTAGCTAATAAAATGCACTTTGATTTGATTTCCATATAAAGTACTTACGTGTCAAAAATCACATACGGCATGCAAAGGTGTGTCTATTTATCAATGAGCAGCATTTCTCTTGACATACATGTGTCACTCATGGTTATGACCAGCGTGGAAATCAAAGGAATTGTGTGATCAATCATGGTTCACATGCACGTGCATTTAACGCTGGCATTTATTGTCTCTAATGGTCAGCCAAAATGCCGTATTTGTTTCATTGTTGTGTCTGGATTCATTTGTCACTGATGTTAACAGTCTGCTTCAGAAGTGAGTCAAATGGACACTTCAAGAAAACACTATAACTACTTTTGATATTGTGTCTGAGGTTGGCACATTTATACGTTGTTTAATATATTTTGCCATTTAAAAAAAAAAGTATTGTTTCTTTCAGGGCTACAACTAATGATTATTTTGATAATCATTAGTTAGGGATAAATTGATTAATCCGTCAATTATTTTATTGATTACACAATGATTGGCTAATTGCAACTTCTACTGTACGGGTCGATTACACCATCAAATTGATCACCATCGCAACACTTTTGATGTTGTGAAAAATGCAGCTGACGGTAAAGTTTTTCTATAAAACAACTAATCGATGACCAAATAAGTTGACAACTATTTTGATAATAAATTTTAATCGATTAAATTGATTAGTTGTTTCTTTGTTGACCTCTTGGGGCTGGGATTAGTCAAGTGCTTTTAGTGCCTTGAAGATAGAAAAGTGCTTTATAAATGTGACCATTTAAATGTGTCCATTTAGTACAATATAAATTGCCATTACATAATAACATAAATGGTCACATTTATATAGCAATTTTGTACCTTTGTACTTTTTGTAGAGTACTTTTGTAAAAGCACTCAACCGTGTTGCCGCTCCCATTACCCACATAATGCAAAGTGCGTAGGGCATCAAGTGCTCGAGGGGCACCACCAGCTTGACCAGGCAGTTTGGATTGAATGACATGGGCTATTTGTGCAGCTGCTTCACTGTTCCTGTTGCAAATAAACGGTGAGTCTACAGTAGGCGTCGTCTGTCTGTAGTTCTTTATCAATGCAAACTAGGACTCAAGTGTCGCCTCTCTCTCTCTCTATAGCGAGTTTGAGATGTGCAGGGGCAGCTAAGTTCAAAGTGGGCTGGGGGCATGGGGGCATGGGGGCACCACTGAGCATTTCTGCTTAGGGCCCCCAAATGTCTAGCAGCGGCCCTGGCACTCAAAGCATTTTACATCAAGGAATCACTCACCCATTCACACGCCGGTGTTGGCAGACACTGGGGGCGAGGCGGGTTAAGTGTGTTGCTATTTTAATTGATTTGAAGGTCGACGGTTCGAATACCTCTCCTGACATGACAACAGAGTACGAGCACTCTACCATCTGCACCTAGTATAGATACAGTGGAGGTTAACATGCTTGTAGTGAAGAAACAAGGCTAAAAGATTGGCCAAAAATAGCTCACAGCACAACAATGTCCATTTACCTCTTGCTTTACAGTATCCTGCTGTGGTCCAAGGAAACAAATCCTGTATTTCTTAACATGACAAACAGTTACACCGTCAGCACTTCTTAACACGTTTTAAGTCAAGTTCCAGTCCAATTAGCCTTGTCTTTGAGCCGGTTTGGAACGGTGCAGGTTGAGCATCAGCAGCACCCTTCACTGTTGAAAGGCACCTCTCAAATTAGTGCGCCGCGTTCGCCTCCTCCTCCGCCCCGCTATCACCCGCGTATGTACTTCCTGTGCTCCTCTGAAGACACCCAGGCCCCGCGGGTGCAGAAGTGTCTCCACATGCTGGAAATTGAATCAAAAGGCATCAATCAGGCCACCCCTTACCTCCTCCTTTCACGTCTCCTTTATCTCTCGTCTTTATCTGCTTTTCTTTGTTCACGGGCTCTAAGTAGTTTCCCAGCAGTGCGTCAGGAATGAACACTTTGTGAACAGTGTATTACGATGACGGACACAATTCAAGAGGTTTTAGAGGGTCACCGAGATATTTGAGGGTACATGTTTTTTACGAGAGAAAGTAAATCTCTTTAACTTGTTACAAACTCTCACAAACTCAAATTCACATGGAATACTTTTTTAGGCACATGAACATCTTTAGAGCCGATGGCGCTGTGAGGCAGGGTGGACCACAAACACACAGCCAATTGACTCTCACTTCCCCGAACATCTTATATCAATGCTCATGGCTCCGTGTATAATCAGATACAGACTGTATGCAGTGGCCTGATGCAGCAGAAGTGTTGTATTTTACGTGCAGGGTTTGTATGTTCTTCCTGTGTCTCCGATTTCCCTCCTCAACCCAAAAAATGCAAAATAGGTCAAATCTTCCAGCTAAGTTAGTCCTGACCAAGCTTACACTGTTCTATATATCAACTATATAAACATATGTCAACTTTGTGACCTGGGGAAAATACTGTGCAATCATTCCAAGTACAAATACATTGTCTTTTATTGTAGAATGATCACCTATATTTCATTTAATATGCTTATTATGTTTTAGTTTTTTCATTGTTGGCGATATTACCAAGACACATTCGATTTGGGAGGCTGGGACACACGCGGCACACTGCCAGGCCCTGTCCCGTGCTGCGTGGAGACAGACGCCCAGATGTCAATCAAATTAGCGCCTATTTACAGCTGATTTGCCCATGTCATTGGCAATCTCCCCTCCCCGGCTGTGATGTGGTGGCGCTGGGGCAGAAGTGAGAAAAGTGATCGAGTCGGGGCGTAGAGGAGGAGCAGCAGACGGAACCACTTTTTATTGCAGTCTCTCTCCGTGAATGTCATCTACCCACTTATGGCGTTCTCCGCTGGGAGGCGAAGGAGGTGAAGAAGGAGGGAGAGAAGAGAGGAGCTCTGGAGTGGCCCGGTAGCACATAGCACATGCAAATATGCGGCAGCGTCCTGGGAGCGGCTGGCGCAGGTTTTAATGGAGTTGGGGCAAACTCATTTTACAGCGAGGGCCACAGAAGAGGAGGATAATAATATCACGCGCGTGTGTGTGTGTGTGTGTGTGTTAGCAGTAGTCTGTTCTCAAGACAGGGACATTTCAGTGTAATGGGGGGAATTCACCCTGGGTTCTTTATGTCACCACTGAACCAATAAGAGAAAAGATAAACAAGATAAATGTCAAAGTAATGGAAAATATATTCTCAGTAAATAGTACAAGAGGTTTGGTCACTCATTTGTCTACAAACCGCATCAAAATTGGACCTGGGACTATAAACCGACTAAACCAGGATTAGAACAGGAGCAAACCAAGTGGACATTTGACAAAACTTCTTGAAAAAAAAAAGAGGAAATTATTTGTTTACTATCCAAGTCTTTGGAAGTAACAAACAAAATACGAGTTGTGGTTGGCCAAACTACTGTAACAGCCAGAAACTTCTGTTCAGTACAAGCCATTGCTTACGGCTCTTGTGTAAAATAACAACACTGACATAAACGCTAAAACGTTCCTAATTAGGAGCACTCTTTATCCCAGACGTGCTTCTCGGAAATTACCACACTGCAACATTTCTTACTCAGAGCAGGATAAATATCTGCGCTCTCAGACTTGATCCTCAGATTCAGAATGACTCTTGGATGAGAGTTGAAACTTCTAAAAACAGTGTCTATTTGACTACAACTGAATATTTTTCTACAAGACATGTCTAAGGAAAGGGGTGACTGCTGATTACAATTTAACAGTAAACCATGTGTTGTAAGTGCATCATGGACTAACGGGTTTGTGAAGGGTCTGTCAGGTACACTGCATCTCCAGATTGTCAACCAAAATACTTTTATTGACCTTTGTTCAACCAGGAAAGTCCCACTGAGATGGTCGTGGTCCCAGAGGGGAGGAGCCTATTGTAGGGGTGTGTTTGATCAGAATGTAATGTTTTTGTGTTGTGGATTAAAATAAGGAAAAGGGTGCAGGGTGCGCAGAGGACCGGTTCGGAAAACAGGATGAGCGAGACCTGTTTTTATTGAAATAAGAGTATAATTATTTAAACATTTAACATTTAAACATAAAAAAGCCACGGTTTCCCAGGATAGTTGTCTTTGGGTCGATGTCGGCCATGTTACAAGGCTGGTTTTTCCACTCAAAGACAGCAGGGGCAAAGACGGACATCTCAAACGCCCCCAAAATACATATTTAACCGTCATAGGGTCTTACTAAGATGTTCGATAAAGTAAAAACAAAAAAATCTCCTTTAAGCCACAAGATTAATGGGGCAAATTTGTGGACTCCTAAAATGCGAAGGTTTAAGAATTTGAACTAGAAATGTAGTATCATTTTGTATCACATATGCGCACATAACCCTGCACACACAGGACTCCGCCGGGCCCTCCCTCCCTCCTTGTCCCTCACGTCCCACCCACAGCCTGGGCCCACTCACCATTCTCTAATTGTGTGTGTCCCTCCTCTCAGTGCAATTTTCCCATTACCGCCACAAGAGCGGGCGCTGCTCATCTCAAGCGCCTCCAAAATGTACCTCCAGGTTAACTCATTGATGGCTCCTGGCACTTCAAGCCAGCACAGGCCGCGAGCGCGTGAGGGACCCAGGGTCATGTTGTTTGAACCCCACTAACCCTTGTGTACACTATTTAATATGGACCTTTACAATATTACAGATGGTGAGCTTCGGAACCTATTGCATTGTTGGGAAGTACGCATAGCAAAACAGAAAGACATTCAATAGACGATGATGCGTAAAGTGCGTGAAGTGCGTGAAGTGCATTTCAGTGCTGCAACATGAACACATTAAAGTCTTTATTCCATGTACTGCGAGATTTGGATATCAATGACTATCCAAATCCCTATTTTTTAACATACTTTACATTTTAGTATTATTTTGTTTTTGGCAATTCTAAATATTGTTTGTTTCTCTCTCTTTTTTTCTTTTACATGTGATCCTGTGGCCATCAAAAGGTAAGAAATCCTCTTTGTTTTTAAAATCTACACACATTTCATCGGGACCTTTTGCTTTGTGGGGACTAAAATCAGAACCAGGTAAATCTTTCAATATTCAATCAACAACATAAAGATTAGGGTTTGGGTGTGCTCGCCGGTTGACCTTTTGCCGAATGCCTCTACCCTCTCGCTCTTCATTTCATGCTACATTTGTCCTGTACAATAAAACCTGGCCAGAAAAGCTTAAAAGTGCTTAGGTTAATGAAGGAGTAATTAAGCGGACATATTATGCAAAATCAACTCTAATGAGCGTTTAACCTTGTTACTACAGTATTTCCTCACCATTAGTATACTCAAAGTTCTGTGTTGACTGATTCATGACTTTGAGTAGTCCTGTATTGTCCTGCAACTGCAATTCCTTGTTTAACCTACCCCCTATCCCTGCCCACATCCCTGTACTTCGTTACGAGGGCCACATGTTGGGTTCTAAAATGTAACGCAGCGACTCAAAACATGTAAATGAAAACCCTTTGCTTGTTACAGTGAAATGTCACTATGAAGAGGCGGGGCTTATCAGTCCGGCAGTTTTAAACAGGAAGTCAATGGACCGTTTCTACCGCTAATCAGTTTTGTATTAATATTGCTGTTTACAATCAACAAAATGTAAAATGATGACGTACTTTTGTTATATTCAATACGAAGTACCTTTAAGAAAAGCATAATAGGTCTCCTTTAAGTCTCCAGGAAATGAATGTAAGTTAAAGTCCCCTCAAATCATGGAAATCTGACATGAGTGCATTTGCGTTTGTGCGTGTTTGTACGACTTTGAGTTTGTACAGACTCACTTTAATCACTTTGTGTTGTTGCAGAAAATTGAGCATAAATAAATAAAATAAGGTCTGATTGGATTGTACCAACACAGTTTAGTTCTGTGTTGGCACAATCCAACCTCACACACAAACATGGAGTCTACAGCCCACTGCAAACACACACAGGCCCATAAAAATGTTCCACAGTGTATTTGTTGCCACGGACACAAGAAGAAAGACTGAACACCTTGCAGTAGGTTGAGTACATCGCATCAAAGTCATGTCCTTTACCAAATCAGTAGTTTTGAAATATTCTCAGACAATTAAAAGTTTCTTCCTGGTTCAGGTGGTTCACTTCTACCTGCTCCACACTCCAGTGTCCACATGTGAACCAGAAAGAGCAGGTTAACAGGGAGACGGGGCTCTATGCTCCACTGCCCAAAGGAGCCGCTCTGCTGGAAGTGGCAGCTACACACTCACAGCTCTACTGTAACAGAGCCTGTGACATCACTTTACTTTTTAATAGATAAACTTAAGCACAAAGTTTAGAATGTATTAATAAGCTCATTGAGTTTATTTATAATTGTTATATAAAGAAAATGTATATTACAAGGTAAAAAGTGCTGTTATGAATGAAACGGAGGCTTTTAATTAAGTTTTTGAATAGCAGAGTTTTGAAGAGAGACAAAGCGGTTTTAGGGTCTCATTCTTTAATTGATCAGATTTTTTCTGATATTACAAAATCAATTACAATTACAGTTACAAATAAAACCACTTTTGGCAGTATATTTTTGGTTGTTTAACAGCTGAACTCTTGAAAAGATTATTTGTATTTTTGTATTTAGTGTATTCACTATTTAACAAAACAATTGAGATTTTAAAGGAAAAGTACGTAACGTTTTAGCTAAAAATAGAAAAAAACAAAAGACAAACAACCCTTTTTAATTTTTATCTTTTTAATGTTTTATTAAATGTATTTAAAATCCGTCTCTTTACTAAGGATGTCACAATATAAAATTTTAGTGTCACGATTATTGCATGAGGAATCATTACCGTTCTATTAGTCACGATTGTTGCCACTATGGCAAGGCAAGGCAAGTTTACTCTTAGAGCACAATTCGTACACAAGGTACTTCAAAGTGCTTCATGCAACAGGAAAAAAATGCATTAAAATCACAAAGACATGACAGAAATCACAAAATCTTAATTTAAAAGTGCCATCTTCAGTCTATCTGTCAAATAGTTCAAGACATAAAAGAGAAGAGTGCAAATTAAATCATTTCAGTCAAATGCACAACCAAACACAACAGTTTTTAGCTTAGATTTGAACATTGCCAGAGTAGCGGCCTGTCTCACATCCTCAGGAAGACTGTTCCAGATTTTAGCTGCATAAAGCAGATTCCCCATGTTTAGTCCTGACTCTGGCACCAGCAGGAGGCCGGTCCCTGAGGTCCTCAGAGTCCAAGATGGTTCATATGGCACTGACATGTCCGAGATGTACTATGTACTATGTGTACTAAGGCTTTTATGAAATCAGAAATCTTTCATGAAATCAGAAATCAGAAATCAGAAAAAGTAATAAGAAAAGGTAGATAAAAAGGTACCTGTAGTGTTACCTTTCTGGGGAATAGGCTGAATTGAAATTACTCATTGTGGCTGCCTGCAATTCTCATGATTTTTATAATTTTTTGTTGTTATAATTATGTTTTGACCTAAATAATTACAATTATCGATTAACTGAATAATTGGCTGGCTTGCATCTCCACAAACCTGACTTCGACTTGAACCTCCTGCTTGTTTCCATGGAAATGTTGTTCCTTTAGCTATAATATTCCACAGTATGGCATAAAACGCATCGCTCTGCGCGGAGAATGTTCCAAACTTTAAACTTTCTGTTTGCATGGAATTATATAGGTGACTTACATCCTGTGCCTTTAATAAAATGATCATAAGAGGTTTAACTTTATGGAAAGTTAATGGAAAGTATTAAAGTATATAATAATGCTTGAATAACAATGTCCTATGATCACGTCTTGCTCTATATCTGACATCGCAGCATTGAGCCAACCTCCTGTGTTCTCTCTCAACAGTGTTTCTGGTGTAGCCTTTTCAAAAGTGCCATTAAGAACCCATTGAAACCCGAGTGTACACACAGAGCATTGAAGATTCAAGTCGCGCTGCCACCTGCTATTAAGTGATTAAACCTGCTTCTGCTTTGTGGAAACTGCTCTCAGCTTTTTGTGAGGACTTGAGCCCGTCTCCATTAGCCACAGATAGCGCTGCGAAAAAGCCACCTAGTTCCTAATGGCTTCTTCTCGGTCATAATTACTACCTGCGCTCCTATTCAGCAGCAGCAGCAGCGACACACTTTTGCCGTAGCCACTGCTGTACTCTACATGTCCTAAATCCGCCTTTTAAAAGAATTGCAGTGAAAAGAAAAAGCCTCTCTACCCTGCCCTCTGCTGCTTCTCTGCTCACTCGCACGCTTTCTTGCCAATACTCTTCAGAAATGTTCTTAGAAATCCCCCCAAAAATACACATAATGCTTTGCTTATCCTGGAAGTTTGAGGAGTCGCGCTCGCGCTCAGACCCGCCGACCCGTTGTTACGAAATGGGAAATGTGCTGTGTCCTTGTGCGTGTGTGAGTGCGGTGCAGTGTAAGCAGGAGGAGGAGCAGGTGAATGAATGGGCCGTCTCGGTGGTCTGCAGGTTAATGGAAAGCATTATCACGCGCAGCCACACAGTCTGGTCCAGCGCGGGCTCTCGCGGCACACGTCGGCAGAACACTCACCCCGGACCCTTAACCTCAATGACTACATAGATCTCTAAACTAGACTGAGCACCGGAATATGGATTTATTTATTTTTGCGCACAAAGTGAAAATAAATGTTATTGCAAGAAATAACAAATGGCAGATATTAAAGGAGAGATTTGTTGATTCTTATTTTCACAATACTAAAATTTCAAACTCAACTTAGAAGGAAAAGGCTCAATACTCAGTGCCAGTGTTGATAGCATGCAGAGAGAAAGGAAACAATAAGTACAATTAAACAATAGAGAAAATAGTACTAAATATATAAAATGTACTAAAGCTCAAGATCATTTCATCCGGAATGGTCCTGTTGATGTGAGTTTTTGTTGGGTACATTTAAAAAAAAATCAATGCTCAAATGAGTATCGAGTTTCAATACTAGTTTCAGTATTGATTAGTATCTGCTTTTCAGTACTTGTGACAATCCTATACAGATATGTAAAATTCATAAATAATAACATTGTACAAACTAATAAAAACAAAGACAAAAAGGCACTTCTTAAACTGAAATTGCAATATTTTAACTTTCATAAATTTCAGGTGAATAATTCCTTTCTGATTTGAAGGATTTTACGAGAACCTTTCCTCTTTAGAAAATAAAAATAATGATAATTATATTTCAATTTCTTCATTGCTATGGGGACTGCGGGCCGTTGCCAAAACGTGCAATTACCCAGTATTTCAAAGGTGGGTGAAGTGCGGTGCTGTTGTATTTATGCTGTACTTGCATGGTGTTATTTATGCAGTAAACACACTGCAGTTACACATTACATTGTATTTATGCTGTAATTGCACTTAATCCACTGCACTGTAATCACGCTGTACTTTCATTGTATTTACCCTACACATTCACAGTAGTAAATACACTGTAAATATGCCATAATACATACTGAATTTGTATTATACGTGTATAGTAAAGGCTCTCTAGTTATGCTACTTACGCTGTACTTAAGCAGTAATTATGTAATGTAATTTTGCTGTACTAAGGCAGTAATTATTTGTTATTACATTGTAGTTGTGCTGTACAGAGTAGCGAAACTCCCTTCCCAAAGCTTTACTCCGCCCAAAAGCTAAATTTAACACGGTAATATGCTCTCTCTATGGACTCTTTCTTTCTTTCTTTTTGCTTTTGTCTATGCTTTTGTCTTAAAGCAAAACTTTAGTGACAAAGGATAAAAATACAAGCCTGGACGATCTTTAACTTTCTTTTTTCTCCCGCCTCTAACGGATAACTTTTGTAGTCCTATTGATGCCGGAACACTGCAGCCACACGCAGAGCTCCATTCGCTCTCATCCTGTACTCGTGTGTACTGTTGCTCAGGTGCAGAGAACTGTAATTGTTTTAGTCTGTGCCACCGCTCTCCCTCAGAGAACCCAGTAATACCAGATCTTATTTTTACAGAGATGAGTCACAAACCATTAGCTGGCACACCTAGCTCCAATCTCCCCGCTTTTCCTTTCTTCCACACTGCAGCTTTTCAGACAAGAAATGCTTTTTTATGTCGAGCTAAAAATGTGGTCCAACAAAATACAAAACAAATACTTGGGTGACATAGATTTGCCTGCTGCGGCTGCTCTGAGGCACAGCGCGGCATCAAACGCGCACCACTCGGGGAGGCGCACTTAAAAGAGTTGTTTGCTGGAGAAAAAAAAAATTGGACAGTTTTGTTTGTCTATTTCTATGCCACTGAGCAAAGAGCACAGCGACCTCTTTGAAAACAACAGAGGCGCTCCTCCCACGGTGGCTTGATTGCTGAAGGCACAGAGAGGTGAAATGTCACTTTGAATCTGATGCATCTCATGTGGATTTCAGAATAGCTCGGTGCCAATGAGCTGCTGGAGATGGGGTTATTATCAAGACATGATATAAACGAGTAAGCTTATGTTCAAACCGGCAATTAGGGAGCAACAACGTACTGTGATAATGCTTGAACATTTGTCGTTTTTTGATTGTTTTTCAATTCTTCCACTCACATTTATTAATCTTCCTCCAGAAATGATCAATGTCAAGGCAAGGCCAGTTTATTTGTACAGCACAAATCGCACACAAAGTTGTTCAAAGGGGCTTTACAGAACACGAGAAGATGCGTTCAAATCACAATACAAATATATGAAAACATGAATTATGAAATGGACTTGCTGAATCCGTTCCGTCACATGCACAGCCAAACTAAATTGTTTTTAGCTTAGATTTGAACATTGCCCAGAGTAAGGCCTGTCTCACATCTTCAGGAAGACTGTTCCAGATTTTAGCTGCATAAAACTGAAACACAAATTCCCCATGTTTAGTCCAGACTCTGGGCACCAGCAGGAGGCCGGTCCCTGAGCTCTGTGTTTAGTCCAGACTCTGGCACCAGCAGGAGGCCGGTCCCAGAGCTCTGTTTTTTAGTCCAGACTCTGGCACACAGCAGGAGGCCGGTCCCTGAGCTCTGTGTTTAGTCCTGACTCTGGGCACCAGCAGGAGGCCGGTCCCTGAGCTTTGGTGTTTAGTCCTGACTCTGGGATCAGCAGGAGGCCAGTCCCTGAGCTCTGTGTTTAGCCCTGACTCTGGGCACAGCAGGAGGCCGGTCCCTGAGCTCTGTGTTTAATCCTGACCCTGGACACCAGTAGGAGGGCTGACTGGGCACCAGCAGGAGGCTTGTCCTGAACTCTGTGTTCAGTCCCGACTCTGGGCACCAGCAGGAGGCTGGTCCTGAACTTGTGTTCAGTCCGACTCTGGCACCAGCAGGAGGGCTGACTCTGGGCACCAGAGAGGGCTGACTCTGGGCACCAGCAGGAGGCCGGCCTCTTAGTCGGCCAACAACAGTCAAATACATTTCAGTATCGAAAAAGACAACTGATCTTTCACTCAATTCAGTCACGACTTTTTCTAACATACTTGTTCCTGATAGTTGGAGCAAGCATGAAACCAACTTTTTTGGCTTGTGCCATTTTTGTGTTGCCTTCTTTAATCTTTCCTCATCTACTCGCCTGAGGGATGAACCATGCGAAAAACAACAGAAAGACTTTTGAATTGTAACTAATTTCAACAGAAAAATATTGCGATTAGATTTGCAATATTTCTTTTGAAACGAGGATTCCAGTCAGAGAGCAAATGTGAAACTTTATTACGCAAGGAAAATTTATTTGTAGAGCACAATTCGGGAATTCAAAGTGCAACAGCAAAAAATGCATTAAAATCACAAAGACATGACACAACAGTTTAGGACATAAAAGAGAAGAGTGCAAATAAAATCCTTTCAGTCATATGCACAGCCAAACGAAACTGTTTTAGCTTAGATTTGAACAATGCCAGAGTAGAGGCCTGTCTCACATCCTCAGGAAGACTGTTCCAGATTTTAGCTGCATAAAACTGAAACGCTGATTCCCCATGTTTTGTCCTGACTCTGGCACCAGCTGGGGGCCGGTCCCTGAGGTCCTCAGAGTCCGAGATGGTTCATATGGCATGTACGAGATGTACTTTGGTGCTAGGCCATGGAGAGACTTGTATACAAGCAGAGCTGCTTTAAAGTCTATTCTCTGAGCTTGAAGCCAGTGCAGAGACCTGAGCACAGGACTAATGTGATCGTACTTCCTGGTCCTGGCCAGGACACGAGCAGCAGTTAGAAGACTGAAATATGAACTACTAAACTAATACAAATAAAAAATGCATTTGAAAACATGTTCAGAGCGTTTTTTGTGGTATTGTTTGCAGAGGATTATCTAACTATAAGTTACATTTCTTTCTGTAATTTTATTAATATACAAAATATAATACATATTCTATTTCAGAACAACTTTGAAATATCTTAAAGAGGAAATATGTTTTGCCCTTTAAAGCATTTACCAGGTGCAAAAGTCCGGAGCAGTGCCAAGCCTCCAGGTCAGACTGCAAAAGAGCCAACTATATAAAAGGGAATCTGAAATTTACTGGGTTCTACTGGAGTTTAAAAAGCAGATGGGGTGACTGTGCTGGGAGTTCAAAGCCATAATGTAAGTAAGTTGAGAATGTTAGCGCGTTGGCCACAGGTGTAGAGTAGCAAAAATGATGTCACTGAAAGAGCGGGGTTAATGCACCTGCGTTAAAGGACTGTAGGGGGCTCACAAATCAAACACATATGGACTTTAGATGAAGTTGCTAAAGAATAAGAACATGAATTGAATTGTTGACCAATAGAGATTTTAAGATGCTAAATACTAAACTTCGCATTCATTCAAACTAATTCTGACTTCTGACTGAAACAGAAGCAGTTTGCCTCACCAGCCAGTCCCTCCTATTCTGTCCTAACTTGGTACGGTCCAACCACAGCCGCTTACTTGTAGCACATCCTTGTATCATTCAGAACAAAATATATTCTTTTACCACAGATTTACGGAGTTTAGTGCTTCGCTTGTTCACTTTTGCAGAAACCGGCTCAGTTTCTTAGTTTTCCCCTGTGTTTTTGTTTTATTTTTCACAAGCCGTGTTTGTTTAACCATGGGTTTCTTTGATTGGTTAATCTCCCTGTTGATCGTGACCATTTGAAATCAGGGAGAAAGATGTTTCCGGACCAAAATGTCTTTTTTAAGGTAAGTGTGGTCTGGGCTGATCTGACAATTTATCACTATTGATTTTTCAGTGTTGTTTTGGCTGTATCTTTTATTCATATTCATATATTCATGGGGACAAGCAGATCAACCAGATCAACCACAATTCAATAATCTGTTAAATTAAATAAACGCGTGATGGATATCTTTGATGCCCCATGTAGTTGTGCACCTTTTAAAAGCTAAATCCTAGAAAAAAGTTACATATTTCACGCTTCTTTGCTTTGGCGGATTTCAGGACATTTAAGCATAGTTGATAATTGCCAGTTTGAGTGATGATTAGTAGAGGAGATGGTCAGCCACACCTAGAAGAATACCGTAATGTGATTATATTTGAAACTTACACTTAAAGTCTGTTTTCCTATTAGCTTGATTGCCTGCCTCAGCCCCTTAAATCTTTGAGAAAGATAAATTCTGTCTTCATTTTACTAAAAAAAGCTCCATGTGATGTTGTCTGGACGCTTTTTGTCTACTGTCTGGCGCCGTTCCCCAGACTTCATGCCTGGTGTGTGACAAGGTGTAGGCTCCCTCGTCTCGATTGATTCTCCTTTGACCTTTTTGGGCAGCTCTCTGTTGCTTTCAGCGCGGATGACCCTGACGTTATTACAGTCCATGATGTTTTGTTTCATCTGCGGTCAGACAAGGCAGGCAAAACCATGCGTACAGCCTTCAAGACATATCACAACACCACCATGTGATATAAAACATATAAAAGCAAGTAAACGAACTGTCTGACGAAGCAGTATACAATCACCTATTATGTGCATTTGCATCGCAGTATACATACAGTACGTATCTATTTAATAATTAGTGTTTAGTGGAGTATTCAATAATAAAAGACAGCACTACCGTCTTCTTCCTCTTTCCTAACCCACCAGGGAAGCCAGCTGTGACCGCGTATTGCATTATCGGGGCATAAAGATTACAGTGCACTTGATATCTATAATAAGTATCCTTCACTATCACTAGTTTGCCACCACACACCGACTGCAGCCGGAGTGAAGAGGTCCGCAGGGGCCCACACAGCGATGCCATACAGCGGTTCATATTGTGTCCATGAGGAGTGGCTGTGACAGTATCAGTTGCCACTCCAGATAAGGCAGGTAGTGCGCCGCCGGTGGTAATGACGCTGGGGCCACGGAGACCGCCTGATTTCTGCTGATCTCATCACAAAACAGGCTTTTCATACACAGTCTATAGCCGCAACAACATCCACTCAGAGTAAAGGGAAATTAGAATGCCACAGCAACTTTCATTTACTTAAAGGTGCGGTATATGGCACTATGTTGTTTCACATCTGCTTGTTTCCATGGAGATATTACTGCTTTGCCCGCATGTTCCACAATATGGTATTAATAGCTATTTCTCATATAAATCCATTATTAATTGCGTAGTTAAGTAGTAGTAGTAGTAGCGTAGTGTAGTAGTAGTAGTTAGTAGTAGCTTAGCAGTAGTAGTATAGTATGATAGTAGTAGTAGTAGTAGTAGTAGTTAGTAGTGAGTAGTAGTGTAAGTATATAGTAGAGTAGTAGTAGTAGTAGTAGTAGTAGTACAGTAGTAGTAGTAGTAGTAGTAGTAGTAGTATATCTTGGTTCAGAATGCTAATGCAAAACATAAATCATTTAAACTCTCTGCATAAACAGCTCAAATATCAGAACAGTCCTAATCTTTAGTCGGCTTCTGACAAATTACATCGTACAAAATACAGCTGTTTTTAAGAATAACATCAAATGTGGCTTGGTTTAATGAGTTATGAAGAAAATGCTAATAGATTATCATAATGAACTCGAAGAAATCTGACTTTTTGGCGGGGACAAAGCAGTCAGGTATATTTTTGTCTAACTGCTGGCTTTGTTATTTTTTGTGTAATGCATAAAATTTAATTTCCCCGTGCTTCAGTTATTGTCTCAGTGGCATGAAGTAGTTTCAATCATATTGTTTGTTAAAATATTTTTCCTGTAGAAATATTTTATATGTTACGTATTATTTTTAAATTTTTCTACAGAAATGTATCGTGTTTCAAAATGTATTAGCGTGACAAGCCTAGAGAAGCTTCTGTCCGTCATTTGGGATCCTCAGAGCTTGTTAATGTGTTGCAATGGATCGTACATGTGCTAACCACTGGGGGAAGTAGTGAACATTAGAACGAGCTGCAGAACAAACTAACAAAATCAGGAGTGCCTCCATGTTTGTTTTTGTTGTTGCTATTTTTCCTTTCATTTTGCAATCTTCTAGATTTGGTTCCCTTTAGTGGTTATTTAATGGAACACAGATTTGACATTGGAAATGGTTGGAAGTATAATTGCAGTGACAATAAATACACTTGGAATGCACAATCTGTTTATGTACACAATGGAGCGTTGCGCGTTGCTGAGCCTTTACTGAGCGGGGACCTCGCCACTGAGCTGGGGTCTTATTCATAAAGCGTGCATATGTACAAAAGTGTTACGTACCTGACTTTCCACAATAACTTTGTGATCTATAAAAGATCACAGCCCGGTCCAAAAGCTCGGTACTCTGTGCCTCAGGGTTTTCAGGAATGGAGTAGAAGACAATCTGCACAAAGAGAAACACAAGCACACTGAGACGGTTTGGGGAAGTTTATGGAAGGTTGTTTTATAAACGTGACCATTGACATGAAATTTGACATGGTGCTGTCACCTTCTTGTACCAATACTGTGGCTCATTCCAGTCCAAGCAGCAAGACAAACTGGTGTCCCTCCACCAGAAAAGTAACATAATGCACCTTTATGATAGCAAGAAAGCCTCGTGTACCTGGACAAGTCATCAAATATGCCAAAAGGGTGCTGCCTGGTGGTCGAGTGGTTGAGGCACAGCACACGTATCCTGAGTTCAAATCCCGACTCCGATATTTACTGCATGTCCTTCCTTCTCTCTCCTCCCCCAATTCACACTAATGAAGCCTATGGGCCAAAAAATCTTTAAAAAAACAAATATGTCATAAGGATGAGCAGAAGTTGTGAACAATCATTACACTTGTGGCTCGAAACACTGCCTTGTATGTTATATTCCTTCTCCTTCATTACAACCACTGTTTTGTAGCTGAGGAGTAAATGATTGTAACAGTGATGTGGTGAGACTAGAATAAACTACAGATTAAAACAAGCGTGTTCTGATGTGCATTGGTGCTCTTATCAATCCGCTCATTTTGTTTTAGGGATGTGCTTTATTGCTTGAGGACAGGCCTACACGTGCTTATGGCATTGTATTTTGGTAATCCGTCAACATAAAAGATAATTAAAGCTCAGTCAAACGCATTTACTTTGCTGTTTATTGGATATTTTCAGAATCAGAATCAGAAAAAGGTTTATTGCCATTGTTATCGAACAAAGTTCGCAAACATAGGAACTTGTTTCGACGTTAAAGTGCAACATAAAACAATGAATAATAATAATAATAGAATGGTCTATAAAAAAAAAAATAAGGCATGCACAAGGTAAGAATTTACTAATAAAATAAATGAAAATAAACACAGTATATACACAAACATTTACAGATGGTCGGAAATAGTGCCTAACGTGAACAGTGCGTGAATAGCATTGGTTGAATAATAGTTAAAGTGACAGGTGTTAAGTGTTCATGAGTCCACCGGCAGAGGGAAAGAAACTGTTCTTGTGGCGAGAGGTTCTGGTCCTGATGGACCGCAGCCTCCTGCCTAATGATTATGTTACTGTGTTCAGCAATGCAACGGGATTGTCTGCAAAAGATATAGATTATGCAATAATGTTAATTATTAGTAACGCAAAAGGACTCTAACGTGTTAATTTAACGACTTACTTTTAGATGTAACGCTACCCACCACTGAGTACCATGTGTATTCAGCCCTTTTTCACCCCTTCGACTCAAACCACACTCATGCACATTTTGGTTCATATAATTTGACCTTTGAATTTTAAGACCTGAAACATTTCAAATTAGGCGTAAATTGTCCAAAATAAGGACTGCCTGTTGAGAGAGAGGAGGACCGCACTGACTTTATGGATAAATATCTTTGCATTTCCCCTTTTAAAACTCTGGCTTCATATGTCAGTACTTTCTTTCTGATCGCTGTTATTTAGGTGCCCTATTTGGCCCGACTTCAGCGTTTGGCAGCCACAAGCTCCTCTAAGGAAATCCGATGAAAATCAGGTTCTTCACGTAGTCGAGTGCTGGTCTATTTTGACTGTTTACGCAGTTGGAACAAAAGAAGGCAGGAGTGAGTGCATAAATGTGATTTGTGACAATGAATAAAACCATAGAGGCAGGAATAGGGGAAACAAAGGCATTTTAGAAGATAGAATTCGACTCAGGAGGATGTGGTAAGAGGTTAGTTCAGTCTTTTGGATAACATTAAACCACCATAAGACGTCTGTGGTTGAAAGCTTTACTTTTCCGTCAAGGTTCGACCCCGCTCACCTTTCTCCTTGCACAAAATCTGTGTCCACATCTTCAAATTTGCGTTTTGAATTTGTGTCAGCCTTTGTTTTTCTACTTTCAGTCGTAACATGTTTTAATATTAGGAATTTGTTTCTAATAAGACATAACTTACTGATGGGTTCTTTTTCTGTTTTGTCAGCAACTTAACATCCGATGTTGACTAATCATGTAAACTGTACATAACAACTGCCATGCATCCAATCAGAGGCCATGTTCCTCTGTTATGCTCAGAACAGTGTCATCCGTTCTGTTCATTGTTTCTTTTTCTTTTTTTTTTTAGACATTCTTAAAATGCTACTTTTATGTTCAACTTCAGGAAAATGCTTCTACTCCATTTTTGTATGTATTGTATTGTAAAACAGCATTTTAGGGAAAAAATTATTGTACTTAATGTTACCAATTGCAAAGGACAACTAGTTTGCATCATTTGTTTTCTTATTAGCCTTTAAACATGCTCTGGAGTGTGTTTTTTAGACCCAAAAAATAAAGTTATTGTCTTTCTTGGGCTCCATCTACTGGCTGCAAAGGGAATTTAATAACATTAGCGAGATAAACAAATGCTAGCTTTCCTCTGACATGATATGCAGCCATGCAGTTGTAATCGTGATTTGACGGCAGGAATGCTCAGGACGTGTTTGGAGATGATTTATGGACTTAAAAACAGTGCAGAAGTGTTCTTTAAAAGGCATGTTGTTAGCTAGCAACTGCCATGGATAGACAAGTTTATCAAATCAAGAAGCTGTTGGATGAGAACCATGTCCAAACAACTCTCTATCGTGGGTCAACATCAGTGTGAGAGATGGGACTTTGTGGCAAGTAGTCAATTCTGAACTATATTCTTCACTAAATCAAGTACAGGCCCTTTAACTAAAACAGCTGTCGATCTTCAAAGACTCTTTATTTAGTCGTACCTTTGTTCCGAGCATTGCATAATCCAAACCACACATTGTCAGTTGAAAAGTAACCAGGAGGTCAACAACAACAACAACCAACAATCCTCGTCCAAACCCAGAGGTGGGACGGAAACATTCACCAGACACAAAGTCAAACAATCTTTATCCGACATGCACACAGAGATGAGTGCCAGAAACTTTGTCTCATAGCCCAGCGCACTATCCTAATGTGAGTCTAAACAGTGGGATTCCCCGGACACAACAGCAACGCCTAAGCCTGTCCCTGCATGTGGCACAGAGCAGCGGCTGTAAACAGTTTAGGGTTAGCGCTGCGCTTGTTTACTCTCTAGTGTTATGTGGCTTTGGGCTCCTTCAGTGACTGAGATCAACAAAGAGACTGTCAGTGGCATGTGTCTGTAAATAGATGAACCAAACTGCTTCCACTTCAGATTTGAATAGATGGTGTAGGGATTGAATCAGTAAATAAATGTAACGATGAAGTGATGCAGTTGTTGTCATATTTGTTAGCCCATCTTGGTCATCTTGGTTAATGTTGCTTTCTTTAATGCAGATGTGCCAGATTCATTTGCATGACTGGGGTGTTCCAATTAATAGTGTCCTCCAAAAACATGCACAATAGGTAAATTCCTCCAAGGAAGGTAGTCCTGACCAAGCCTAGCGTAAAGGTCTTGGAGATCCTGAGGAGATGGGGCAAATGCAGAGGACGCTACAGGAACAATTAAGTGTACCTTAACATTAACCTTAACCTCCGTGCTGCAGCATTTATGCCAGGCTTTGTGCTGGCCTCAGGTTTGTGAGATCAATTTCTGGCTCTGACAATTTGCTGAATGTTCTCCTTGTTCAACTCCCCCATCTCACACTATACAGTGCTCCCTCGTTTATCGCGGGAGTTACTTTCTAAAAATAACCCGCACTAAGCAAAATCTGCAAAGTAGTCAGCGTTATTCTTTTTACAATTATCAGAATTGTTTTAAGGTTGCAAAACCCCCCCCACTACACACTTTATACACTTTTGTCGGTGCAGAACGTTCTGTCGACATTGTGGGTCAGGGTTAGAGAAAACTTACAAACATACAGCATTTCAGTCACACTGCCAGCGATAAATTTGGCAAGCTGAACACATTCTGTGAGGCACGGGTACGGAGGAGATTGAATGAGTCTACAGTCCCTTAGCCAATCAGGACGCAGAAAACAATGCGCTTAAAAAACAATGCACTGTAAAAAAAAAAAAAAGCACAAAAAAAAGCACAAAAAGAAAATCCACGAAACAGCGAGGCCGCGAAAGGTGAAGCGTGTTATAGCGAGGGACAACTGTACTGTCCTATTCTATTGGGAAAAAAATGAAAATGAAAAAGTTAGCTAAAGACTGTAATAATAAAACTGAATTTGATTCCCAGCCATTCCCAGCCATAAAAATGGAATTTGGCAATCCAAAATAAAATAACCTCTTGTTGTAGGTTTATTCTAAGGCCTGCTTTGTAAACATGTGTGTTTTTGTGTGCATATTGAGCTTGCATGTGTGAGGGTATGGACGGTGTTATATGGAAGCAATTACTGGCAGCGCAGGTCCTCAGACACCCACAGTGCCTCTGACTTTGGGCCTCCTCTTCTCTTACTTTCCACTCTGTATTTGACTACTCTCTCGTTTTATCTCTCTTTCCTCTTCCTCTCTATGGACTAAATTACTTTCGTATGAGCCCCAACAAAGGGCAAGGTGAAAACCCCCTCTATTTTTTATTGGGAACAAAAACCTCAGCCATATTTTAATTCACATCACACATTTCCAATTTGTGCAAACAAGCCCTGAAAATACAAGCACTAATTAGACTAAAGCTTATGTGTGCATGTGCGAACTTCCACATGTGCAGGCTCCATGAAGAAGGCCCGTCTCCAGTTGCACTGCGGGACCCCTCTGGGTCCTGTGCTGCTTTTTAATATGCACCATTTGGGCCGCAGGGGGTGGGAGAGTTTTGGGGGGTCCAAGCATCAAATAACTTTGGAGGACAGCCATTCAGAATAGTTCACTTACTAACTGTGACAATACAGTGTGATATACAAGAGAACACTGGATTATTGACGCTATGTTTTGTTCTAAAATCACACATTTTAACAGTTACACCATTACTTAATTAAGTATCTTTATTCCTGAATATTAAATTGAACTGTAAGTACCCATACTTTAAACACATATTTGAAGCACATTGCTGACACCTATTTTTGGTTACAGTCAGAAAAATCCTCCCAGAGCCCTGTCTGTGCATTGACACGACACTTTTGGCCATGTGTATACTTGTCTAAACTGAATCTACATAGGATAAATAAGTTCAGACTAAACTGGCAGCTCGTGTCATAAGTGATTAGCCTTGCTTTACTGTCTCCTTATTGCGATGGGAGAGGACTTGGCGTGCACTGGAGAATGCGGGGTGTGGCCTGGGCTCTCTCTTCCAACACAAATAAGTGACGAGTGACAGCAGCCAGAGTTTCCCTGTCCTTGTTCCTATCTCCGCACACACATGCAGCCTGCTCATCTGCTCACCACGCTCTCCAAACTTGGCCCGGGAGTGGCGCGTTCACTTCCCATGAGTCTTATAGCGTGGAGCGTCGTCAGATGGACCAGTGTTTCAGTAACCTTGCTGTTTCCCACTGTTGATGGCCATATTGTCCCCAGCCAAATGGGCATGGGGGGATAAGCAATGTGTTAAGTCTGTTGATGAGGAAGGCAAGAAGGTAAACAACCCATATTTTCAAAGGAAATACAATGTAATAATAATAACACTGGTTAAAAAACCCCAAAATGAAATAAAAGATAATAAATGACTTAAAAAGACATGCACAATGGCATTTCCTCTCAATATTCATGCACTTCAGCATCAGAGGTGTAATAATCACTATATTGATGAATTAAATGAATTGTTACATCTCAAATATGCAAAAGATTGATAAGGTAAAACAGACAAACAAGTGTTAAGAGCAATATATACCAAAAAGTAGGTATTTTAAGAGCTTCACGAAAATATGCTATAATAGTAAGAAATGAACAGTTTAACACTTTATGAAGTTTATGAATTTGCAAGGAGCGGTAAAACAGGAATTTCTGTGAATTTTTAAACTATAATCCTCATCGTAAAAGATGTATAATCTGTTCCCATTAGACACCTTGGGACGTTGCTCATCATAAAATACAAGCGATGCCAAAAGATGGAGCGATAGAAATATATAGTTCAAACCACTCCTAAAGGAGAAACCGCACAGATATTTTCAGGTAGAACTATGTATAATGTGAACAGTTTCCAAAAGCAAACTACTGTAACTGGGCTGTGATTGGAGTTTTCAATCCAGCGGAGTTTGTGATTGGTCCACGTTCTGTGCTTCGGCCATGTGTTTTATCTGCCATCACTCTGGCCTGTTCAGCCCTCTCTGCAGCTCTGATGTTTGAGGAATGTCATGGGCTGGACTCATTCTGTTCTGTTTCATATTTCTGTGTCCTGCACGCTGCCTCCTCCTCGTTCTGAAATCACTGTTATTTGTGGTGTGAGGCTACAGTTTGTGGTTTATGGAAGTGCTTTATTATTCCAGTGTTGCGTATCAAGTCTTTCTCTATAATTTTATAAGAGGCTTCCTCAGGGTAATGGATCATATTACTTGATATTGAGGTGTTCACTGTTCACAAGGTTCTTTGCACATTTTGATTAGAACAAAAGTAAACAGTAATGATTTTCAATAAATGTTCAAATTAGTTTTCATTTAAAACCCCATTTGGAAGATGGTCAATGTTTCTTAATAGTTATCGCGGCTTATAGGAAAAATGTAATGTTAGAAATTGGTGATCACGGTAGAGTAACGCTCAGATGTGCATTTATAGTGTACTGTATCTAGACAGAAGGTTTGTGGAGCCTGTCGTGAGCAGTTGATGACCTCAGCGTAGAGCCTGGAAACCTATCACTAGATCTTAAACTAGAGTCATGATCATTGAGCTGGATTACTGTTTTCAATGTTTGATGAAGAACACAATAGCACCCATAGAAAGCCCATTTGGTAGAACATCACATGGAAAGGTCCTACATGGCCCGTTCTGAGGATGAGAGACAGAAAGACATACAGCAGACTGTCGGAGCTGGAATCAAACCCACAACGTTGCAGCCTGCTCACATGGAGCCTGGCATATGTGCTATCCACTCGGGCACCAAGCAGAACATTGTTGCACTTATTGTTGCATCTGTAAATAGCACATGCATGTTGGCAGTTGTGCTTCAACATACCTTTTCTGGCAGATTGTGGGTTCTATCCCCGGGCTTACTTGTTTTATCCCCTAACTTACTTGTTTCATCATGGTTCTTGTTGGTAAATAACCCACCTCAGACCACTTACAGTTTAGAGGCTGATCCTTAACTATGTGACTGAGTGCCACATCCCTCTCTCCGCCTGTCAGTGTTTGCTGGATGCTCCACTGTGTCACAGTGCTACTAATGGCCATTGCTGAGCCAGCCACTTTCTAAATGACACCCTCCACCGCTGCGCTCGATACAGCTGCCTGACCCCCACCCTTCCTCCCGTTTCCTCCCGTTTCCTCCCACCTCCCTTCTCTCAAGTGGAAGGAAAGACTTCTTACTCTTTGTCAATTTTCCTCCAACATCTCCCACCGAATCCAATCCATGATGAAACAACTTTTCCACTGAAATGCTCCGTCATAGATCACGTATCAAGACTCAAAGACTGACACGGCTGTTAGCAACGCGTCCACCAACACTGCTAGCCACTCATCCATCACTCACTCGCGTTACCACCTGCTTTCATCACTTTCCCCTCAACTTTTCTTGTTTTAATCATCTTTTTGTTATCTCGTCCAAGCAGTGGATGGTAGTTGAACCCATTTTCTCAATTGTAGGACATAACCGTGCACAAGGCCAAATTGGCATTAGTTTGAGTGCGCCCGCTCTGCCAGAGTCAGTCCCGGATCAAAACATTCAAAACGCAAATCACCTTTCCAACCTCTTCATACACTGGGCGCCACTTGGATTTTGAATGAGCTTTAAATTACCTTGTTGTCAATAGAAAACCCGGGGAACTTCATTGTTTCTTCTCTAAGTTTGTTCATGGCAAAGGGTGGTCCAGCTTTATAAGAAAAACGCAACAGCGGTGGCAACGTTTTGGCACTGGCTGCTTATAACAAGTATTGTGGTAATTATTCATGGAGAGACTGATGCCTTCCAGGGGCAGAAGATTGATTGGGCGTGATATGCGATTTAGTGTAATCTGTCTTTTGACCAGGGCCTCGGTCCAAATTGGCAGGAATAATAAAAAGAGAGGAAGTTATTTTTAAAGAGCGCGCAAATGGAGATGCAGGTGGGTGGACATAAGGAAAGGAGAGGAATGGAGGTAGATCTCGTGTCGTATCCAGCAGAGCTATAGACCAATCATTTATTTATTCAAGACCAGGACATTGGACATTTTACACTAGCTAAATTAAAGGAGGAAAAGTACAAAGATTGAACAATTTTGGAAATAATCTTATTGTGATTATTTTCGTACACATGCACACAGACCCGGTGTGTAGAAGTGTTTTTAAACTTTTACGTCAAGGCATTTGGTATCTGTATGGATTTAGAGGTTTTTTCTTCTTTTGTGCCTTCTGTGCCTTAATTGAGGACCTACAGTAATTAACAATAACCTGGGTAATGCCAGATATACAGTGAACAAAAATGTAAACACTTTTTTCTCCCATTTTTCATGAGCTGCAGTTTCATCTTATAGCACCACAGATGTCGCATGTTTTGAGGGAGTGTGCAATTGGCATGCTGAATACAGGAATATCCACCAGAGCTGTTGCCCGCGCATTGAGTTTTCATTTCTCTACCATAAGCCGTCTCCAAAGGTGTTTTAGAGAATTTGGCAGTTCATCCAACTGGCCTCACAACCGCAGACCACGTGTAACCACTTCCAGCATGTTCATCTCCATTGTTGTGCCAATCATCCAGCTGAAAATACTCTTATACATCACAGTTCTTGCACGGCCAGCATACTCACCGGACATGTCACCCATTGAGCTCTGGATCGGCGTACACGACGGCATGTTCCAGTTAATGTCAATATCCAGACATTTCGGACAGCCATTGAAGAGGAGTGGACCAACATTCCACAGGCCACTATCAACAACTTGATCAACTCTATGAAGGAATGGTGGTCACACCAGATACTGACTGGTTTTCTGACCCACCCCCCCAACAAAGCAAAACTGATCAATTCAGAGTGTCCTTTTATTGGACACCTGTGCAATATTCATGCTGTCTGATCAGCATCTTGATGTGCCACACCTGTGAGGAGAAGTGCTCCCTATACATTTTGACAATTTTGGTGAACAATATTTGAGAAAATATTTTCAGCTCATGAGAAATTGGAGCAAAAATCAAAGTGTTGTGTTTAAATTTGTGTTCAGTGTATAAGTGCAGCACTCGGAATTGAGTTCTATCCATGATCAATCTGGACGGGCTCTCATCGATATCGTTCAGGAAGAGACAGAGTTTGCGCCTGTCACAGCTGTCAGTTGGCATGCTTCAGTATTTAAACAATATTCCACATGAATATGTAGCATCACCAAACCTTTTTTTTTTTAACTTACTCTAATATAACGTGAAAATATTTACTTTTTGGTCCGTACATAAGGTGGGTGGACTTGAACGGACCAGTACAAAATGGATTTTTTTTGTTTTGATAACTCAAACCTCCTGACAATCCAGAGAATTGGAATAATCTTCAATAATACTTTCAGTTATTCTTAAAAATTGCGTAAAGTCCTTTTTTTCCCCATGGAGTTAGATAAGTTTAATGCTATATTGTAGAACTGTAAAACATTCTTTATGTGATACTTTGACTTTGACATTGATGCACCTCTGCCACCATTTTACTTCACAGGCACAATGATCTTCAAACATGGTTGGTTATCTGGACACATTACATCTCGCTTGTTTTTTTTTCAGCTCCTTGGTTGTTTCATTTTCCAGGACTTAAGTGTGTCTCAGCTAATCCTCCGGTGGAAGCATGGCAGCACTTAAAAGGCTCTGATTAGGCTGTTGTGTCCCACAGGTTGGCTCCGTACAAACTCGTGACACACTGGCAGGGCCCATGCGTACCCCAGGGGCCTCTCTTTGTGTTAATTAAAGCAGTCTCAACTGCAATTAGCTGCCTGTACAATGAGCGCCGCTGCAGCCAGACGCACACACACACACAGAAATGGCATCAAGGATACTTCTATGCTGTAGCGTGTTTACAGACACACAAAGCCGACCACACAAGGACCACTGTGCAAACATCCTGCAATTGAAGGGGAGATGCTAAAAATACAGTGAAAAACATGCTTTCTTATTAGCGGTCTTGCCTCTTTACAGATCTGATCTGTAAGTTGGCCTGGTGTCTTCATAAACATATAAATGTTAAATACCAAACTGCGGAAAATCCGAGGCAAAGCAATAACATCTCCTTGGCGATGAGTAGGTGGTGGACATGGTGCACCTTTAATAAGTTGCCTTATTAACTTTGCGTCGTTGTGGTTTCAGATATTTTGAAGGGAGACATTGACAGCATCATTACAAACATACCAAACATTGTATTTAGGTTCAGTCATGCTTGTTTGATGAATATTGTTTAGTAAGTCCTCTCCCTGTAAACCTCAAAAAACACTTCAAATTTCCTAGATTTGTGACATCATAAGTAGTCATCCGGAGATCTCCTGTGCTGTTTTTTAAATGGCCTTCATTGCAAGACTCGTTCTAAGCATTTCTGCCCTCAATTCCAGATCATTACTCCTGAGTGCCTGCAATTGCATGTTGGGCAAAAGCTAGCTTCCCATGGTAATTCCCTGTACCGCCAGTAGATAGTAGCAGAGTGCTCACACAAATCCTGATGAGGGAATGCCTGACTCATAGAAATTCAATTTATGTTTTCAGGAGATACATCATTTTAAATTCTAAAACACAAGATTCCTCAGCAAAGATACTCATAACACTCATTATTCACAACCACAAATAAAGGCTAAATGTTGGAGAAACTGTGGTTGACAGGAGGCCCACCATTACCATGTTTTTCAGGACTGTCCTGTTGCTCAAAACTATTGGACTGAGATCAATAAAGTGCTACAGACAGACATCACCATCCCACTGGATTTCAGAACTATATACTTGGGCCTCAGGACTCCTGCCATGGACACAATAAACAGTTACCGCTTGAACATCCACTCGGCAGAAAAGAAAAAGGCCATTACAAAAGCACGGATGACACAAATTACACCAACAATCAAGGACTAGACTGACATTGTCATTGACTTACAGAAAGTGGAGTGAATCACCTTTGGACTTAATTTGAAATTGGACAAATTTGATCAAATTTTGACCAAATGGGACGTCTATTTTGGATTTTAATTGGACGTTAATCGTTCTTATTATAATGTTTTTTGTGACGTTTTCGTTTATATCTCCTATGTTCTCTCTAGTCTTGTTTCCTTTTTTGTGTTTGCTGTTAAGTGTTTCATAATAATTAAAAAAAGTAATGCATATGTGTCCTTTAAATCAAATTACTTGACCACAATGTTTGTCTGATGCTCCCTTGTGCTTTATCCAGAGTCTCTACCAACGTAACATAACAGACTCTGTGTTCTTGGACACCCGGACTCCATGGTGACCAAATGTCCCTCACTGTCTGCTTATGGACCAAATTAGTCCTTGATCCTCTCCCGTGTGCTCCAGCCTCGTCCACAGGAAATCAGGCCCGGGTGGTGTTTAAGTGAACAAGGGCCCAGTTTGGCACATTCAGGTTGGGGAGAAGGTGGCCAGAGCACAGCCCCCCTGGAGCTTGGAGAGGGAACATCAAGACCCACAAGCCCAGGTACCGAACACCTATTTGCGCCAACTCTCCGCTGACTGGTGCAGCGTGACCACTCAGCTCCCATGTTTACTTATTTATTGGGCATGATGGCTGCAGTGACAGGGCCACTTACTCTCAGCGAGCCTACCTGCCTCCGCCACGTCCCTCAGAGCAGCAATGTAAAAATTTTAAGAGCCCCGGGCCTGCTTTGATGATTTTGACGCGAGTTAGCGTGTAGCGGAGTTGTCGGGTGCATTCAGGGGGCTAACTGTTCTAATGCGTTCAGCCTCTCGCCTTATGGCTGCTCCAAAGTGAGGAGAAGTGTTGCTTAATAATTTAGCCGCTGGTTTAGTCCCTTGCGCGTCCACCCATCCATTCACAAGGCTTTATGTCTCGCCTCTGGGAACGCTGAGGCCATCTTTTTGCCTCTCTGCAAGCAGCACAGACAGGTGACAGGATCTGGTGTGTTGGAGTGGAAGCACAAAGTGACAGAGATTGACTGCAAGGTAAAAGGATACAGACAGCAGAGTGACCATAAAAACGCCCAAACAGACAAGTTATAATGGCTGATTTATGAATGACTAAAGGCTAACACGAAGGAACTGCATCACTTTTCGTTTCGAGTTTGCCATCCTGTCGTTTAGCATATCTTATATTATCTGTCAAGGCAATACAAGCCAGTCACCCAAGACGGAATTTGCACAACACATACAGCTGTTTAGCTACCAGATGCTGCCTGGCGATGAAAATTCTCTCATCAAAGTTTTCACACACTAATAGGCTTTTGTTCTCAGTTGAAGTGGTGCGATAGCAAAGCCCACACGCCAAACCTGTGGCTACACTCGTAATAATGGAATAATGTTGCTTGGCACAGTGTAAGGACGCGTGTTAATACATGAGTGCTTTCAACAGCGTCTCTCAATGCCAGTGGCCGCCCACATACTTTAATAACACTTGATGTTCAGTTAACCCAGACTTTTACTTGTAATTGAAACCTGATGGTGGTCAAAAAGCCTTTTATATTTTTAAGTCTTGTCGGAAAGACAAAATGAGATGAGAGAGAGAGCCTGATATCCTTTAACTTAAAGGTCCTGTTTTATTTATTTTTTTAATTCATAATATAAAAACCCCACAACTTTTGTGTATACATGCTAGCAACTTAGCTCAATGAGCCCAAATAAGAGCTAATAGTTGGCAAGTTGTGTAGAGAAGGAAATTTCAGTACTGAAATGAGTCTTATGATTTTGAATGTCGTTTTTTGTAGTTTTTCTTTGCCAAGAAGTGGTTCTCAACATTAGGTCGGGAACCCCATGGGGGTTGTAAAATGGTTCCAGCCGGTTCCTAGATGTGGGGAAAATTGAAAATCTATGGAATAGTCTTAAACAAGGCTTTACACCCTTTAAATGCAGTGGTAAATGTAGATTACTGTTTGCTGGCCTACCAAATTCAATTATCTAGGCCTATGCCCCGGAAATAAACTCAATCAATAAGAAATAAGGTGACTTTATGACTTTCTGGGTAGCCTATTTCTTTTGTGTGAGGGTCACAAACGGCAACGGTTGTTATAATGGGGGTCGTGACAAAGTTTGAGAAAGACTAGTCTAAGGACAGGGGATGTAATGGGACAATTATCCCTTAGTTTATTTCCTTGATCTGCTTTTATTGGCCAATTACATTATTTCATTGTTTGATTTCCTAACTCTCTGTTGTTTAAATCAACAATTTTAAGTAACCCTTCGAGGCAACTTCTGTTTTGATTTTGGGCCTTGCCAAAATAAATTAAATTGAAAATTTAAAACAGAGACTTTCAGGATTACCACCTGATGACATCATGGAGAGGGGTGTGTTTAAAACTGCTTTTTTCCAACAAAAAAATTAGACGGGGCCAAAGCATGGCCAATCAGAGCGCTGTTTTTGGTTTTATTTCCAGATTGATGAGACATAAAATACTATAAATATTGTTTTTTCATTAGCACCGTGATTTGTCTGTGACATTTATTTGGTTGCCCTTTGTGTGTGACATTTATTTGGTTGGCTGGGTCACATCAGAATTGTCTGTGTGTTTGTTGTGTTATTAGCGGTTATGTTCCTTGTCATGTGTATGCCATAAATAAAGACTTTCCTGACTAATACAACCCACATGTTTTGCCGTCCAAACTCCTTCATTTCCAAAAGCCAGCCTTTGCTTTTGGACAGGGATTCAGATGGTACGCAGCTTTTTGGATCATGTCTCGACTATTGTGAGATCATCGAGTTATTTTTTTCATATTAGAAGCAGTTGCAGACTTCCCTCTTACTCAGACGGAGCAGTGTGATTGCCATTACTTCATTAATGCACCACTGAGCAGATGTACAGAGAGACGGATGAGCGTGGCAAAAGACATTCATTCACACGCTGAGGGCTGGCCAAAGACACACACATCTACTCCTCCAAGGCGAGAAAATGTGTCCGTGAAGGTGGTCTTTTATGCGGCATCAAGTGGGGAAAAAAACCAAGTGCACAGCATACGTTTTTATTTAAAACATATTCATTTCATTCATTTATTTCATTTTGGATAATCCAACCAACACCAACAATTTAAACTTTAGTGTTGTTAATTTAGTTCCCCCCCTCAGATTATTTTTTAAAAGCAGCACTGTGTGACAAAATAAGTCTGCTGTGTGCTGCCTGCACCATATTTTATTGACCGTGTACCCAAAATAAAAAGC
Source organism: Chaenogobius annularis (assembly GCA_015082035.1). Taxonomy (NCBI): domain Eukaryota; kingdom Metazoa; phylum Chordata; class Actinopteri; order Gobiiformes; family Gobiidae; genus Chaenogobius; species Chaenogobius annularis. Next base: position 1,134,483 of record BJKM01000122.1, on the reverse strand, counting down.
CAGATAACTTGTTAAAGTACATTTTGGGATTTGAGCGTGTTGGCAAAACAAAGAAATCAAAAATCAACAACTAAAGAAACAATCAAGATTTTTTTACTTTTCATTCCTGGGGATTGTGGCAAACAATCTTGTGATGTATTTATTGGCGCTTATGTGTAACTGTTAAGGAGAGCAATTATCATAATAAAAATACACTTTGGCAACAAATATGGTCATTTTTTTGTGTTATTTATTAAACAAATGTTTTATAAATTGTGTCAAAAATGTTCTTGATTCATAGGATTTGTGTCTCACCCCAATCCTCAGTTCTTTAGACATTTATAGCAAGAATATATACAAAAGCATTATTATCTCGAACACAAGTACAAAAAGCTGTTACAATAAAGTCCACTTTCGTCGCTCCTCTTTCCTATAACTCTGCAGACCTCGGCGTGAAGTGTCGAGGAAGTTAAAACTGTATTACCCAGTTCAGGGGCGCTAAGGCTATAATGAGAGACAAAGAAGTTGGAGACTTTGTCAAACTGTAGGCAGTGCTGGCTTTAAGGCAGAGAGAGGGGTCTTATGGGGAGGAAAGGGGGGCTTGCCACGGCGGCGTTCCGGATGGGCAGGCGGTCTCCTCTCAGGGGGGCTGCAGGGGGACGTGGGGCTGTCAGAGAGCCTGGCAGGTAGAGACGCAGAAGCCCGGTGACTAGAGGGGGTTTGCGGTGGGGTATGAGATGACGCAGAAGCCCGGTGACTAGAGGGGGTTTGCGGTGGGGTATGAGGGGGGTATGGGTCAGTGGGCGAGGGGGCCGGGGTGGAGGCCTGTCTGATGAGGTGAGGAGCAGAGAGGAGAGGCCCCCGGGGAGGCGCTGTGTGGAGGGTGATTAGAAGAGAATTATCCGAGTGTGAGTTGGGTGGAGAGAAAGGGAGATGGCTGCGCTGGACGTCCTCATTCCTTTTTGCGGCGTGCCCACATGGGTGACCTCTCCTCTGACCTCCCGCACACAGCCCTGCCAAGTCCGTGGAAGTGAGAGGTTCGGGTGGGGTGAGTGAGTACCAGAGGCAGGTAATGAAAGAGCCCGGAAAAAGGTAGAAAAAAGCAGTGGTGGAAGAAGCACTCGGGTTTGTTACTTAAATAAAAGCACAGATAAAGGGGCAAAAAGTAAAAATAGGACATTAAAAATCTACTTATGTATTACTGTGCCAGTTTAAAAATATACTTTAGGAGTATTTAAACCTTTTCTGATTTTGATTTCACTCAGATTTTTAAAGGAACATCAAATGTAGTGATCTTTTGATTTTTGGTCAAAGGAAGCGACTGAATCGATAACTTAATCTAGTCATTTGTATTCATATATTTTTTGTCCAAACTCTTTAGGCAGGCTGTCACCATGGTCATTTCATCTCTGCGTGTTACTTTTGTTCTTTGTTACTTGAAAAAAGTTATTAATCTACTTTTATATGAACAATGTTGGGAATAACTAAATATAGCACTGAAAATATATATTCAGAATACTCCTTTTGACTATCTGTATTCTAGTAATTTGGTTACATTCAAAGGAATACATTGCGGTATTTGATCATGTAATTTAGGTTTGGTGCTGCCAGGTATTAGTGATAAAAGTAGAAAAGTCTTGTGTTACACGTACGAGTTTTCCTCCTCTAAATGAATGCATAAAAAGTGCAGCAATCATAATGTAGTGTTTTTACTGTACAGTATAATATGATGCAACTCTGTGTAAAAATATTCAGAATACATCATACAAAAAGATTCAGTTGTAGTCATCTGTTTTTTTGAAACCTGAGATTTTTATCCTACTCTGAGTAAGCCCTCCTGATAATAGCCTGTTCTGTTTATCTATTTGTTAGTACTGTTTTAAAGTTTCCCCTGAAACCAATCTTCTTTGTTACCCAAACAACCTGTAATGGGCCATATAAACCCTATTGTTAGCTGGCTGCTGCTCCCTCATCACTGATGAGTATCTGATTAGCATCTGACTGGCCCGGGCTGATCCCATCCCATGGCTTCAAAATGCTATTGTATATTACCGGTAAATTGAACATTAAACCTCCATTTCTGTTTCAACAAAAATGGCCTCCTTGACTCCTCTTTGAAACCATCTCTTCTCCTGCTTAGACTCTTCACCTCACTGTTTTCAAAAGAGTGGTTTGTGGCTTTAAGATGAAGTTGCACTACACTCTGTAATCCTGAATTTGCATGCCTTCTGTGTTGATACAGCCTTTTGTGAAGTGGCTGTTTAGTCTCATCTATAACGCTCAACAGCCACTACTCTGATTGGACTATGAAACAGAATATGTTCAAAATACATTTTGATGCAGGCTATTCATATACTGTGTTGAAAAGAATACTTTACTGGAGTATTTAAGATTCTTTAATTCTGGCTTTTCAGGGATTTCAGCTTCCATTTTGAAGATTTTTTCTACAGATGCACCAAAGTGTCATGACAACAGAACTGCTGATCTGTGGGAAAAAGAGCCAAAAGTGGGCGGGGCGAAATAAGGTGAATATAATATTTCGTTTTCAATGGTTAATCGCTATGGCGACAAAATATTCTCTTACCCAAAATGTAGTAAATGTGACAACAACCAATGGTATATGAAAACATTGCAACATTTTACCTCAACAATCCATTACACAGAAATCCTGCAGTCTTGTGTGTATTTATTATTATTTACCCTTGTGGCTGCATGCGACAACAGTGGTCTGGTCTAATCAGTGCCCTGGGGGTCATAGAATGTGAAACCGAGTTCATGGCTGAGTGTGGTGTGCATAAGTTCCCTTGTGCTCCAGTGACTGTGGTGGTGCAGATAAAACTGTCTCCTGACCCTAAGAGTGGAGTCCTGCCTGCATGGGAAAACAAAAACGACCAAAAAACGAAGAAAAAACTGTGGACCATGAACAATGTGGGCCGTGTCATTTGGTCATGGATTGCTAAATAGTAGATAGGCGCTTAGCTATTAACCTTTTGACATTTTAGGGGATGAGAGAGATGGGACATACTTCATATTTTAATTAACAGTTTTAACAGATTTCACAAATACAAAAAATTTACAAAAATTATCCTACGAGAAGCAACAAAGTTGGTTGCAATGTTACGCAAGTCAAATTGTTCAGTTTTTATTATAAGATGCAGGTTTAATAAAGCAGGTCACATAATTTATTAGTCTATTCTTGTTGTTTCATCCATTCAAAACAGACACAAAAAAACTGTTTAAGGAGACACAAACCACAGAAAAATAACTAGGAGAAAAGATAACAAATATACTATTGATACATAATAGATCAATCACACTGCAAAATTATTCCTGAGGATGTACTAGAGCAGGGGTGTCAAACTCAGAAATGACTGTTACAGACTTTAAAAAGCTTTAAAAGCTCTAGAACGGTTTGAAGATGAAACTTATCATTAAATGTAAGCGCAATGAATTCATTCGCGACCCGCGAGACATTTCAGACATTATTTGACTAGTTTTCCTCCTAAACAATCACTTTACACATGTTTCCTAGATGGTTTAAAGAAAAGGAGAGAAAATACTCAGAGACGAGTGTCTGATCAGACACGGGGATCAGAGAGACACTTTAGTCTGAGAAATAATCTAAATAAACCAGGAAATTCACAGCATGGAAAAGTGTGAAGACAAATGTTACGCTAATAAAGAATTATCAGTTTAAAATAGATTTGAGTTTGAGTTTACAGCTATATTTCTTAAAAAAAAAAAAAAAAGTGTTTAAACTAAGAACTTTAGAAAAAAAATGGCATAATATCGGTTATTGGCCCAAGCGTTTCCCATATTATCGGTATCGACCTAAAATGTCAATATCGGTGCACCACTAGTTGTTAGCTCCAATTTTGGCACAGCTCTAACGTCCACAAAACTTTCTTCCACTTGTTTCCCAAAGCCACATGTCTCTTTCCCCGCTCTTTCCCCGCACGCTCCGCTCTTTCCCCGCTCTTTCCCTCTCTTTCACCTCTCTTTCCCCTCTATTTCCGCGCTCTTTCCCCTCTCTTTCCCCTCTCTTTCCCCGCTCTTTCACCGCTCTTTCCCCTCTCTTCACCGCTCTTTCCCCGCTCTTTCCCGCTCTTTCACCGCTCTTTCACCGCTCTTTCCACGCTCTTTCTCCTCTCTTTCACCGCTCTTTCACCGCTCTTTCACCGCTCTTTCACCGCTCTTTCCCCTCTTTCACCGCTCTTTCCCCGCTCTTCCCCGCTCTTCACCGCTCTTTCACCGCTCTTTCACCGCTCTTTCACCGCTCTTTCACCGCTCTTTCACCGTCTTTCCCCTCTCTTTCCCCGCTCTTTCCCCGCTCTTTCCCGCTCTTTCCCCGCTCTTTCACCGCTCTTTCACCGCTCTTTCACCGCTCTTTCACCGCTCTTTCCCCTCTCTTTCCCCGCTCTTTCACCGCTCTTTCCCCTCTCTTTCCACCGCTCTTTCCCCGCTTCTTTCCCTCTTTCACCGCTCTTTCACCGCCTCTTTCACCGCTCTTTCACCGCTCTTTCACCGCCTCTTCACCCGCTCTTTCACCCCTCTTTACCACGCTCTTTCTCCTCTCTTTTCACCACTCTTTCACCGCTCTTTCCCCTCTCTTTCACCGCTCTTTCCACCGCTCTTTCCCCTCTCTTTCACCGCTCTTTCCCGCTCTGTCCTTCCCCGCTCTTTCACCGCTCTTTCACCGCTCTTTCACCGCTCTTTCACCGCTCTTTCACCGCTCTTTCCACGCTCTTTCTCCTCTCTTTCACCGCTCTTTCACCGCTCTTTCCCCTCTCTTTCACCGCTCTTTCCCCGCTCTTTCCCAGCTCTTTCCCCGCTCAATTACTTTACCCTCTGTCGAGTGCTTGCCCTGGTTGGGACTCTTTGCTCTTTAGGTTGATAAGAGGTGAAATTGCACTTCTGTCTCACTTATTTCTTTACATCTACAAGTTACAACAGCTGTATTTATGTTGACATTCTTATACTATTTTATAGCCTCTTTGTTCAACTGCTAAAGTAATTATTCCGTCTCATTTTACTCTCCAGAGAATGCTACAAGACTATAACAATTTTGTCCTTTTACCTTCAAAACAAATCACTGAACAGAATTAGTGCACTATTTTCTTGTGTCTGTTGGATCAACTCCGGTGCTGTTTACTTGATTAGTAATATAATTTTCAAGTAACACAAATTTGTTTCCTGTCCCTCCGTCAGCGTCTCACACGATAATACATCACCCTACATGACCGTCCAATACACAAAAGCAAAATACTGATTTGTACATATCTGAAAATAACGATTCCCTGCCTCCTCTCTTCACAAAGGTGCCTTATTAGTGAGGCCAGTGACACAGACAATCATGTGGCTCTCCGTGGTTCCTCAGAGACCTTTGGGTGCCCTCGGCTACCTCCCCCTCTGTGTCTCACTCCCGGTCTCGCTGTGTGCGGCGCTCACAAATGGACGGCTGTTCCTGCCCGTGTCATATGATGTCTTGTGGCCCTGTAGTTGTAGCAGAACAGGGACAGTTTTATCCCAATGCCATCTGATCGACACGCCGCAGCCTGTCACATGGACGTATAAATCAGGTCACCAACAGTAGCAGCCCTCAGCCATGTGCTCCTGCTTATGGCTGTGCCGAACTGTACAAAGGTTGCACTGAAGAACGGCTTACAGTGTTAGGTAGTCATTATTTGTGGAGGGTTTTGTTGACTTTACGCAATTGGATTAGCGCTAATAAGGTTCTACTGGAGGAAATGGAAATGGAAGCATGGGCACTGTGAACTTTTGTTTGGTAAAATACAGGTAAACAGTGATTCAAGGTTCAAGGGCATGTATTTGGACAGGTACGCAGATGTCTGTAAAGAAGACCAAAAAAAGTGCTGTGGAATTGGTATTGGCCGGGATTTCTTAAAATGTATTATTAGAATTAACTTTTCTGGCACTGGCCTAAGACGACCTGGCAGAGGTGAATGGCCAGTATTCAGTTACATTAACTTAAGTAACTTTTGAAAGAACTTCAAAGAGTAGTTTTCGGAATGCAGACTTTTAAAGTAACAGTAACTTACGTGGGTCAAAGTTTTTGTTACTCTTAAAGTTAAATGACATCAAATGGGACATATTATGAATATATGTATATACTTGTGAAAGTGACTGATCCCCTAGAGATGTAATACTCAAGTCCCAGACTTGTTTTCCACTGACTCAAATCAAAACTAACGACACGACTTCTGAGGGTGGTGACTCGACAAGGCAAGTGGACCTCACATTTTGATTTGTGGACAGAGGACACAGACTTGGACTTGACTAGTACAGCTCTAAAGTTCTTATTCTGTCTACCTCATTAAATATCTTTAAAAAAACAACATGTTTTTGAATGATTGTTTTAAGTTCAAAGTAAGTTTAAAGCTTTAACAGCACGACTTGGTAAATTAAACAAAAACCTTCTTCTTGAATGGGCTGGACTTGGTTTTAGATGATGATGACTCCTCTTGGACTCGGACTCAAACCTTATTTTAATCGCTTAATTAGGACTCAAACGTAGACTCAGAGACCTTCGGACTAGACTTGGACTTGATTCAGGCTCCAAAAATTGTGATAGGAAGGCACTACATACGGTAGTTATGTATTAGGTAGGTAATTACTTACGTTCATGGCACGGAAGTCAGGCTATAGTTTACATTTACATTTCAAATTGTGATGGCTCTATACACAGATAATAGAAAGAGTTGAAAGATCACGTCCAACTCTTTCAACCCTGAGTGAACCTGCTGCATCGTCCTCAGCGCAGAGCCACTCATGAAGCTTTCTGTCGTCCTTAATCATTTGTTTCTGCTGCACATAATCACCATCACTGCACAAATTATGTTCCACTTCTACCTGTGTTCGCCCTCTGCCTCTGTCCTTCCATTTACCCTCCTTTTAGTGCGTAAAAGGCCAATTTGAGTAGCGTTTTGCTCAGCTGTGATTTCATTCGCGGAAGAATTATCCCCCCGTTTGTAAGAAAAAAAACAAAAAAACACACGCTCAAACAAGAACAAAAATGGCTCCGCAGAGAAGCATCTTAATTATGACTTCTTGATGACATCTGTAGCTTCGACGCTTGTTTACTTTAACACATCGCACCGAAAAGGAACAGCAAGGCAGCGAGTCTCAAGAGCAGTGGCGGAGGAGCAATTTGGCGCCTATTTGAACCATTAGTTGACATTGTTTGACAAAAAATAAGGCGCGTTGAGAGGATAGATAGGCATGTAGAAGTGCACTTGGGAATGGCGATCAAAGGACAAAAGTGCATTAAGGGTACACTCGTCTGCCGCGGTTGTTAGTTATTTGCACATTATCAACAAGCCATTAGTTGTTCTTATCAAACACTTAACACGGGCCGGAAGATATGTAACATTTTATCAAGTTTGTTTATGGGATCAACTTTGCTTTTAACGTTTTATTATTAAAAATGTTCGTGTTTGCAAGTATCGCTTTCTTTCCAGTGTTCGCTCTTAACCTCATTTTATTGTTTATGAAGGTGCCCTGTGTAACTTGCATGGTGCCCGCTTCACTCTCATGCTAATGTTCTGCCCGTAATGTTCCACAGTATGGTATTAAGGTTTTCTATCGCCGCGGGGACGAGCGGGACAGTTGCAGGTCAGATCGGTGGCGAGGCAATCCAGCTCAAAGCAAAACAAAAAGCAGAACAAAACAGTTCAGAATTGGCATTGAAAGGACTTGAAGACACATGCTAGAGAAATGGATTTAATGTTGTATTGTGGAACATTCTAGGCAATAAAAAAATAAATAAAAATCATATCAGAAAAATCATTCAATATCATGTCAATAACCAATATAACTAATTTACTTAGGAACCTTCTTTTAAAGCGTTATCCCTCTTTTGTTGATGCTGTTACCATGAGTTTTATTGAAAAAGAATACCCAGCATGCTGAAATGAGCATAAAGAGCAGGGAGAGACATTCAGCAAATCAAATGTCAAGGATTTTGACCTCAAAGTGCTGCTCCCAAACCCCTCCATTCACGCTATCCCGTCACTGAAACTTGCTCCGTTTTTAGTCAGACAATGATAAAATAGCCCCTCAGTTTAGGTTAGCGTTGCCGGGTTACGCATCTCAATCACTGGGCAACTGCATTCTTGCTATATATCGGTCCACTTATGAGTAAATGATCAAAAGACTGATACAAAATAAAGGTTAAATGTTTTCGCAGACATAGTGAATCCGGTGTGCTCTCTCAGGCTGTCAGCGCAGGTCAGAGGTGGGTCAGGGGTCAGGGGGTCAGGACCGCCTCTCTGTGTGCTGATGATGCCTATAACTGGAGGATGTTAACACTGGCCCAAGTCCGACTCCATCCAACGTTTGATTAGCACTTACGGCCATAAACTGTCAAGACACGTGGGTTAAGTTAATGAATGGAGTAGCGTGAAGACTATCAAAATAAAAACTCCGATTTTTAAGTGGGCTTGATGAAGTAAGGAAAATTCTGAGCGCTAAAGAGCCACGCGTGGAATTGATTAGTTCATAGTTTTAGGAAAAGTGGATTAGGCTTAAGGGCGTTAACATAAAATGACTAATACATGTCAATTTGTTATTAAGTGGATCAACTATGCTGGAACTGAACATGGAAAGAAAAACAGAATAATAGTTTGAAATGGTAACTTTTCATTACAGGGATTCACGTTACGAACTGGTTTCATCTGAATATCAAAAGAAAAATAAAATTATATCTGATCTTGTGTGCGAATTTATTGCAGTAGTTAGTGGTTGATATTAGTTTTTATGATCTTTGCAACCACTGATTTAATTGAATAAATACATATGAATTCATTTTATGATTATTATGATTATTGTTATGATTATTATGGTTACTACTACTATTATTTTTCTTTTTCTATTATTATTATTATTATTATTATTATTATTATTATTATTATTATTATTATTATTATATATGTATTTATTTTTTGTCTGAAAGCTTACCTTGTTATTGACTGTGTTTTGTGGTTGAACCTGCAGAAAAACTGTCTTTAACTGGGTCTGGCCTTATCATTGCTGTTTATTAATTTTCTCCTGTATAAAAATGAAATAAGTGCTATAGTGCTATAGTGCTGTGGTGCAGTGGTTTAAGGCGTCACACATATGTGGCTTGACGTCATATGTTCAACTCTTTGTCAAATGTCTCTACCCTCTCTCTTATCCATTTCATACTTCCTGTCCAATGAAGCCTTTGGGCCAGAAAATGTATATATTTTTAAAAATACAATAACAAAAATTCGTATTGTTGAAAAAACTCCGAAACAAAACCACAAAATCGTAAAATATCTCAAATTGAATTGCTGTTACATTCCACTTCTGAATAACCACTTGTGTTGAAAGCATTTTGGAATTCATTGAATAAAATGTGGATTTGAAGCTGTTGCGTGGATTAGTTGTTTCTTGCAAAATGTGTTCAAACAAAAAAAATAAAAAACAGTGTAGGGAATAAACAAAATACCAGTCCATGTACTGAAAATAAGTGCTTAGGAAATTAGTATTCCGGAGTTAGAGGGAATACGCAGCATTGGATCATGCGATTTAGGGTTCGAACAGCGCTCTTGTTGTGTGTGCATGTGTGTGTGATTTCTAATTAATGATAAATAAATACATGACAATTAGTGCAACAAACATACACCTCTTGTATATGCCATTATATGGAGTGTTTTACACTATAATATAAAGCAAGGTAATGCAGGTATTTGGTGTCCTGTAACTACATTTTCAAATATTCTTCCCAACACTGGTTATTAAAACGCACATTTTCAGGCATGGTTGAATACAATTAGCTGGAAAATGAACTTTGTATCATATAATATATAATTTGGGTCAACATTTGAGAATTTCTGTTTTGAATGCTGATCAATAAAAATAATAAAAAAGGTGTATCTGCAGTAAGTAAAGGAAGTAAATACAAATCCTGCTATTATCTGTAGAGAATGCTAATGCTATCTGTGTCTTGTTAGCGTGCGTTTGTGACAGGCTCGACGCGCTGGACTGTGTCCCTGCAGCGAGGGAATACGACGCAGTGGCAGAGCTTTAACCTGCTGCTCACTGTGTATTGATCTGCACAAGGCTCAGTGACTGGGCCTACACAGCACTGCACTCTGTCACCCTGCCCCCCCCCCACCCATTACCACTCCCACCTGCACCCATGGGCTCCCCCTCTTCCTCCTCTCACTATACCTCACTTTCCTCTAATGAGTTGCAACACTGATAACGAGCCTGATGATCTTCCATTGATTTGGCTATCACTTGCTTGTCTGGTAATTGATCCGTAGCTGAGCCTCTAGTTAATTATATGGGCTTGGACACGGACCCTTGGCCCGGGGGAATTCTCCGTCCCGCACAATAATAGTTTTAATAAAGGAGCCCAAGGATCTTTGATATCCTTTCCCATCAGATTTCATATTTTTAGCCTCCTTATATTGATTGTTCCATCACAGTTGAGCTGTGAGTGTTTATTTATTTCCTTTGTGGGACTGAAGAGAAATAATGAAGAAAATACAGCCATACATACATACATTACCATACATTTAAAAATTACGTTAAAATATGTAAGTAACTGTCCCACTGACCGCTTGACAATATTTTAACGATGCAAGTGAATCTAAGATTAATAATTGCATTTTTAACTGCGCTGAACTTGTTGGCTCGCAAAATGTTTTTAGACAATTGTTTTGAGTATAATACAGTGTATTGTGAGTATAATCCAGTGTGTTTTGGAGTATAATCCAGTGTGTTTTGAGTATAATCCAGTGTGTTTTTGAATAGAATCCAGTGTGTCTTGTAGAATCGGGTTTGAGTATTAATCCAGGGTGTGACTTTTGAATAGAATCCAGTGTGTTTTGAGTATAATCCAGTGTGTTTTGAATAGAATCCAGTGTGTTTTGAGTATAATCCAGTGTGTTTTGAATAGAATCCAGTGTGTTTTGAGGATAATCCAGTGTGTTTTGAATAGAATCCAGTGTGTTTTGAGGATAATCCAGTGTGTTTTGAATAGAATCCAGTGTGTTTTGAGTATGATCCAGAGTATTTTCAGTATAATCCAGTGTATTTTCAGTATAATCCAGTGCATTTTCGAGTATAATCCAGTGTGTTTTGACTATAATCCAGTGTGTTTTGACTATAATCCAGTGTGTTTTGCATATAATATAATGTGTTTGTGTTTTGAGTATAATCCAGTGCGTTCTGAATATAATCCAGTGTGTTCTGAATATAGTACATCATGTTTTTAGTATAATTTTGTGCGTTTTGAGTATTATCCAGTGATTTTGGAGTATAATCCAGCGTGTTTATAGTATAATCCAGTATATTTTGAGTATAATCCAGTGTGTTTTGACTATAATCCAGTGTGTTTTGTATATAATATAATGTGTTTGTGTTTTGAGAATAATCCAGTGTGTTTTGAATATAATCCAGTGTGTTCTGAATATAGTCCAGCATGTTTTTAGTATAATTTTGTGTGTTTTGAGTATAATCCAGTGTGTTTGGAGTATAATCCAGCGTGTTTATAGTATAATCCAGTATATTTTGAGTATAATCCAGTGTGTTTTGAATATAATCTACAGTCCATATGAAAACATCAACAAGTCCATGCGAAATGATGTAGTATTTAGGAAAACAAAATGTTTTCCTAAATACTACCGATTATAATGATTAAATTAATCAAATTGATCAAAGTTATCAAAGTTATTAATTGACACCCACCTTTCTTACTCAAATCATAGATCATGTTTCAACAGAGACTTAATTGTGAATTTATAAACCAATCATTACAAAGTGAATATTGTGTTTAGGTTCCACATTATATTAACTACACTTGATAAAGCATGAACAAAGACTTAATTCATAATGGACATTAAATTCCGTAACTGTTTAATTAAGGAGTTACAATTATGGTATTAATTAAATAGTTACTAAGCCTGAATTCTTCTTAATTAACAATTTGTTCATTATGAAGAAACTCTTTTTTTCATGCTTTATTCAGGATTATAAAAGTGTAGTTAAGGTATTACCAGTGTTTTCTCGTCTAATTGAACAAAACAACAAGTCTGTTAATTTCTTGATATAGTAAATTGCCATAATTGGACTGATGTCAGTAAATAAATGACAAATTAGCACCAGAATAGTGTGTGTAATAGTGGACTGTGAAGTAACACAAATCAACTGACAATGCCATCCAACACATCCCTTTATCCAACCGACAACGGCATCAACCGACCGTGTCAGGAGCTACGACTCCGGCTCGAGTGGCGCTGAAGAAACGAAAAAAGAGCCACAGCCCTGCACATTTAGAGACAGGAGCGGGCGAGCGAGAGAGCGAGAGAGGGAGGGAGGGAGGGGGGGAGGAAGGGGTGAGAGAGGCAAGAGGAGGCAGAGATGTGGAGAGATGAAGAGCGCGAGGAAACGAGCGAAAGGAACCACGGCTGCTAAATTGTCACTTAATATAATTAGCCTCAGCCTCGACATTAGCGTTTCAATAAGTTGTGCGGAGCCGAGGTGACACATTACGGCTATTACGACAAGGTTTTTGACAAGACGCACGGCTGATGGGTGGAAAAGGAAAATGGAAAATAGAAAGGACTGAGAAAAAAAAATGACTTCTTTGATTTAAGATTTTTTTTTGGGTGGAAATTTGTACCAATCTCAAATGTCATACGCAAACTAGGAATGCTTTTAACAGAGGTTTGGTGGCAATTTTGGACATTTTTAGATATCAAATGGCTTTTCAAGTGGAGTGAATGCATAAGTTGATCAAATGTGGTCACTTTCTGCGCCTGAATGGGCTGGACCGCATATTTAGGGAGACAAAGTGCATGGAGGCGCGTTGTTTTGGAGAGGTGTCCTGTGCCATGTCAGAGGATACATACATCTCCTTCCTCTCGCCTCCTGTGTGTCTTTTCCCCCTGTCTGCCTCCCTTTACTCCCCCATCCCTCATGTTATTCCCATACCTTCACTGCAGTGGGGACCAATTTGGCTAAAATGGAACCACTTCCTCATTTTTTTCTTAATTAAAATCTGAGAGCCTCGGCGGGAGGGAGGGAGGGATGGAGGAGGGAGGGCTGTTTCCTGCGTGTGCGTGTGTGTAAGTGTGTGAGCGTGTTCAGATGCAGGCTATAGTGGCAGACTGCCTGAGTTCCATTAGTCTTTCATTAGAGCTGATGTGAATTAAACAAAGGCACCGGCTTTTGTTGAAGTTTTTCCAGTCTGTGGATTCTTTTGACAAGTGTCTTAAAAGGACACGGTTTTCTCTTTTAATTTTAGTACTTTTCTTCTTGTCTTTTTTTGCCGTGGTTGATTTTTTTGTGAGAGGTGAAAGCTCCTGATAAGCTCCTTGTGTGTATTTGTGTGTAGCGGGATGGTCCCATAGGGAAGCTAAGTTGCTCTGAGACGCGGCGCTCGCTCACAGCGCACATGGTAATAAGGCAGGGGGACACACGCTCCCCCTTCTTGGAGCAGTGCAGTGCGCTGGTGTCTGCCCCCTCCTCCTTGCCCTCAGCAGAGGAGGAGTGTGTGTCATTGAGCATCTCAGTTGACTCAGTGAGCGTGTGCACACTCGTACGGACACTTGGAGAGCCACCGCTTCTCTCTCTCTCACTCGCTGCTCCAGCATTCAGCCACGCGCTCAGACCCAGCACTCAGCTCCTCAGCGGCAGCAGCCCAGAGCAGAGCGGTCAGAGCAGGCACACAGGACAGACGAGAGCGGAGCGAGCGAGGGACAGGACAGAGCAGGAAGAGCAGGAGGCAGGAGCGCTCCATCTGCAGCTGGGACTCACACAGTTCATGGTAAGAGAGCAGCCGGCTCGCACTGCCGGAGATCTGCAGGAGCAACTTTTATACAAGGGAATTCTTTTCTACAGTTTTCTGTTTTGCATTGTTTTGATTTTTTTAATAACTTTGAAAAATTCTTTTTGCTTCAAAATGTGTTGCATACAATTTGAACACATATTTTTTATTTTTTTATTTACTTTTTGTTTTTCCTTTGCTTATTACTTTTATATATATTTTTTATCTTTAGCTCATTTGTTAAAAAGCTGTTCTTGGATATCTATGTCATTTATTTTTCTCCAGATATATTACGCTTTTACTATTACATTTAGGTAAAATATTTACTATGTTTTTTTTTTATTCATCTTGATGTCTAAACACATTTTAGATCACTTTTTCTGATAGTGAATGTTGCTTTGCTCTTGATCTCTAAACCGTTCTCCTCAAACCTACATTTGTGGGTTTGTATCTGAGGAGGTGTATTTGAGTCCAGATGAGTACAAATGACTGACTGACAGATGGATTAAACCTAAGTGTGGGGCCAGGAGCAGCGGTGCTACTCCTCCTCATGATTTGAACTCCATGTTCACACACTTCTCAGCCCTCAGCTCACCTCCATCCCTCCACTCATCTCTCCTCACCTCCAACACCGCTGGCCCGTCCAAGACGAGGCCCCTGAGGACACCTCACCACAAGCCTTCTTTTTCTATCTTCACAAAAAATTAACCCACACACACCCACACACATATAGGCGCACACACACACAGTGGTCGGCCACCAGAGCTGCCAAAACCGCCCCTCTGCATGTTTTAGATGAGCAGGACTGCAGGGTGAAAAAAAGGCAACACGACCCTAAAAGAACCCACCTTCACTGACTTGTTGTGTCTCTCCTCCTTCCCCGCTGCCCTCCCTCTTTGTGTGTAGTCCGAGGAGGCAGACTTGGATGTGAGAGGCAGTGAGTGCAGTGACACAGTCCCAGCACAGCCTGGTGAAGAGCCTGAGTCGCCCAGGCCACGTCCTCCGGCTGAAGACACTTCTGACACGGCCGCCTCCTCCACAGGCGTCCCCCCCGGTGGCCAGCGCACCTGCAGCAGGGAAAGAAGCAGCCAGTCCGTCAGTGCTGGAGGTCTGAGTGCCGTTAGCATCGTTAGCAGCAGGACCAGAAGCGAGGGGGCAGGCGAAAGCTCCATGCAGTTCAGCACCAGACCGCCTAGTGCTGAGCAGCCGGGCTTCATGGGGACATGGCAGCAGCAGAGCACTGACAGTAACCTCCTGTACAGAATGTCCCAGCAGGTACGTCCCACACACTGCACTGTCTCTGAGTGAGTCCATGTGTCCATGTCTCTGTCCTCTCCTTCTTCATGTGCTGATGTGTGGATATGTGTCAGTAGGTTGTATACTGAGGGGAGGGGGCTGGTCTGGTTCAAACTTCACAGAAAGCACATTTTAAAACTTTTTTCATAATGATCGAATTTGTGTCGTTTTATTTTATTTAACTTTTTAATATAGTTTTTAGGGTTTTTATCTACCCACTTTCTTCTTCTGACCGTAACAATTCATGTGTATTATTATCTATTTAGTAACACTGCTCTTTTCTGTCCAGTTTGCATACTGTACGCTAATTTGTTTATTAGTCTCTTTGATGGATTATCTCTTGTCCTGCTTCGTTACGTACACGCTAAGTCTGCGTAATTGGTCCGTGAGCGGTGTGGACTTTTAAAAGCATACAACAGCAGTGTTTTGGTAACCCCGGTGCCGATAAAGAGCGGGCAAGGGGCTCCCCTCTGGGAGCGGCTAATTAACTTCATGTGGCCGAGGCAGGGCGCCTCTCACACGGCTGCGTTACAGCACAAGAGCCGTGGACTTCAATATTTCTGTTTCAACTTGTGATGATGTTCTAGTTTAAACTGAAGTGTGTGTCTGTGCGCGCGCCCGCGCGGCGCAGACAGTAAAGATAGAAGTGGTTGTTAGCTGCAGTTAATCATTGCTGGACCTACAGGCAGTACCATGCGAGTGTTGGTACAAAGCACAGATTCTCTGCGTAAAGCCTCAGCTCCTGTCTGAAGACCCCAGATTCCTCCTCACCAGGATAGGGACGGAGGCTTTATGTTCCACACAACTTTAATACTAGAGATTTACAGTGTAGACTTCTCCCTAAACCACTTTTGGTTCAGTGTTTGTCATTTGAAAGACGTAATGATCATTTAGCACCACGTTCACATACAGAGCCCCGCCACAGTCAGAGCATCCCTGTGCAGCTGACGGAGCTGCAGGTGGAAGGGCCGCTCCATGTGGGACCCTCTCCTCTTTACAAATGCGCACCGTTGTTTCAGTCTAATCAGCTGTGGGACTCGCTGTTATTTATCGCGCTCGTAGCGCTTAGAAGACATCCCGCCATGTTTAGTAGGCATGACAGAAATCCTCGGAAGGAAGCGGCCGCGATCCCTGACAGACTCGCCTTATTGGAATCTAAGCGATAATGACTTTGTGTTTGCCGAGCAGCGCGCACCCAGGGGTGCAGCGCGGCGCGCGCACATGCTTTATGGGCTCGGCTTTTTGAGGAGCTTTCTCCCATGTGCGTGTGTTTAAGAGCGGCCAAGTGACGCCAGGGACGCGGTATTTGAGCGTTGTTAGGCCGAATTATATTTGCAGTGGATCGATGGACAAGCAAATCAGCAGTGCGCGGAGCTCAGACGCGCGGAGCTGCAGGGCGGACTTTGAGCGAGTGGACAGCAGACTACACGCACTCTATATACCCAAAACATGGCACAACATTTTATATACGGATACAAGAATGCAACGAATTAACTATTCAGTAATAACCTACCAAAACGAGACTATTTTAATTCATCGTTGTCCCTCTAAAACGTTATGGAGCATTCTGGGATAAATCTAAAATTACATTTTGTTGGACAGAAATCACTCTGAATACAAGAATTCATATAAATTGTACATGTTTATTTTTTTTAAATATTCATTTCTTATGGGCCTAAATGTAGCCTAAACCACATTTGAAACCACACTTTCTAGTGCACCTGCTGAAGGGAGTATGTTTAAAAGTGCAAATGGAAATAAAGACAAATTATGTCGAATGTTTAATTTATGTTGATTAATTTAAGTTATTTACATACGAGTTGTAGTGTGTTCTTGTCCACTCTGCTTAACACACTTCCGAATGTGCTCATAATCGACCTGTGCAGATTTGGTCATCAAAGCGTCACTGGGAGCAGAGGTAGTTACGTTCTTCACAAAAAGGCCTAAATAGGCTTTTAATGTGGACTCCGTTTTATTTAGTTTATTTTTACAAATTACAAAAGGCAATATCTGAGGAACCTTTAACTGGAAACGAACAGCTGAAGTGAAATCAATGCAATGGATTTCATCCTCCAAATGCTCAGAAAATGAGAGAGCATTTAAAATTCACCGCGAGGACAGACTTGCATCATTGTTTATGTGGTGAAAAATGCGAATATTAATCATTCGAAGTGGAGTTATTTCCAGGAATAATATTTGGAGAGTTTAGGCCTAATTGAGGCGCAACATTACGCGCGTGCTTGTGGCTATCGACTCCTGCGAGTTCACAAGCCGCAGTTAAGTGAGACCGCGACGATAATTGCTCCTCGTTTAGGGCACAATGCATCAGCTCCAGGCCGCGTTTCTTTAAGCTGCTTCCTCCTCATGCACACACACCGCACACACACACACACACACACACACACACGGACACCCACACACACACACGGCATTAAAAAAAAAAAAAAAAAAAAGAAAGCAGTTGTAAAGCACGTGTAAAGGATGCTTGAATGTCCCCTCTCCTGAGTGTGGAACGGCGAGGTGGAATGTTGAGCTGTGTCTGTCGCGTTGCACTCGCTAAAAAGCCTCTTCCTTCTCTCTCTACAAGGCTGCTGTAGCGCGTCTCCTTTCAGTGCGACACGTCCACTAAGGCCCGCGACATTGCACGAGGTACGGTGGCTCCTCTACTGCCCTTTTTTTCTCCAACCACTAAAGAAATAATAATAATAATAATAATATATATATAATAATAGGAAGTAATCATTTTCAAATTTAGGTCTAACATTTTTTATGACAGCTATACTATCTTATACTATATTTTTATTTGTATTTTTTTGAGTTGTATTTATTTATTTTATTCCATTGTCAAATAACATTTTCAGGGATAGGAGATACAGTACAATCCACGATAAAAAAATTTATTTTGTCAAAATCACAACATGTTTCTTCTTGGTGTTTCGTGGCTTGTGCTCATGGTTTGTTTTGTGTGGTTGCTTTAAATGTTTACTGTTCGCCCTTTTACCCATGTTTTTCCCAATGTGGTTTTCAAACTACAATATGGCAATAAACTAGACTAAACATGGCACGGAATGTTTTTTAAACATCTACGCCGGAAACAAAATTACATAAATACTATTTCAAAACGTAGCTTGAAAATACACCTCGTTTCATCTCTTGTGCGATTTACTATTCATCCACACATTTTCCAAACCGCATTTTTTGTCGTACTGTTTTCGTCACCCCTGGTTCAAAGAGCTGCTCTGACATATATCGGCTAATATCACTTGTGTTTTCATCTCCGTCTATAAACGCTGCTCTCTAATCTACCTACACACCACCACCAAACTGCTACACTGCAGTCGGAGCGGCGAGTGTGCTCCCATTGCCTTCCACTGCTGCGTTGCATGTTGCATATGTACGCATAGCTTGTCTCCTCTGCTCTTATTGTGTGCGACCTGGACTCTGTGATTCGATACTGTGTGCAGAATTATCCGCAGGAAAAAAAAAAAAAAAAACCGTGTGCGCGCCGCTTACACTGCTCTTATTATTTCCATGTTGCTCTGCGATGGGTCATTGCCACACATGCACCGTCGAGGATGTAGATTCCTTGTATATCTGGTGTCCGAGCTGTAACGTTCATCTGTACTCGTGCCATTTATTTTCTGTGTGGGTGGCTGAACGTCTGGCGTGTGTGCCAGTTGTGTGCACTTCTGTCCTGAATGACGCTGTGTAAAATACTGTAAGTGTGTGTCTTTCTTTTTTCTTTTTTTTCTTTTTTCTTTTTTTGCCTGCATGGCGTTTGCGTGTTGGCTTGGCTTCCATGTGTGCGCGGGTGCGAGTTGAAGTGTCTCTTGGCTGGCCTTGGCTGCAGCGCTGGAGGAGAGCAGAGGTGAAAGAGGAAGATTTGCAGAAAAGACACGCACCGCTTCCCCCATTACTACTTTTCTTTAATTTTTTCTCTCTCTTTTTTTTTTTTTTAGCCCCTTGCCGTCATTCTCATTTCAAACTACCTTTATGTTTGGTGTGAAACTAAATCTCTTCAGCTAACATCACCTGCTTGAAAAGTGTAGCCTTTTGACCGCTCCCGTCTGCACTATTTGGACTACAAACATACAGTATTTGCCTTGTTTGTTATAAAGTAATTATTCGAGCGCCACTGGCTATTTCAGAAGGGCCAAGTAACATTAGCAGCGCGTGCTTTCTCTCAACTTGATGATGATGTACAGTATGCTTTTCTTGAAGGCAACAATTTTTCTTCCAATGTGAGTGGGAAGGTATAGCTGCGTATTTACCGTAAGTCTTGTACTGAGAGAGCATCAACAAGTAAAGAAGATGCACAACCTTTCCATTCATGATGTATTTGGACTTTTTGGATTTGATGTGTTTTTCTTTTGGTAAAATGTATCATGAAATATCAGGTGGATGTTAACCTTTTAGAATTGAGTGGGGAAATGCTGCTGTACGCTCTTACCATAGCTTGTTGTGTGTCATAGTGTGAACAGAACATGTTTTATTGCATGGTCTGATCCACTGGAGGCGTCTTCAGTGTCTGTCGGAAACCCAAAAGTGCTTGGATTCGACGCCGATCTATTGTGATGTCGATGCAGTTGTGATGACAAAGCTGATTCTGAGGTTTGAGGTAAAAAATTTAAACTATACTTGACAATAGATCATAAACGCACGCCGAGAATGAAACGTTGTCATTTTGATGAGGTGCAAAATGTGATGTTTTGATGATTTGATTTCATGAAGTTTGAATTACGCTGTTGAGATTTACATTCTGCTCAACGCCTCATATTTGTTCTTGGACATGAAACTGAGATGGTTGTGTACAGATCGGCTTGACTATGTCCTACAATAACACACATTGATCACCACTGTCCAGTTATGACATCAGAGCTCTGAAATCTTGCAGTTTTTCTGTCATTAATCTCAGCGAAAACAGGGCTTATTTTGTCTGTGTACATGGTTGTGATCATGTGCGCCCTCACCAGCACAGTCTGCATTGCCGGTGCGAATGGGCCCTACAGGAGCACCGTGCACAGTTGTGGGTACAGTTACCGCCTTGGATGAGAGCGCGGGGGCCCCGGGGCCGTATGTCGTCAATACGCATCATGTGAGCGTCACTCAACTAGTTTTACGTCAGCTGTTTCCTGCGTGTCCTGAGGAGATGGCCTGCTCACACCACCATTGTGCACCGTGTGTGTGATGCTGAGGAAAGATAGAAAGAGCGGGAGCGGGAGAGAGAAAGAGAGCGAGATTAGAGGGATGGAATCCGAAAGGCTGTCTTTATCAGCCAGAGAAGAAGAGAAGGTCCGAATATCAAGAGCTTAACTGAAGCATTTTCCCATAGACCTTTCATCAGGGGTGGGCAATATTGACGATATTCAAACAATATTTTCACAATCCATCTGAAATGTGCTCAAATCCGCAAGTATCACACAAATCGTGAATGGACCATGAAATGAACCACAAAAGGGCAGAAATATCACTTTATATTCTTGTTTGCAAGATGGAAGTTGACGTTTCTGTTTAGTTTATTTTATCAGCTCTTATTGTGGACATTATTCATAGTTTTAATTATAGATGATATACTCAATAGTCCCAATATTATAAATGTATCTCCCACTTCCACTCATACTGCACATTTGATTTTTTGTGTTTTATTCATCATTCTTGTGCATCTCTTTGTTTTCTTTTATTGTGAAGACCGACCTGAAAACCAAATTATTACATTACTTTTTTAATTGTATCTTGATAGTTTTTTAGAACTCCAGTAAAGTTTGAGACACATTTCTCACACTTTTTTGGTCAGATGCCCTCAATATAAACCACTGACAGCGGAACAGACACTCTCCACAATCGCAATCAAAAACAGAAACATTAAATATTAGCTTGCCCTGTGTCGCCAATGCATTACAATAAGCCTATTTAGAAACACTTGTTTATACATTGACACAACCAAGCATGTGATTTCATCCATTCATCTGTTTAGCAGGCCATTACCCTCAGACACACACACTTTCAGAATCATGCAAGTTGAAAGAGTGGTGGGCTATTTGTTGCATAGGAAAATATTTAAATAGTTGATTGTTGTATGATAAGAGTTAGTGAAAATGAACATTTTCAAACAAGGAAAAGGGTCATATTTCTGCACTTTTTTAAAATTTTACAGAACATTTAGTTGCAATATTTAAATCTAAACCACAACATTTACAGGCACATTTTGGCACACTTCCAAAGGACTATAAAATCTGATTATCCAAATTGTTGTGCTCTTTTAGATTGGTCTTCAGTAGCAATTGTGTAGTTCTCTTTTAGACCAGATTTAGCCCCAGTTTAGAGCTAGAATAGCCCCGTTTTACACATGTTTTGGCCCTAGTTTAGAGCTAGAATAGTCCCGTTTTACACATGTTTTAGCCCTAGTTTAGAGCTGGAATAGCCCTGTTTTACACATGTTTTAGCGCTAGTTTAGAGCTAGAATAGTCCCATTTTACACATGTTTTAAGACTAATTTAGAGCTAGAATAGCCCCGTTTGACACATGTTTTAGCTCAGTTTAGAGCTAGAATAGTCCCATTTTACACATGTTTTAGCTTGTTTAGAGTAGAATAGTCCAGTTTTACACATGTTTTAGCCCTAGTTTAGAGCTGGAATAGTCCTGTTTTGGACCTGCTTTAAATTTAGTGACACTCAGAGGCCAATTATGTCTCATAGGTGTACTTGATGTAAAACGTTTGAGAACCACTGTCCAAACCGTCCTCGCTAGTGTTCTTTCAACCAAGCGTGCTAACCTTTTTGTGTCTGGGGGCGCTCGTTTCCTGCAAAGCGACGGAGAAATGGCTTGGTGTGAAGAGGAAGTGTGCGTTTTGAAGGGCCACTCGCTCAGGATGTCACCGCCCCGCCACTCGCTAATGAGAGGGACAAGTCTCACACGCACACACACACACACACACACACACACGCACACACACACACAGAGATACTTGCTCCCTCTCCGCTTGGATATGGCAGGAATGCAAGCAGCTGTCACCAAGCTCCCGACGGTTATGCGAGGGACTTGAGTGTAGTTTATAATATGTGTGTCTCTCTTTGTATGTGTATGTGTGTGTGTGTGTGTGTGTGTGTGTCGGCATGGCGGTAGGTTCCAGGGGTCAGAGAAGTGTTGAGAGGAGGGAGAGGTCCAGCTTTGAGTTCACTGACCCACACATTGCCACCAGAGAAGAGGGCAATGTCTTGTAGCAGATTTAAAGGGCCAGTGTGTAACAGTATGTGAGTGTGTGTATGTGTGCGTGTGTTCTGATATAGATGCATAGCTGCTATTTATTACGTTTTGTTTTGTTCAAAATGTGTAGTTGGCTGTTATACTTTGGTCAGGTATCTGGAGAAGCCTGAAATGCAAAGTGCAAT
This sequence comes from Chaenogobius annularis, assembly GCA_015082035.1. NCBI lineage: Eukaryota > Metazoa > Chordata > Actinopteri > Gobiiformes > Gobiidae > Chaenogobius > Chaenogobius annularis. Next base: position 1,112,001 of record BJKM01000122.1, on the reverse strand, counting down.
TTTATTAGCAACTTGAAAAATATTATGTTTTTTATCAACGTTTAGCGGCAAAACTTCATAATAACGTTAGTAAAGACTTAATTCATAATGAACAAATTGTTTATTAACAATAATTCAAGCCTATTCACTAAAATTTTAACCCTAGCGCATTCATTAAGTTGTTACTATGTATGAATAATTCTCATTAAACTATTTGTTCATTATGATTTCAGTCCTTGTTCATGTTTTATTAAGGATAAATGAGGTGTAGTTATAGTAAAGTGGTACCAGTTTAGCAAACGTTGAAGATTGGAGTACAGCGTTTGACAAAATTGGCGTATATCTGTACTTTTCAAATGTTCGGAATTGTGTGATATTGTAGTCACTTTTCATCTTTTCATTTATTTAATTGAGCCATTGATTCAGCTGCCAGCGAGACCACCTAGTATTGCAGTTTTCCCAATTTTCCGCCAAGTTTCCATGCACATACTGCCATTTAACTGTAAGAGCACAAGTTTTCGAACGGAAACCTTTTATTTTCGTTGTATTTTAAGCCCATATGGCCGAGACATTGTTGCGTTCTTCCCGTCTGAAAAGGAAGGTGACATTAGGTGTGACCTGCGCTAAGTGACAGGAACTAGGGCCATACTTTCACCGCCGCTTCTCCCTTTTCCTGTTATTCCTCCACTCCTGTTATTTTGTTTTCTCTGGAGCCGCGCCAACGCAACGGGCAAATCAACAGTCTACTATTTTTACATCCGACTTTAAGGACCCCCCACCCATTTGCTACCCAAACCTACTCCTCTCGCTCTCTTGCTGCCAGTCTGCCCCATCACCAGAAGAATTTTGGAGCATATCCTGTAGTAGAATATTATAAAAAAAATATTTTCCACAAAAAAAGTCTAATCTTCTAAACAAAGGTGATATTTTTGGTCTTTTGTGTTTAATTATACATTCCTTACATATTTGTGTGATTCTTGAATCTTAATCAAAACATTCCCAAGCCTATCCAATCACATTTTTGAGGATTGTTGCTATCAAATCGATAATAAAAACATAAAAATATACTCCTGTTTGTCAATATCTACCATGCACACCCAAGCCAACCTTTCATTTTTCGCTGCCGGTGTCACCGTTTTCAGAAAAAGCACTCCCGAGTAGATTGCTATTATTATTGTTGAAGCCATCATCATTTGGGCTTATTTTGGTTATGGATAATGATTGTAATTTTGCTCACAATTGACTCTTTTCCTCTCTCTAATACAGCGTAGAGTACAGTATGTTTGTACCGTGCTTGTGTTACTGAACAACACTTTCTCCACAGGTAGCTTTGAGTTCACAAATACAGAAATCCAAAGAACTCAGCAACACGTTTTTTTTGTCCATCTATCTTGGTGTGGGTATGATTTTTGTGCAAGAGGCCCAGCCCAGGGAGGATTTCTTGGGGAGTTTTTGGAGAAGGGAGGCTAGTGGTACAGGCGGTGGTGGGCACGGGGCCAAAATACACACACGCACATGTAGAAATCCAACTCCTTTAACTGGAGATACCCACTTGCATGTTGCCTAATGCGGGCCATGCAAATTGCTTCCGAACAATAGCGCGGTTTTAACCCTTCTAAACTCACGAGCTCATTAGCTACTTTGTGTTGGGAGCGCAACATATGTAAGCATTTGTTTGCGCGCTCTGCTGACGGGGTAAAGATGGCGGATTCATAATGTTTAATGGCCACTGTTAAAATGCAGCTGCCTTGGCATCCCACTGCTCGTGTTTTCCTGGCTCGCTCACGGGTGGCTCTGCGTTTTTGTGTGGGCTGCTCGGAGAGTGTGAGTTGTCGCTGAGCAGAAATGCGTCCGAAAGTTGTAGGACTTCGCCTGAAAGTTGATAATGCCGTCAAAGTCATTGTTTGTTTGTCAGTTTATGCTTTTTAAACGTGCGATGTACTGATGTCATGCCCTATCCAGGTTTTGAAATTGTTACACTTTTTTGTACAGCACCATTGAGTGTCATGAAAAGCACAATATGACAGAAATGATTAGAATGTGTTTTTTATTTTTCAAGCCATCTTACCTTGGGATACTACGTCACAGGCACCATTCGGGCATTGTTTTTTACTAAGAACTAAGAAAGCTTTCTGTGATCCACTGCTAAAAAAAACTATTTTAAGACTTATTAATTCAACTGGGCCCCTAACTGGAGAACTTTTGCATACACTGTCATTTAGAAGCTCATACTATTGCATAATTTATCTAATAGAGATCCAAAAGTCTGTGGACTGCATGCCAGCTAGCCCCATGCTGAGAATTGATACTTTCCAAAAGACTGAAAAATTGGATGATCTGATTCCCTTGTCCTTTCCTTCTTCTTTTGACTTTTTCCGGCGTTGATAATCTGTATTCTCCGATCCCTTATTGAGCCACTTCACTTTCTAACAATCCATAATGTCAGTTAAGTCACAAATTATCTAATTAGCTCTCTGCGATGGACATCAATGGACCTGACCCCGTATCCGTGGTAACCAGACAGAAATCGTACACCCCCCCACTCATACTCTCCGTAACCTCCCCTAACCAAGCGTGACACGCCGTGCCGTCTTTCGTTCTGCGCCTTTGGTCCTTAACAACGGAACAAAGTGAGAAGTCTTGTCGCGTTGGAAGCGTGGTAAAAGGTGGAAAATGCATCCGAAGTTGTTGTTGATGTGTTGGCCCGGCCTCGCTCATTGTCGGGAAACACACTCTAGCGATAAGTGCTATGTCGGAGCTTGCGACTTTGGTTGCCATTAAATATTTCATAGCCGTTTAATCCATTTGATATGTTTCCTCTTCCAAGCGCATGGCTTTTGTCCGCTTTATCCGGAGACATTACTTCACAGCTTGTTGATCAGTCTATAGCTTTGTAAAGAGCGGCAACTTGGGATTTATCACCAAGATTTACGACATGTTTTTTTCCCTTCTGCGCGGCCATCACGCTCATAAATTTACCACCTTGTTCCTGGATAAAAAGGGGGCTCATCGAGGTTAAAGGTGATCCTACTTGATCAATGGGCGACCGCATGTAACGCTGTCACATAAAATATAATATGAGATTTACAGCGGAAACGGCATGAAAATAAAGGTACTTAATCTTGTGTTGGTAGATGTCGCGGGTGAAAATGATGATGACAAACGGCGGAGAACAAAAAGCTTGTGCATCATTCAAAACACAGGTTCAGTGAGATCAATTGGTAATAGGTCGGAGTCGCAGCCGGGGTGATTAGAGGCGTCGACTTGGCCGTGTTGTAAATGTTGTCAGATCTGTTAAAGGAAGCCTAATACCTCTCAGGTTGAAAGCTGTAATAACATCAAGTGTAACTGGATCCGCGGGGAAAGTGCAAGCGAGAAGATACGGGGGGAAAAAAGAAAAACTCATTGTGCGGATCACACCTAGCCCTGATGTGTTTGTGCATAAACTAGCTAGCATAAGAGGCCAGAGCCGCGGGGTTGCTCCTGGCATTTTTTCGGTCACCAGCTGCCTGTCACACTAGAAAAAAAAAAAGAACCAAAAAAAAAAAACCGGGTACGGGTTGTGAGGAGAGGACAAAAGGAAAAGGGAGGGAGGGACTGTGGAAATCATGTCACGTAGCGCTAATTCATCCAACCTCATTAGAGAGAGGGAAGGGACCGGCGGCCCCTCTCTCAGGAGCAAAGGGCCGCGACTCCCACACACACGCTACACACATGCATGCGCTCATTGTCAGTTTGTCTTCGGCACATACTTGCACTCACTCCTCGCAAACACAGATGACACGGGCACATGGCGAGGCGCGGGGGCAGTTTGGGGAATAGAAAATTGCCTTCTCAGGAAAGGGCCCGGGCCAATTAAGGACCTGACCGGATTGAATGTCAAGTGTTAATTTAGACTCCCAACCCCACCCTCACCACTATGCACCTCCGTCTTACAAACACCCCACCCGCTCCCCGCTCGCTAACTCCGACCTACCTTCCCCTCCTCAGCGGTGCGTGTGGTACAGATGAGCAACGACGTCAAGCCCCCTAGCCGTATTATGTGTCGCAGGCAAGTGGCAAATGTGCATCCTCCTTTTTAGCCTTTAGCGACGAACCCTGGGGGACGTTAGGGGGGGGGCACAGAGCAAGAGGAGGGAGGAGAGAGCGAGAGGATTAAGTGTACCGCGGTGATAAGAACGAGGGGGGGTTACGCTTGGGACGGAGGGAGAAAGAGGAGGAGGGTAGAATGGGACACAGGGCAAGAGAGAATGTTTGATCTCATAGGACTGGGTGGAGGTCTTTGATAGTCTTTTAATTGCCCTGCGTTTTTGATGAGGTGCGTGGGGCAGCTGAGTAGGCACTTTCGCGCACAGGCGGCAGTGTACTGTATTTCAATGCCATTTGTAGAGGAAGAAGTTTGTTTTTTTTGTGGCGATGGAAATATGTTTGGTCGGAGGGTTGCGTTACCATGCAGTGCCTTGATGGATTGCAGTTGTGCACACTGTAGCAGCGATTGAAAATGTTAAGCTAGCATTGTAGCAGGGTCATGTGGTTATTTGTTAATGCGTACTTTGAAATCAGTACAACTTTCAGTGTGTTTTATTGGAAACGTTTTAAAATGACTGTAACTTTGCACGTATTGTAGACTTTGGAGACATATCGTGGTACTGTAAAGGGTCGCGATATGTCATTTCTCAAAACGACTTCCGTTTTGTTTTGTTTTATTTGAATTTTAATTATGTCGACTTTGGAAGCAAGTTGCAAAAGAATTAAGCCAGGAAAAGTGTGACGTGTTACGTAAACAAAATCCTTTTTCCACCACTAAAGTGCTTCAGGGCTGCTTTGTGTTACATGCCATGAATGAAACGTACATTGCAATTTCGAAGTCCCATTTTTAGGCGGCTTGATGATAGTGGAAAAAGTTCAGTCACTAAGTCTTGCCCTGTCTTGCGCACTACAATGATCTCATGATTTGTGAACTCGGCACTGGCACGGGGGCAGGAGAGCCGGACTGATGGTAAATGCCCACCTCCTTTACCTCTGTGATCTAATAGACATCCACTTAGTCTTAATGGGCAGATTCGCTTTCTCCTCTTGTGATGACTGTTGCACTCTTTTAAAGGTAGAATTGCCAGCTTGTCTTTCGTACGGACCCGCCCCTGCCTTAGCCTCTGTAACTCATCTTCACTGCCCCGCGATAGAAGCAGCGCGGATAAATATTAATGGCGGGTCTCCTCTCCGGCCCCTCTGGCTACACGTGTTTGTGAGAGGTGCTTTGTTTTACGCTCGTGTCTGGTGGTGTTCACGGGCTTGTCCGGTGAGCATGTATATGGTGTATAGTGATAGCGGCGATGTGGTGAAATGGAATAGAGAGGGTAAGTATTGATCATGTCCCCCTGTGTGTTATTAGCTCTGCTGCTGCTGCTGACAGAGAGAGCCGGAGTCACTGGAAACACAACCTGACACAAACGTAGACGCACACATTGTTTACAAATGCCTGAACGTATTTGCAACAACATATTATTTAGTTTGCATGTTTTGGCAGTTTGAATACATGTTATCCAGTGGGTAATATTACACTTGACTCAAAACGTTTGGTAGAAAAAAAAATAAGTATTTGAATCAATTGCACAAAGAAAGATTTGTTGTATTTTGTCATGGAAATTCTCATCATGTTCATGATGATAAATTATCCTAGTTTATTAGAACAATACTACTTTTATTTGAGAATGTGTATCTGAACTTTCTAAATTGTTTACAGTTTTACAACAAACACAGTTAGCCCTGAACGTGTCATTCATCTTTCATAATCCTGTGCAATACTGTTATACTCCTGTGCAATACTGTGACATAATGTCAATCATCCCTGTGCAATATTTTCTGTCCATAAGACAGCTGTAAATAAGAGTGTTATTATTATTAAGATTATAAGAGTTTACTTCTTTTTTTTTTTTTTCTTCTAAGTTATCTGTTTTTATTATTATGCTGTGCCTAATCTGCTTCTGTACCTTTGTACTGCAATTCGACCCATGTGGGACAAATAAAAGTGATCTTATCTCATCTTATCTTAAAACCAGTACTTTTCTCTTGGTTTGAGGGTTATTTTGAGCCATTCTTGATGACATTCTCTGTAAAGGTTTTTGAGTTATAGTCCTGTGCTCTTGACCAAACGATCATCAAATCCACTAGAAACAATTGGACATTGATTTGAATGAATACTGTTGACCAAACCTTTTTATTTTTTGGGGTACTTCAATACTTCTGCTGAAATAGATTTTTGGATGTGTCTACTTTACTTTTAGTTCAGTAGTTTTTTTTTTTTGCACATCTATCTGGACTTTACTGTAAGTAACAACAAATTGAGCACTTCTTCCACCATGGCTTAAATACCTCCACCAAGGCATTAGGGTTCTAACGTAAAAGGATCAACAGTAGGACACACATTTAGCTATATGGTGACGCTCAAATGAATGAACCATTTGAAATGAACTCAAAACAGTCCTACGAAAGAATAGCGTGAATCCCCCGCCTCATTGCTCTGGCTCCTTACACGTATGTCCCTTACTTCTTTATACTTAACGCCTCGCTCTTTTTTCAAACATAGTCAATTTATGTCCCTCACTCCACATTTATGTTCCACATTATTACAATCTTCCGTGTCAATCTCCTGAAGTGATAACACGCGCTGGAGTTCACGAGGGTCGCCACCGAGCGTAATTCAATCTCTGATCACTGATTTCCTAACAGCAATTTGTCCAGGTCTCCAGGGCTGGTCGTTGGGGGGGGGGGGGGGGGGCGGGGATGGGGTGGGTGTTAAGGCCTGGCGTAAGTGCTCCTTCTCTGGGTATAGATAGCCATGTCTGCAGGGCTCTCCGGAGCTCCAGTGGTCAGGCGGCACTACCGTAGAAGTGTGTCAGCCCATAATTGATTACCTGACCTGCGCGAGTAAGGACAGAGGGAGAGGGGGTGGATAGATACGATAGATAAGAAGGGAAAAAGAAGAAATTGCGCGACCGGTGGCTTAATCTCTCCGGACTGGCCATTTTTCGCCTGCGGATGATAGATACGGAGAGGCCAGCGCGTGACACAGATGGATAATGCGAGCGTCCGGGGGTGATAGAGTTATAAATTAACACATTACGAGCCCTTAATGTGGACGAGCGCCGACGACCCCACACCAAGCCTATGGGCGCTATCACTGGCCACAACACACAGAGTATAAACACGCCCACGGTCTCACTGGTGCGGCTGGCTGAGTCCTGGGTGCGATTGGACTCCTCAAGTGGCATTGATTTGTGAAAGTGCTGAATTAGCGCAAACTGTGCAGCAGCTGGCTCTCCACTACTTTGTTTCATCATCGCTTTACTAGTGTTTAGCGCTCCCGTTGTAGAGTCCAGCCCTTTACTTTTCAAGCGGTATTAAAGTGCTTTGGGTGACAGCGGAACTACTGGCCAAAATACTCAAAACGATTACGGTAAAAAATTTTATGAATTTCAGCTTCATCTGGTCAAATCTGGAGGCGTTGATGAAGGAAAGTGACAGCGTTCCTGTTGATCTCAGTTTAAATATAAATATAATAATATATACCGTTCAAAATACCTAGGGAACAACACCTCGTCTAAAATTGTAAATGTTTGTTTGTTCTTTTTATTGTTTAAGTTAATCATCTGTCTTTTTGCATACAGTAAATTGGTTTATCATAAAGTTTGGTGTCTTCCTCAAAGCTCTCATTAAAATACCACAAAAGCTATACCTCTTCTCTCAGTGGTCTCAGCTCCACGTTCTCCTCTTCCTCTCCTCACAAGTGCTATACTTTCGGTACTTTTCCCCCCATGATCGCCCTGGCAAACGCCTCATTATATTTCCTGACTTGTCTGTCTCCAGCTGGAAGGTCTCACCCAAAAGAACAGTTGTGTTTTCTCTCCTCCTCACTGTGGCCCACAGTATTGGCCAGTCCACAGTGTAATGTCGCTGCGTCTGAGCCTGTAAGGGAAGTGGTGTGTGTGTGTGTGAGTGTGTGTGTGTGTGTGTGTGTGTGTGTGCTGTGTGTGCGGAGCTGGGGATCGGTATTTAATAGGCAGACAAACACATGAGCTACAGTAATATCCAGACTAGCGGTAGCCTGCACAATGTAAGGCCACACACAGTGACAAGGTCCTAGCAGTATTTAAAACTCTGCTACAGCTGTGAGAAGCAATTGTAAAGTAGTATAATATGTGCAGTAACGTGTTTTAGAAATCTAGATGGAGACCAAGACCAATGGTGACAAAAAGAGTCCAAGTGTCTTGCACAAGGAAATAATGGTAATTTATGGCAGGGATCAAACTAACTGGCAAATGCTCTACTGAGCCACGGCCAACTCATTTTGTTTATACAGATTTCATTACAAGAAAGAAACAGAATTTTGTATACCGTTTTAATTGACCTTAATAAAACATGATCAGAGACTTGATTCGTAATGAACAAATTTATTAAGAATGATTCAGGCTGAGAAACTATTTGTTCGTCATAAATGAAGTGTTTGTTCATGACTTATTATCTCTATTCAAAGTGTAGTTGTTATAAGTAGATTTTATTTTTTAAGCTAGTGTCATTACGTATTCTGGTATTTTCATTAAAATGAGCTATGTTGCATCTGATTACTCCGGAAAGGTGTTTTCTACACAGTGTGAAGAGAAGGAAACATCCCGCAGTGAAAAGTAAGTGTAAAAAAGTGTAATGGCTTCCACAGCTACAGGCCTGTGTCTAACCGCAGAGAATTCCACTGGTGCGAGCGTCTCTTAAAGAACAAATGCAAGAGCGTGTAGCCCCGTGTTGTGCTTGGGCTTACGACTCGGACAGACTGTCTGCTGTGTGAGCCCGAGCCCCGGCCGGCAGCCAAGAGGTTCACTTTTGTTAGTGTCTGCTCCATTATCACCATCACTGTGTGTTTGTGCAGAGGGGGAGAGAGGGAAGAGAGGGAGCAGCCAGAAAGTGTCCCCAGATCTTCTTTTCCTCCTCCAGGCCAAACACTTACCATCTGGTGGCCAACGCTTGACCCGTCTCTTGGGTTTAGTGTATCTGAGCGATGAGTGAGTGACCGCTGACCAGTATACCCACATATATACCCTTACGTAGCCCACTTCCCTTCTCTCAGTCCCTCCCCCCCCTCTTCCAATCCAGAGTGTCCATCTCAAGCAGCCCTCCCACATCCCGACCCTGTCTGCACACACCAATGGTCGATGAAAGGTTGATCGCTGCCTGATCCGTCCACCGCGCCAATAAAACGCTCAATAAAGTCGGCATCCTTGACCTGAAGGGCCCTGATAGAAAAACATCTTCGGAGGGAAAGGCACCCAACACATAGACAGACGTAACCGTACTCCGCTGTGGACTAATAAAAGTAGTTTCTCAGGTCTATTGTGGAGCAATTTTGTGGATTTCTGCCAGCATTTTGACTGAGGTTCAGTGCGCTGGTTCTGTTGTCAACTGTGAACCAAAGTTTGAGTTATTACATGCGTGCATTAGCTATTCATAATACTTTGTTCAACCTTTAATCATTAAAACCAACAACAACATTTAGAACAGACCTGCAATGAAGCTCCATGTTAATAATCCTAACGTGTCAAAGCCCTTCACTTATGACCAATACATTTTTAAAAGAAAGAACTATAAAACACAGGACTTGCACAGCCCTGTTCGAATAATACGGTTACGCATGAACATAAAATACATACAGTAGGTCATCATAACAGTTTTGACGTCTCTAAATGTTTATGAGCCTTTTTAGACTGGCAGAGGGGTGATTGAAGTAGTGAACGGAGCATAAAGCTTTCACCACAAGAGAATGTTTGTGTTCCAACAACTATGCGGCGGTAAAGTTCTGTCATTCGTGTAAAACCATTTTGAAAATTCAAGTGTGGCTACATTTGTGGTGGGTTTACTGCTTTAGGTTTAATATTCATTCACACATTGCCTTTTTTGGCAAGTTGGAGAGTTTCTCTTCCCTAAAGGCACCACATATAGGCCTATAAACAATTATTTTACCAATTGGGGAATCATAGCAATTTATTTTGTTATTCCTACTTTTCCTTTCTATTTGTAGTGATTGATACTGGGGAACTATTTTAATAGCTTTTAATGGCTCTATTTAATTTTTTTCTTTACCTTTTTATGGCCCTCAAAAACAAACTCCCTCCCCCACAAAAAAAAACGTATTTGAGGAAAATACATTGTTTCACTTATCTCTTCTTCTCTGGAACCCATATCATACGGTAAAAAAATGAAATAAAAATAAAATCCTTAGCGCCTGTGTGAGCCTATTTGTAGTAGCGACTGTCCCTTTCAAGGAAATAGGAAGTGCCAATCCTTTTCTTTGAACTCGTTTATTGTGAGGAGAACAAGGCCTGCGTGGAGAACAGGTCACCGTCAGGGCCTAATGGCGGTGTGATGTTGTGACTACACCTCTCCATTCACGTTAAATAACAGCGAGAGAAAAGGGAGGGGACCGCGAAAGGGCAATGTGTCGGGAAGGCTGGCACAAGTGGAGTAAGAAAAACATTAAGTGAGGGATGAGAGGGAGGGGGGAACGGTGGGGGGAGCTAGGCCAGAGACTGATGCATTGTGACAGTCACTTAGACGCATTTCACTTCCCCTAAACTGTGACTCTCTCCGCCGGAAGAAACGGCCTAAGTTGGGACGATTATGGCTGGAAGGAGATATGACAGGACCCATGCGGAGTGAGACGACGCACACGGGGAGGAGGCGGGGGGCCGAGGGGGAGGGGGGTCGCGGAGAGTGGAGCAGACAGAACAAGTCCAGCTCATAAATATATACAGTATGTAATGTCTGTGAATGTAACAGAGGAAGTGCGCGGGATACAGTAAGTGGTGGCGTTGAAAATCAATAGTTCAGGAGGAGGAAACTGCTACAATTGTTATGCTAATGTGGTGTGATGGTAAACTGACTATGGGCAGTTTATTTCCCATTTATTGTAATGCGCATATAATGAAATCTGTCCGTGCGGTTTAAAGGTGCACTATGTAAACATTTCTGGTGGAAGGTATGCCGCCTGCTTGTGTTATTTATTTTGCATTAAGTGTTTATAGTGCTTATAGTGAAAAACATGCATTCTATGATCTGTAACTAAGCCTGGTATACTTGTGTTCATGGATAACGGTAAGTTTTAATGCTATAACAGTGGGACATTCAAGGTAACATCTCCAAATAGAGTGTTCTGGAGGGATGGTCTGATGTGATTGGTCAGTCGCTGTGATGAAGTTGAGGTACAGGGTTATAATTTAGGTTAAGAAACGGGTTATGATTAAGGTTTGGGTTAGGAAAATGGTTACGGTTAGGGTCTGGTTAAATCTAGGAATGGGTATGGGTTTATGGTTAAGGTTAAGGTTTGAAAAATAGTTTTGGAGTTATTTAATGTCTTAGTCCATAATCTTTGAAAAAGGAAAAAAGTGAAACTGGGAAAGCAAGTTTTAACGTTCAACTGTGAAGCATAATGAAACTGCCAAGTATGATGAATTTTTTGTACTTTAACTTAATTTTTTTTAGTTCAGCGTCAGATTTTTTATCCAACTTTTGGAATATTGTTCAAATCAAACCAGTTTCAAAGTCAAACTTGGAGGTCTGTTGCCACGGGAGGCATTGGGGGCTTAGTCTGGACCTGGCCTGGACTTTGTTCCCTGATCTGGACTAGTTTGGACATGATCTTGACTAGTTTGGACACTTTTATTTATTTATTGACCTTTTATTTTCACCAGAAAATCTAGAAAGTCGGAAAATAAATCTTCCGGACCTGACTATCCAACACTAACCTTTTACTAAATGTAAAATATGACCCATATCCTAAGATGTTTACTTCCACACAAAAGTTAAAAACAAATGGATGATTAATACAATTGGACACACTTGGTCCCTGGTGGACTCTCAAAGAAAAAAGATTGTGCGTCAAAACAGGTTGCCAGATTGTGCATGCCAGATTGTGCAAAAAATAAGCTCCATCCAAATAGCGGTGCGTAGGGGAGTTTGTGGTCAGTGAAGCATTACTATATACGCTCATATAGCAACACCATAAATTACATAGACACTGGATCATATCAAATGGATGTAGGCATTCATACCTATAGGTCCACTCCTTGCTATACATGAACATTGTGAGTGTGGGGGCCGGTTGGAGGAGGTTTCGAGGCACTTGGCGTGTCGGGGAGGTCCGGAGTCTCTCTCGTCTTGGTACTGTGTGTTACCACTCTGCCTCCCTCATTCCTTTCCCTCATGTCTGTAACTTAACCTGGTGACAGAGCAGGAGGGAGGGCAGGCAGAGAAAATACAACTTGGATTCAAAGTATGCCAGGAAAACAAACTTGCACACTCCTTATTTTCTGATTTTTTCATTCCTTGCTTGACTTGATTTCTTCCTGTTCTTTAAAAAAAAAAATCCCAAAAAAAATCTTCCGATCGTCGCATGCTGCTAATAATTTGGTGTCTTGATAAGTGTCCCGTGTAAGTCTTTTTTCCCCCTGATACAGTACATTGTGTTACAACCGAACCGCGAGTCCTGCCAAGAATGTTGCTGTAATTTGAGTGTAAGTGGATTCCAAGAAATACACTTTTTCCTGTTTCATTCAGTCGTTTGGCTTTCAGCGCTATTATGTCGTTCGTGCAAGAGAGAGGTTGGAGAGAGAGAGAAAGTGAGGTGCGGATGAAATGGTCTCTGGCTTTTTCCTCTGCCTTGTGCCACCGACGGTTACAGTTCACCTCTTAATTCCGCCGCGCAGTAAATAATGACAGCAGCAGCGAAAAGTGGTTTCATTTTGAAAAATACGCCACACTCCAGTGCCCTCTGCAACCGCCTGTACGACAAGAAACAAATGGACTTGTCTCCCTGCCGCACCACTGAAGTATTGTTTTTGTCCAAATGTTTTTGTTATCTAATGCTTGATTTGACACATACGAAATTCTGTGTTTGGATAGGTTTTGTGGTGTACTCAACCTAAAACACGTGCGTTATGCTTATGCTTCTACTAGTTATTCTTGATCAAGATCCAGGCTCAAATACTATGATCTTTATTGATTGTTTTCTCTTCTTAAAGCTGGGGTACACTACTTTCTTGTTGTAAACCAGTACATTTTGTGTTTTCCCGAAAAGAGAAAATTGTAAATGCTTTGAACTTAGTGAAAAAATTTGACCATTGCGCGCTGTCCGCAGCATAAACCCAGAAGTAAGAGCAGAAAGCAGCACTCTGATTGGCTGCGCTTGGGCGGTCCGCCTCAGTTTCACTTTGCCGTTTGACAAAAGCTGTTCTAAAGCTGTGCACATGCCCGAAGAATCATGCATGTGGATATTAGTAATGTGCCCAAGGGTTTGTGAGAGCTAAGGAGTAAAAGAGATTTGAATACATACTCCATATTTGCAGTTTGGAAATCAAGTACCCCCCGCTTTAACGGATAGACAATTTACTGTAAAATTATCAAGAAAATAAAAAATGTAAATGATTATTACTATCAAACAAATCTGCTCCGTCTGCACACTATTTAGCTCACATCCTTCCTCAAAATTCTCGCTTGTTCAGTACAATTATGTCCAGTACTTTATGAAAACCGGGCTTAAACACGTAGTCAACAGGCCGTAGCGTTCTGTCCTCGTGATGTTCCCTCAGCAGCTCTCATTAGTATGGGGCTAGTGTTTGCTGAGCTAGCTTTTGATAGACTTTCATTTGCTCTGGTCATCTGAGATTTGGAATTAGCACTCTTAGCGCTCTTCTCCTGCCTTCCCAGCCTACTTCAGTCCTGTGGGGCTTTAGTCAGATGCATGTCCACGGTGTCCTGAAGTCGCTGCTTGAGAGTGGGATGGAGGACGAGGAGAGGATGGGGGTAGTATGGACCTAGGAAATACAGCTGGGACCCCTCATAAGGCGAGGGCTGTCTGTTAGAGATAAAGACAATGGGAGGAGTGAGTGACAGGGAGTTGTAATGAAAGAAATGAAAAAAAAAAAAAAAAAGGTTCTGTCACAACATGCAAAGCACAACTATATTAAGTATAAAAAGTACCTGAGACCAATTATTTGCAAGGAGTACAAAAGAAGAAAGTTGATAACACTTAATAATAAATACACTTTGTAAAGCCCTAATAAAGCATAAACAAAAACGTAATTAATAATGAACAAATTGTTTATTAAGAATGATTCAGGCTTAGTAACTATTTAATTAATACCTTAGCCCTAATACCAAACGCCTAACCCTAACCCTTAATTAAGTACAGCTAAATGATTCTGAACTATTTGTTCATTATGAGTTAATTAAGGTGTAGTTAATTTAAAGTGGTGCAGAAAGTTTATTTGAAGGTATATTATGACGTATTATGTTTGTTTTTCCCCTACTGTTTACTTTATAGTTTGAATGAAGGACACCTGTAGATCACTATTTTATATTTTGGACTAAATGGCAATATTGATCTAAAATGACTTATTAAATGACTAAAGTCTGAAACCCGGTTCAAATCTGTGGCGCTGATTTCCGCCTCCCTTTTACGCTACGTCACCATGAACGTCACCACAACGAAGCGCCGCATTGACGGATCGTGCAATAGACAGCATAAATTAGGCAATGACATTGGTATCAAGCGATATGAAGAATATTTAATCTGATCCTTTTAGAAGTCATGCACATTTGTTAGATATTAAACTTCTGAGCCTCCATCAAAATTCAAAAATGTTCGCCTGTAAGCTTTCATAACCAGTCCACCAGAACGCTTTTTCCTGTCCTATTAGCTTAAATGCATACAGGAGTGGGAAGTGCAGCATTTTACCCATATACCCCCCAGCAGCAGTCATTACCCGTGACAGGGGTCAAGAAGGGTTGCGGGCTAAGCACTCCATCGACGGGAGAGTCAATAAAGGACTCATGTCTGTCCACAATGGCCCTCCTCGTGATCTATTTAAGTGAGAGGGCTGTGTGTGTTTTTGTCAGCACATCGGCGTCTGTGTTGTGATGTGTTAAAGCTTGTCCTAAAGTAGCTTGCTTGGGAGCAGAGGGATTCTAAAGGGGTACAGGACCGCTCGATAGCTGCAGGAATATAGTGTAATATCAATCGGTTGTTAATCTTTCACAAAGATTAACAAATGCCAGTGGTGGAAGAAGTACTGAATTTTGTTACTTAAGTATAGGTATAGATACAGGAGCCAGTAGAATTAAAAGTATGACATCAAAAAATCTACTTAAGTAAAGGTATTGAAGTACCCATTAAAAAAAAAAGTGTTTCAGACAGATTTTGAGAAGTATTAATGTGTCAAAAGTAGTGATAAATCATTTACTGAAGCAACAAGTTTGATTCCCTAATTTTTCTTGCCGTTTTAATGTGCATATTTTTCTCAGCCATCTCAAACAGCAAAGAAAAATATTTTTTAACATTTTAGTCATTTAGTTCCAAAAAATAGTGAAGTGGAAATTAGATTTTTTGCTCTCAGATTACAGTGAAGTAAAAGTGAATATGTGTCTACTGTTAAATGTACTTGAATAAAGTACAAATACTGAAAAATACTTCTCACCACAGTGCTAGCTGATGTGCTAACCCTAACCCACGAACCTTAACCTTAACACCTAAAAATAGATATTCAAAATGGCCAAATATTTGATTGTGACATGAAGAAGTTTGGTGCACATATTTCCAATACTAAATTCATTTTTACCACTTGCATCTGCAGCTCTCCAACCGGTCCACTACGCTTTTAAATTATTTATCCCCTCCTCTTCCTTTCGTCTCTCTCTCCCTGCTCTCTCCCTCTCTTTGGCCCCCGCCTCCTCCTTCTCCTCTCCCCCTTCTACCCTCTTAGCACTTGCTTCATTTGTTTGCTTTGAGGAGCTAAATCTTGTTTGCGAGTATTAATAAGTCAAGGCGGATTATCGTACCCCCCTTCCCCCCCTCACTCTCTTTCTCTGTTCCGCGGCCCTCGATGCTTACACCGCCTTTGCCAGCCCAGCGTCGCACTGTTTGCCCAACGCCCCCCGTACCAGAGAGGCCTAGCGCGCTCCGGCTAATTAGATTAATTCTGATGCCTGTAATGATTGCTCGCCATCTATTTTTAATGACTGCTGCATATCAAAGAGTTGTAAAGCATGCGAGGAGCACCGAGGGCCCCCAGTGTGTCAAAACACTGTTGGGGGGGCACACGCAGGCTTAAGTGTCTGAATGCGGCGCAATGTAGAGGGGATGTTATTTGTGTCACTGCAGGCTAATAGAGAACATGTGTTTAGCATGGCCCCTGCCTGGCCTTCTCTAAAATAAATACAACACAAATAAATAAACTCGCAGCCACTCACGGACATGACATTGGGATTCTTGTGGTTCAGATATGCATACTTTCATTTGAGGAGGACTGGAAAATGTGGGAGATGAAGGTTAGGGTAAATAGATGGAATTGATAAGGACTGTGTTCAATTAACAGCGTGGCTTTGGTATTTGGTATTTGACATTTGAATGGGTAATTTCAGTACAGTATAGCAATTTGAATGATGTCTAGGAAAAACAAAGAATTGAGGGATTGTAGATTAAAGACCTCAGTCAAGGCGTTGGCTTTATTTCACAATTGTCTGACCAAGAGTATTTGACACACAATGGAACCAGACTGCACTGAAACTAGTATCAATCCACAGAAATGTGTTAAAACATGTCTTTAAATGTATTAGTTGAGGTTTAATTCTCTGAAAAATGGGAAATGTCTGTAGAATGACCGACAAAAGTGAAGAAACATCACTAAATATCCCAATTTGAGATTTTACGACATCAATTTTTTTTCCATATTTTTTTTTTTATCAGCTCTTTTTGTCGCATTTTTTACTATAAATAATATACTTAGAGTTCAAAGTTTGCATATCTTCAGAACAACTTTCACTATATTATCTAAATTTCAAGATATTGCCCACTCCATAAAAAAAAATGTCACTTTAATATCTAATCGATCATAACAGCAACAAAAATATCACCCGGTTTTGTTATGTTTTTTCACATATTGCTACAATCCAACTCTCTCAGGTTTAAAACTTCTTATTCACCTCCACAACTTGCTTGTACCACATAAAAAAAGAGGAATCTTCGATGTACTCAGAATATCAGAAATGTACTATTCGGTGAAATCCTCTGAGACTTGTCTGTGTATACACGCTTCCCTTAAGACGCTCTTTCCACTGTGATATCAAAGGTAAAGCTGTCATTAGGCGCTAAGCCCAGGATAACACCTTGCCTTCCCTGAGCCAGCATGTTCATCAGGCCTCTTTATGCATCCGAAATGTTGCTCATCTTTAATAGATAGATCCAAGTCTCTCTCCTCTTTCTTCAGCCCTGTCTCTCAGCCCCTGTAAAAGCCGGTATAAATATTTGAGAGGCTAACAGTTCAAAAGTGGGGGAAAAGGAGCGTTTAGCCATGCCATTTGGAAACACAAATGTGAAATGAGAAGCTGGATAGGCTCAAAGAGGGATGAAAGAACAAACATCGTCATATCTTTTATACTCTAAGTAAATATGTGCGACTTCTGTCAAATATTAAAGGAGGTGTTTCCTGTTTGCTGTTCATCTGTAATTAAGCGGATCACACAGCAGCAGTCCTCCACACTCTCTCTCTCTCGCTCCCTCACACAGATGTCGCACGTAGTGGTTCTCAAGCTCCAGCTCAATGGGCTCATTCATCGGCAAGTGCCTGTACACAGAGGCCTTTTGCAAACACACTATACAAAGCACTGGTCAGGGTCTATCTTTCCCAGACACCCCATTGTGATCTTATCTCCATAACTATCCATATATCGATCCACCTCTCTGTTTAATTCCTTCCATCTGCCCCTCCCCTCCGACCCCTCATCCCCCCTGCCCTTATCTAATCTGGCTATGCTGCTAATGGCCACCATTCCCAGCCATGAACAAGTGCCATAATGTGCTCTGGTAAGCCGTTATGATGTGAAATGACCCTATTGATTGGCCTGCATCCCCACTGACAAAAAGAAGTGGCAGCACTCACTTATTACTGTTAATGAGCCTTAGGATGGGCCCGGAGTGGCACCGCAGATATGCACACATGCAAACACAAGCAAGCACAAACGCACACTAGAGCTCTGCGTAATGTTGTGGCATCACTCCTACCTGTCCGTGTCCCGCCACTCCGGCTCGTTAACCATGGGAGGTCCCTCTGTGTGGCCCGGTGACGAGCTTTTAATGGCCGCCACTCGGGTTTGTCACAGCGCGCTCCCAGTGACTCTTGCATCTGTTTCTATTTCTGCGTCTGTTGTACACACCTGGGGTTTCTGTAATGAGCAAAACAAAAGCCACTTAGCCTGAGGAATGATCAAGGCCTTTGTATTGGGCACATGTTTTAGCACGAGGGGCCAGATGTGAGGACATGTAGGAGGTGTAATCGGAGTCACGGCGTACAGAGTGTAAAGAGGGTCAAAACCAAACTGAGAGATTCGGCTGGAGATCCGACACTCCACCGTGTGCTCAGGGCGGTGTGGAGGCCTGGTTGTGTTGTGAATGAACAGCATCTTTGTGTGTGTGTGTGTGTGTGTGTGTGTGTGTGCGCTGGAGTTTCCGACACTGGCAGCACCTCCTGGGGATAATCCGTGGGACACATCCAATCAGCCGCGGTGCATGTGCGACATATGTTTTTTTATTCAATCTCCTTGTCTTTTCATCTTCCGCCACCACCGCAACGCTTCCTGCTATTTTCTTTCCCGCTCAGGACAAACGAATAGCAGATGTAGGTTGGAACGCTCTCCCCTCCTGTTCGTCCTCCCTGCCCCTGCGCTGTGACTACTCTGTGACAACCTTTGCACTCTCACTGTCTTCCGTCTCCCCAACGCCTGCCCAGCCCCTGTCTGCTATGCGAGGACAGAGCTGCACCCCCTGCTCCCACTCACAAGCATGTGCGGAGGGGAGGTGTGCCTCAGGGTTGTCCCATTAGTCCATCAATATTCGCTTTATGACAATGACACACTAAGCTTGCATCCGTGCGTTCGTTCATTCTATCTTCATTACATTTCAATCACAGTCAGAACACAATGAAATATTAAAACAATGTAAAATTACCGTAGTAAGTGCAGTAGGATGTTCTTCTTCCATTGTTAATCAATCACCAACTTTAGTAATTAAACTCTAATTGAATACATTTGCTTATTTATAATCCCCTCACACTGTTAAATCAATGGTGCATGGTTGGTGAGATTTATATATGCACGCGTGTGGCTGGAACAGGGGATATAGCCGGGTGTCTGGGAAGAGTCAATATTTTCATATGTAAGCCTGTGAAATTAATGACCTAATATCTGCAATGAGAAAGCTCGTTCTAAAGGCATAATCCTCGCCTTGTTTCTTGGGAAGACAGGAGCATCAGGATCAATGAGGGTTCAGACCTGGGGAAATTATAACTGCATACAGAGACATATAGATAGCGAAAGGACATGTTTAGTGTTTGTAGACTGTATGAGCGCTTTTATGATTCCCTGCACTGGTAACGTTCATTTTACCTACTGCTCAATTTCAGCGCCGAAACCAAATGCGGCGCACTACATTTGGCAGGTCATAAAAGTAGCAATCAAGTTACTGTATAAAATCCAAAAGCCAGATACAAGAAGGAAACTGTACCTGTGTTAACATAGTGGAAACACATGTTAACAGACTTGTAATTTTATTGTAATATACTCCAGTACGGCAAAAAAAAAAAAACCTAATTTGAACCTGTTCCCTTCAGTTCATTCATTTAACATTGTGCATCTGTAACCTACTACTGCTGCAAAAAACAAAACAATACGGCTTTTCCTGCACGACATACAAATTAAAGTGTCATTACTCAACAAGAGGAGCGGGGAAATCTAAAAAGCATGTACAAAATGGGACTTGATTCTTTCATTATCAAAATGAAGATAAATCACGTCAATGCGTCAGGACAAGGCATCTGTTTTAAAATTAGCTCGACAATTACATGACCGGGCTAATGAAGCGAGCAATAGAGCGAGCGGGTAACTAGCAGTTGGAGAAAGCTTTTTGATGCAGAAGTAGAACAGAGTCGGGAGCAGTCTGGTGCGGTGCCAGCTGACCTGCTTTATCTGACCTTTGACCTCCGCGGTAGCTCTCAGGAAATGGGCTGATAACTGATTTGTTGGCAAAGAGAGAGAGAGAGTATGTTCTTGGAAAATGCGTTGGGTTCTCTCTGTGGTGTGGACGGTTGTTAATCAGCTGCACTGTAGTCATTAGCGAATAGTTACATTTTTTGTTAGTATGTATGTATTACACTTTGCTTAAAACTTTCTGACAATGTGAAACAAGTTTTCATCGTAGCTGGTTGAGTTTGTTGTCTTGCATATGATGAAGCATTTTTATAATGCCATATTGTACAAGTTATGTGCGACTCTTTGTAAATTTTATTAGCAATTTAACAGACTTTTTATTATGTCAATATCCATTTCACTGGTCTGCTAAGATATCAAATAGTTCACAAAAAACATAGTCATCATAAAAAACTAATCGTAAAAGTAATGCAAGTGTGAAAATTGTCAAGACAGGAAAGAAATTCTTTTGGGTTGGCAAATGTTATACAAGCATATTTTGTCAACTATGTTATGTTTACCAAGTGTTAAAAGTGATGTATTTTATATTCATTTCGAACACTGTCCATGTATTCATAGCTTGAACCCTTGCGTCCATGGGAGACCCCCAGAACATGAGGAAAATGTTTCGAATATGATGGTAGGGGGCATGTAGAGGACAATCATTAGAGTGCACAGAAGGAGACAGGAGGGGAGGCAGGAGGGATAGGTGAAGAAGCGCTCCGGTCCCCGAGCATCTGGCGGCGCGTCACGGGGAGCCACGGTCCCTGTCATTAATAGTGATGAAATCATTTAAGCCATCAGGACTAAACGAGCCAGTTAAGAGACTCTCAGCTATCCTCATGTGTCGGCCGATAGGGAAACGCCGCCGCACCAACACGCGGGGCAGATGTGTGCGTGCCTGGAAGCTGACAGCGTGTAGAAAGTGCATTAACTATGTATACTTTTGTGTCGTGGAAAACAGCTGTGTCTATATTGAACACAACTGTATCCAATAGCAGAGTGGTTATCCGGATCTTTTATGAGGTGAAGTTTGGACCACAGGACAAATGAGGCCATCCCTGTGAGTGCGGCGGCGAAATCCCACTGTAAATTCAGACGTTTATGAGTACATTAGAAATGCACGTCGTAAGCATGGGGAAAATTAGATTTAGCTTGGTTTGTTTTGAAGACAATAGGCGCATACTGAATGGGTGACGGTGCAGTTTAAATGTAAAGAGCGAATAGACAACATAGTATGAGCAGTTTATTATATTAGGGCATCTGTAATAAAAGAATGGACTTATCAATATAATAGCACAAATGTATATAATAATGAAACTATAAAGTGAATATGAATGTAAATAAAACACTTCCTATGATGGAACTTTAGTATCAGAGAATTTTCCAAAACATGCTTCTTCTGGTCTGGCTGGATATAAATCAGTCTTTGAAAAGTTATGTTTAATTTTAATACAATTTTGATGGTACAGAACAAGTTAACTAGGACCTCAAAATAAACAATATGTTGTTGTTTCTGTTTTATTTTATTTCTTTCTTGAAAAAAAAATTAATAATACACTAGGTCAAATTTAACCCCTGAACTAAACAATCCACAATTCAAATATTCTTTCACTTTCGCTCATATCTCCACTTTTGCTCTCTATCAGCCATCTTTATCTCCATTAAACAACGCCCTGTTGTGTCTTCCATACAGCCCTGAGCCTAAAAGCCACTGGAAACTCACCACTTAATGACTGCACCACTTAATTGTGTCTTTTATACATTTAGTCCAGCCCGGCAGACAGAACAACAAACAAGTCAATTATACCGGCCTGTACATTACCTCTATGTCCTCCAGTGTACTCCCTCACACCACATCACCGTTAGCCTCCCGCGGCGTTAACTAACCCCATTGTCAATGCGATAAAAGTTGGTCGAAGTGAACTATTACTGGTATGCCGCAGTTTACAAGAGATGTGCCATCATCGGGGTGGGGAAGGCAAAAAAAACAAAACAACACTGGCTAAATCTGCCATGAAATACTAGCCTAGCGCAATAAAACCTGAGCATCTGCACCAAACTGGAACCAGATGATGCCGCGTCAAGGATACATTGGGATTTTTCCCCTGCTCGTTTCCTCCGCTCTTCCCCGGATCAGCGGTGAGAATTGTCTGTATAATTATGTGTGTGCGCGCGGTGGATGTGCCAGTTGTACAATGCGCTTGCTAGCTAGCTCGTCTGGGCCTTCAGCTCGTATCATGTTATGGCCTCCACACGTACCGGGGCCACAAAGGAAATCCTCTGCCAACAACAGCACGGCTACTGGCAAGCGGCCATACCACCCCGGAGGTTTTGAACGGGATAGGGTTTACAACTATAGAATCTGAAGGGGTCAACTATGTTTTGCGTCCTCTGCCTTCCTAGAACTTTTAGCACGTTTTGAAGTTGCAACAATCCCGCCTGTATATTGTATATGCTGGACAATTCTAGTTGTTATTGCGAGCGTTGCACTGATGTAGAGCAGAGTACTAGAGATTTATAGACTACATTAGGACTCAGACAAGAACATTACAGTGCTTATGGTGAATTAAGGCATGGGCGCGCTGCCGTGTTTGCTCCTGGGGAGAGGTCCCGGGATCCTGTTACTTTTCCAAACCCCCTACTCAGAGGGGACAGGAGTGCTTTTTCCATCTCCGAAATTCAGCCTTTTACTCCCCCAAAACGTGTTCCATTATGTGAAGATATCTGATAGTATCGGTTGTGCGGTTGTACTGGGTACTCTTAACAGATGTACAGGGGTGATTGGGTTATTAGCTTTATGAACATGACAGGTAGTGTTCTGACATATAACAAAGCATTTGGACTGTTGTGTTGGGTAGAACAAGCTAGACTCTCATGTTTATGCTCTAAAGAGAGGAACACATTATTGTCATAAATCTTTAAATATATTGGCTATACTGAAAAATAAAATAAAATACACTTATAAGTTTTCACGGTTGATTAAGAATAGATCTTTAATAATCTCAAAATGTTGTTCTCCTTGTATTTTGATTTTATTTTCAATGAATTAATGAAACTTTATTTATTCAAAGCTTATCATCCAACAAAGTAAGGGACATGCACCTGCTACATGTGTAATATTATTGAGTTTATTTTAGAATACATGCAAAATAAGTGTGAAAATAGTGTTAAAGACATTAGCCTTTCTTTAAAAAAAAGCCAATTACTTTACTTAACTTTTTAACCTTACCTTTTGTTTAATGCTTTACATTATATGTATCTTGTCTTTGATTATTGTTTGGAATTTGTGTTTTTAGTTTATTTTAAGAAGATGATGATAATAATAATAATAATAATAATAATAATAATAATAATAATAATAATAATAATAATAATAATAATAATAATAATAACTAATAATAATAATAATAATAATAATAATAATAATAATAATAATAATAATAATAATAATAATAATAATAATAATAATGATAATGATAATAATAATACATTTCCACTTACTGCACTGCACTAATTTCACTTGTTTCTAGTACATGCCCTTTTTTCCTTCAGTTGTTGTAGGGTTTTGAACTCAGTATCAACATGGCATTAATCCATAAACCTGTTATGTAAATGAATATCATGTGTTTGTTTGTTAGGGGCCTTTCCCTCCCTGTTATTCTGATGATGTGTTATGTTTGTGGCATCCGCGTTAATCGTCCACATACATTTTCCAGGGGCTGAATCTGACCGCTAAGCTCTTCTCCCGGCCTCCCCTTTGTCTTGTCATCCTTTTCCCCGACTCTCCCGAGCATCCCCGCTGTCTCCTCCGTCAGCCACCGTGCCATCTATCGACAGAGCACTACATTCTAGACATATCTGGGGGATTAAGTTGCAAATTTAAGCAATGGGAAAATCAATGCTTTCCTCTTTTAATTCATGAGAAAGGCTGTCACCGTGGAGGAGGGGGAAAAAAAACAGTATGGAGATGTGGCTGTTTAGATCGCATTCATCCAGGGAGGAGATGGTCGGGACAGCTCCCTTAAATCTCTCCATCAAACGGGGGCATGGCTGAGGCGGCTTGCCAAAGGGACGACCACGAAAGAGAAATATATAGTGCCTTTGTTTCCAGCTTAGTCATTTGTTAAATACTTCATTGGCTCATGGTGGAATATCATTCTTTATCATAAAGTCGTTTTCTGGGGAAGGGACGGGTACAGGAATCAAATACATGATTTACTGAACATAGAACAGATTTACATATTGTGTGTATGAGGACTTTTTTGTAAGGTTACCGAAAGTAGTAGTTTTAACAGTACGACAATTTACAGATAAAGCAATGTATAAGAATGTCAAATAGGCTTGATTGAACATAAATATGTAATGTGGCTTTTTAGCTATTTTATTTTTTATTATATTGAGGGTTACAAAGCAATGTACGATTTAGGTTTTACTGATTAT
This sequence comes from Chaenogobius annularis, assembly GCA_015082035.1. Classification (NCBI taxonomy): domain Eukaryota; kingdom Metazoa; phylum Chordata; class Actinopteri; order Gobiiformes; family Gobiidae; genus Chaenogobius; species Chaenogobius annularis. The sequence goes on along the minus strand of BJKM01000122.1, from coordinate 1,087,521 downwards.
CAAACTAAAATAAACTGTTGTTGTTGTTGTTGTTTTGCACCATTTCCTGCAAACAAAAGGCATTTTAGTACTCTAAACACTTGAATAACTTAGCACTCAACTGAAATAAATATCCAGTAAATGTCCCGTCCACTAGCGGCCAATCCAAAACACATATATAAGGTTGTGATTTTTATTTGTGCATAACGCGTGCTGTAAATATTGCTGTGCCTACATGCAGGGGAATGTCCGGATATCTGCGTGTGAGAGTTCTCATGGTTTGGCCTGGCGGCGCAGGGGGAGTATGTTTCTTGTCTTTAAATCCATGTTGAAACTGGGGCCGTCAGCAGTGCTAGCCTGGGAGAGGTTTTAAAGTACTACCTGGACTCTCAGCCAATAAAAACAGGTATCAGCGTGCGCACATGGATCATTTCTGCTTTTGCCGAGGGAGGTTTTTTTTTCTCTCTCTCTCTCTCTCACATCAAGTTGAGAAGTCACTCTTCTGTTTTTGGTCTGATTAAATTCACAGATGTGTTTCGAATGTTTACACAACAAAGTCTCACGCTATTAGAGTCACCGTTATGTAGATAATTTGAGGACATCTTGAGGTCTGAGAATTTAAAGTGACATGAAATATGGCTATCTAATATAAACATATTTGCGTTCTTGTGACTGGGCTTGCCTCTACAGATCTGACCTGTAACTTGGCCTGGTGGCATCCCCTGCTTGTTGCTACGGAGATCATTGCGTTCAATGCCACAGTGTTAAATATTCCAGGCAGAGTAAAAACATCAGTGCACCTTTGAGTATATTTGTCCTAAAAAGTTCAGGTCTAGATTTCAACCACAATCTTTCCCATTCACCATATTCATACATAGGTTTAGTTTAGTTTCCCCCCCCACCACAGCCTGTAATTGCATTGTTGTTGTTTTTTTCAGTTAAAATCTTCCCAACACTTCTGGCCAGCGTTCAGTGCAGTCATCAGAATGGCTTTGTGTTTTACGGCCTCCTAAACAAGCGGCGTCCATCGCAGGTTACACTATATGCGGATCCCCTGCTGACTTGAGAGAATTAGATTTTTTAATGAACGGCTCAATATCCAATTCATTAAAGTGGCTGTTTTATTTGATGTATTTTCCCTACTCGAGCTGAAGCCAGGGGGGATACAGGGGGATGGCCTGCATTGATGGACACACTGATGGTAGTGCTGCGGTGCTGACGCCATGCTGTCCCTCGTAGAGGAATGGCCCTGTGCTCGAGTGGCAAATGTAAGTGATATGTAGCGGGATGTGTATGGAAGTGTGCGGGTTTTTGGATGACCGGTGCTGACCTGAAAGGTTGAAGGTCTAAACCAGGACTGAACATTCATAACAGCAATATTATGACTAAACAAGACTAAATGTACAAAATAAACCAGATCTAAAGAGCTCCAGGACTAGCAAACAAGTGATGTGATGTCCATGAATTCTAGAGCTTAATCCTTTTTCTTTTTTTTATTAAACGCATTTTTACACAAATTTATTCAGAACAAACTGTTTTGTTTTGGCCATCCCGCCTCGAGTTTGGGTGATTTTAATAAAATCTGTGCCTTTCCTCCCAAATGGCTTAATTGTTATTGCATAAAATGTGTTATGTGGCTTCTTGAATACAGCAATAAATGGTCAATTAAACTGCTGTTTTAAATGAACAGATCCCAACGATTACAATTGAAGAGCCAAAAGTCCCATCACTTTTAGGCAAACTGACTGGAATAAATTGGGTTTAAGATTGATTGCACTTGACTTTTCATGCTCTGGTGCCAACTATGTCTGCTTCTAATACAGGTCTTGATAATTATGGGGTTGTCTGTTAGAGGAAAAAATGACTGATTCCGTTTCAAGCGATATAGACATAATGTTAAATATGACTATAATGATATATACATTGGCTATAGCTTGTCCCAGCCCTCCACCCTGAGCACATTCTAGCCCATAGTTGTCATTACAGGCACAGCTTAACCATTGGAGTGGGACATGTCTGCGAGTCTGTCTGGCGCTGGAGAAGCATAAGGAGGCATGTTGGGCCACAGGGCTGTATTAAGAAGGTCGCCCGTGGCTCTCCTCAGCTGCTCTGTAATTAGCATGTCTTTCATTTATTGGCTCTGATCGGCGTTCTGATCTGCACATGTAGCGGCAGAGAGGAAGCCTGCTCGGGGGACGGCTTCACAGCTGGCACGGACACAAGCTGCAGTGACCGTGAGTGATCAGGTCCTGTAATAGATTATGGAAGGAATATTAAGTGCGCAGTCAGCGTACGCGGCGTTCGGGCGTTTCCGATTATTGAATGATCATAGATACCAAAGACGACTAAAATGGAAAGTGGATGGAAACAATATACACTTTGTCAATTTTTTGTGACGTGATGATTTGATGGTCATAATTGCTTGACTTAATGTGAAGACAATCTTTGATGATTTGAGCATCTGGACTAATGAGATTAAATCAAGTAAATGCCACGTTTTTTAATATTATCTTTGAATTGTCTCCAAAGTGCCTCATTAAACATCAAGTCCCTAATGCAAAGGTTATCCAGGTTGTGGCAATCTATATCTGTCTGCACACCTTGTAGTTTCTTATGTTTTCCAACAGAGCTTAAATGCTACATAAATTGTTAAGACACTGTACACTGACTATTGCAGTTGCACCGAGCAGCTAGCATGTCTGTCCTGAGAGAGCCAACACCTGTAGTAGAAGCTTGTGTGATCAAACATAAAAAACAGACATTAATGCCAAGTCTGTACAAAACAGAGCCTTGGAGACACGAAAAGAAACATGCATAATATTAAAGACAACACAAAATAATATCTACAGTGCCCTCAAGACACGACGTATGGAGCGGAAAGGTGCATTCAAAAGAGAAGCTCGGGGCCTTGAGGAAATATGCAGGGGTCAGAGCGCGAGTGGTGGGGGCTCCCTGGCGGGGGCCCGGGGGGGGTGGCTGGGGATGTGTCAGGTGTCTGCGCCTCGGCACCAGCTCGGGCTCCAGCGCTGTTGTTACACCGAGGGCAGCGCCACAAGTCCGAAAGTATTGATTTCCCGCCTTGTCGAGAGGCAGAGAACTGTCATGTGGAGAGCACTGACCTTGGTACGCACGCCAAGACAACTATTCCCCCTGGCCCCCCACGGCAGCATGGAGAGGAGAGAGGCGGATGCAAGACACAAACAAGAGAGAGGGAGAAGAGGTGTGCAAAAAGAAAAGGAGGGGAAAAAATGGGATGAAGTCGACTGAGAGGAGAGCTAACAGTCAAAGCCAGGGCCAGTTCCCCAGAGTTGCCAGTGGGCAGCCTAGTGTCTGGTTATCACACTGTTTGAAATGACAATGGCTTGACTTGTATTCGCCTCTCGAGACTCAGCTCAAGATCTATAAGCTGGGAAAGAAGCGGGAGGGGCGGGTTAGCGAGCAAAGAAAGCGAACATGGTAGAAAAGAAGAAGGCAGATAGACAGATAGAGTCCTTGACAGGGATGCTGCAAAGATTGGACTCCTCTTGTCTTTTCGTATCATGGGCGAAGTTTGTACCCTTTAAGCTCCGAGGAGAGGAAGGGGAACGCAGCAAGCAGCAGCAAAATCTTGACTGAAGTTTTTTTGTTTTTTTTTTTCTCTCGGTGGAAGCTCCGTCAGGACTTGACAACTAAAAGGGGCTCCTTGTCACCTGCAGCTACATGCCAGCGCACATCCCCAGTCACTGCAGGAACAGACAAGACAAAAAAGGAGTGAGCCGGATACAAAGAGCTCTGGGCTGGTTAGATCACGGTGACAGACACTTTAGAGAGACGCTTTAGTCGCACATCTCCTCTCCTCAGATCAGGGTATTTTGCTAACAAGCTCTGCAGAAAGCTCCCCTCTCTTGTACGCCAATTTTTCATCATGAAGGGTTTCGCAGTTGTGAGGGAATCTGAAGTCTCCCTTTTTTCCCCCACATTTGAAAGAAGTGTAGTCCTAATTGAATTAGCCAGCTTATTAGCGTTTGACATTGTGAGCTCGGCAATAAGAAAGGAAGCGGGGACTTGGAAGGTGGGTTTAAAGGAGCAGTGTTGGTTTTGGTTCTAATTTTACACTCTCCTGACAGACATTATTCCCCTTAGCTGCAGTTAGGCCCAGATATGGTCATGCTAATAATATGTGCGCAAAGGGGGCTTAAGTGGCTTGCTTACCTCCACTGCAGAAGCCTGGGAAACAAAGTCATCGGGAAGAGCATTCACTTTTAAACATTTAAAAATGCTTAAATTGCAACTAAGAAACATATACACACATACTGCTTAGTAACAGATAGGAGCTAACCCTAGCCTAGTATTCTAATAACCATAACAACCTAACAAACCACAAAAAACATTTAACCAATCAAAAAGACTGCAGCGTAAAGTCTGCTTTCTTGTGTCCTGATATAGCTCTCTGGGCTTGCAATTTCATATTTCTAGAAATTATTTTTTATCCACTGTCTAGAATGCCTATGTGTGCAAAAATTTGCATATTATAGAGAGCCTTCTTAGTTTTATCCTCATTTTACTGGTTGAATACTGACTATACATCTTGAAGACTGGACTTAAAGCACTACCCTGAAACATTTTCTTCTTTAAACTTAAGTTACCTTGATGGTGATTTTGCCCTTGTCGTTGCCAGGTCAAATGTAATGGCTAATTAGGCTTTCATTCTTTTTCCCGGCGTGTTAAATCCAGAGGCTTTAGTCGCATTAAAGATTTCGGCATGCTTAGCAACACAGCACACATCTATATTGTTTAATATTCCACACTTTCCACAAGTGTTTCAAATAATAACTGTAGACCACTCGATCATTAAAAACACGGTATGTTCATCGGTACAGTCTTCTCCATTCAGAATGCAAAAGAAACTGAAGCTTTTAACAAATCATAACCAGTCTCAAAACACAACGTGACATTTATTCCACCTCTCAAAAATATAGCACAACAACAAGCAAACAAAACAAATAAAGCCCTGACAATTAGCCGGCACTCTCAGTGGACGCGTAATGGCTCTCGCTGTACAATACGATTACACGCCACTCGAGATCATGACAGATTGGGCTAAAAGGAGCTACTTTGCCCACTTAGACCACTCTCTTTGGGGGTATCACAGTGTTAGTGTCTTTGTAGGTCTCAAGTATGCAGGGGCAGGCTGTTACCCCAGCAGGGCTCTCGGTCTGTCATTAGACAAACATGAGGACAGGTGACTAAGGAAAAGCAATCATCTGAGGATTCCAGACATTGCCAGTGAATTCCGAGATGCATTTTCTGTTTTACTTTTGTGTAACTTGATAACATAAGAAAAATGTAGTTATTGCTGAAAGAACGGTAAGAAATATGAGTGAAAAATAAAGTTGCCTGAAGCCTTACTCATGATAAAAGTGCAGCTCGTGTCATAATTCTCTTACTGTCGTCGCAGCAGTATCAGTCCTTGTATTCCCAGTTGGCAGTGCCATACTGGAAATGCCTGCCTAAGTGCTGTTCTGACATTAGCAGAGTGTAGTCACAGCATTTGGCCTGGGGACAAAAGCTAGAAAGGCCCTATAAATATGGATGCCATCCCTCCCTCCTTTTCTCTTCCTGTCTCCGTCGGCTCTCCCCGATGAGTTCGCATGTGTCTGGGTGTGTGTACGTGGGGCTCCGTTTGCTCTGTCACATCATGTCCCCTCTGTTTGTTTACTCACACTGACAGAGATACACTGGCTGGCTGTTGCTGTTCGCCACCTACAACGCATGCTAACCAAGTGCCAAAGACCGAGCTAATGCCCCGCTTCCACTGTAAATAATGCACTCGCTGTGCCAGGCAGCGAGCTAGAGCCGTGACCCCAGCTGTCGCCGCTGTTTCATAGGCTGATGAGTCTGTTCTCCTGCACGCCACTTACACTTGGCCTTTTTCGGCGCAAATTGTATGTGTTAGCAAGCGTCAGTGTCACTCTCAGTTACATGGCAATTTCGCGGACGATCCCCCAATTATGCAACGGCCTCTGAGATTAAATTGCTTTACAAAGACAAAAAGCAAATTAAAATTACATCATGTTTGAAAACAGAACAAAATAAACGTTCTAACAAATACTAAAGAAAAGATTCAGGAACTCTTTTGAAAGCTCGGGGCTGAATGTTACGCAAGAAAATAGGTATAACTATTGATGAAAGGGAAAGACCGGTGACCACTGTGGCACCAGCCTGGGCATTGTACTGGCCTGGTGGTGCCCCGTGGCCGCCTTGATGCCAGCGCGTGTGGGACTGTAAGGAGGCTGTCCGTGGGGAGGAAGTGGGCCATTAGTGCAGTCCGTGCCCCGGCATTTTACTCCACTCCAGTACACATCACACAGGGCCGCCCTCTCGCTAAAGAGTGAACACATGCTAATTAGCCCTGCGATAGAGCCACCTCTTCGCCAGCCTGGGGAGCGCAGGAGGAAGTGGGCAGGGAGGACAAGCTCAGGAACAGATTCATTAGGTGAATTTGCACCTAAATGTGGAATGTACGGCAAGTCAGCCAACCTGTAAAATGACATGTTCTCAGACATTCAATTAGCACTACATTACAGGGGCCTAAAGACATTTCAGCTCTTATAAATGTAAGTTAGAACTTAGCTGAAATAGTAGGTCTACCAAAATGATTAACCGAGCATGTGAACTCGTTTGGCAATATTTTAAGAAATTGTCAGTCAGGCTAGCCATATTTTGACTAGTATTGACCCTTTGAGTTGATTGTGCCTTACCTTAAACATTCCCTTGCATGTCTTCACTCTCACTGACGTCTCATTCCCCTGCACCGCCTTCATTTTCTGGAGACACGAACAACCACAGCCTTAATGAAACTTAATGATGATAGTCATAACACAACAATAATCCAGTGGTCTGGAAAGCTAATCAATGCTTCTTCTCCTCTTCCCCTAATGACCTGTGAAAACAAAGCAATAAAAAGGCGGCGCATGTTTATTTTGGCCAAAGCAACAGGCCAGATAAGAGCAGCGGGCTGATTAGCGCAGAGACGGCCACAGAGATTAGCTACAGCCACCGCCACCATACAAGCTAAAGGTCTACTTGTGCAAACGTTTGGTAATAAATGACCAAGCAATGACAACACAGTGACATTTTGTGACTAAAGACTGCGTGGTTTCCTATGTGTGTGTGATAGCAAAGAGAATTTCCTGCCCGCATGTCCACACACTGTGATTTTCCCCTCAGTAATTCCAGAGAGCGCTAGCAAGCAGTTTGTCATCTGGCTAGGGCAATGATAAACACATGTTGTTTCCCTTGTATTGTGTGTGAAGTGGCTGACCAGTGTAACTCTCACTTTAGCATGCTTCTTGTCTTCTGGCTCGCAGTGATTCCTACCAGACTACGTGGCCCTTCACCACAAATCATTGCGGTGCATGTGTGCGGCGTTGTGCCCCTTAAGTAGCAAAAGCAGCTTTTCCCATTTTAAGGAGCTCAATTTTTGCTGTTACTCGTCAAAAGGATTAGTTTGACGGACTGCTTTTAATTAGTTATGTCAAGATACGGAGAAGAGGGGAAATAATGTTTTTATTTTCACTACGCAAAGGGAATATTAGGTTTTGGAAAGAAAAGTGTGAAGGATCTTAAGATGTCGTATATCAATAAACTTAGGAGGAAGATAAAATCTATTACTCATAATGTAAAGTACAAGAAAAAAGTAATAATGCTAATACAGAAATATTCAAGAATGGGAAATAAAGAAGAGGCGATAGCATTATTATTATACGTTAGATTTTAAAACAATATACTGTGCTGTGCGATAGGAGTATTGTAACTTCATGTAACCTAACATGTTAAAGGTTGAGATGAGTAAAAGCATAATTTATTTAAAAAGTCACGCAAGTAAATGCATACTACTACCTTTTAAAATTCCATATAATCTTAGCTTGTGTATGTACTTATAGGCACTAAATGAGATAACCTTAACATACCTTCAGGGTCCAAAGCAACTGTAAGTCATGCACACTGTATGAGGACACAAATTTGAGAAATCCCTCGAATTGAAATGATTTAACAAGCTCGTAATAAATGTGTTTTCCCTTCTCAAGGCGGATCAAATGAATACCTAAACACACAACACACTTAAGGTGACGACATGGGAGATGGGCGTCAGGTGGATTACATGAAATGATGGGGTGATGTGTCTCTTTTCCTGCTTGCTGGAGAGCCTGGTGTCCTGATTAAAAATTTCAGCTTCACTGCCTTTCTAATTAATTAGCGAGGCCACTCGGAGGAGCACTGTGGACCAATTAGTGTGTAGCAAGCCGATGATGCCTATCGCTGGAGCAGCCGTGTACAGCTGTCGCTCTGCTCTCAGGGACGGCCGTGTGGACCCTCAGGTGATCGCATAGGTTCATCCAGCATCCAGGCCGCAACCACTGGGCTACGTTTAGGACAAAATTAGGAAGGACTTCAACTAAATTTCCAGCTGGAATTGATTAGCCATGTGAAATAAATGTATATAACTGGAATATACTTTTTTAATAGTACTAACACTTACCATAATCCTGAACCCTAACACCTAACTGTAACATCTTAACCACAAATAGTAAATTGTGACGGCATCTTATACACAACATAAAATCTATGCAATCTGAAAGAAAACAATGTCGAAAGATAGTTAAGAGTTCTTGGTACGGTATTCCAAATATTCGATTCTTTCTTTTCTTTCCCGTTTCCATTGTTGAAAATCCAATCTTTATAGACATCACCAGTATCCTCAAGCTGAACTTCAGGGTGTCTTCATCTTGCATGCTGACCACAGGGCTGGCGGGGTGCTGGCTGGGGGGAGGAGAAAGGATCTAAACTTCTTTCTAGGGTTTTGCGGCGTTTGCTGACTTGGTGAGAAGAACGGACTAGTTAGGAGACAAGAGGAAGCTCATTTCCACTTCAAGGGGTCGTCTCAAACGTGGCATCAGCAGGCCTCTCTTCTCGGCGCCCATCACGCTCCGTCGTCTATACTTTCACATAATTCCCCATCTCCTCAAGTCTAATGTTTACTCTGATACAAAATGCGCTGATGCAGTTTTTTTTGGCGTTCGCCCCAACAAAAAACAGCCACAAGCTACAAAAACGTGGAACTTCAAAGGCCTCAGTGGTGATGGCTCCCTGGTACTAATCAACGCACACGAGGGACCGACTTGCCAATAATACTCAATGTTATCTTGACAAATTTAATTGCACAGCCCTGGCCGTGTACAGTTTAGACTTGACGCTTCGGCGCATAAAAGTGCAAGACGTGTTTTTGTAGTACGCGCTAATTCCAACGCCCGTCGCTTTCCACGCACAAACAGTCAATACCACCGTGGCTGATTAGTATGAAGAAGAGGGGATGAATATCGGTGGAGCACCCTCGAGAGTCACCCTTGGAACATGAAGAGGTTGTCAAAGCGTTTTGTTCCTATTTCATTCATTAGATTAAGTGGACGCTGTGTGTTTTTGAGCTGCGCACACACAAAGGAAGTAGAAAAACAACAAGAGGGCCGCAAACAGTCGTAGTTATCACATGGGTGCGCCTGACATTTTGTCTACATAAGTAATTAATTTAGCCTTTCTATTGAGAAAGTCCAAAGAGCCCAATTAACATGGCTAATATTGCTGCATCGTGCGAAAACATATTTTTTTTTAATACAGAGGGAATATTTAAATGACTCGCCTTCATTATTCAAATGTATAAGCAAAGTCATCACTAGGGGAAAGAGACAAGATGAGAATCACAGTGGTACGAGCGAGCAAAATCATAATCAATCTTTTATTTCTGCAAAGCAATCGCATAAACACACAGTATGCTTTGCTTTTCATTTTAAATTGATAATGCCGCCTTTGATTCTCCGCAACATCTTTTGTGCTTCTTATCCTCTAAATTATTGAGTTGGAGACAAAAGCGTACAGATCCCGCCTAGATTTGGCTTGGCATTCGATTGAAATTATACAGTAAGCCGAGGATTTAAGCAAAGTGGATTTTCGACTTTTATAGTTAGTCCGGTACACATGCTCCGGCGAGAAGACAGGCCAAGAATCACTGTGTGGCAAAATCCCACGGCTTTGTAAAGCATCACATCACACAAAATGGATAGTGTTGTTAATTCGGGGGTGAAAGGGCAAAGGTTAAGAACAGGGGTGACAGATATTTAATACAGGGCGTACTTACAGATGGCCGTTGTGATGCTGTGTTTTTTTTATATCGGCACGGATCGTTCTTGTATTTGTTTTCCAGCGACCTCCGGGGGCCCCACTACTGCAAAGGCCTGGCTCTTGGCTTGACTCTCCCACTCGTCTAGCTGTAACAAAGTAAATATAACAAAGAGGTAACACATGTCGAGGTATGCTTGAGGGCTGCGATGGGACACACACAGACATACAGTGTAGAAGACGGCGCGTTCGCAGTGGTAAAACTAGGAGGAGAAATTGTAACACCTTCTTTATTTTACGCTAGGAGAATTTGTAAAAGGTTCCTGGTTTGCATAAAACGTTTTCTTACTGAATAGTGCAATCTCATCTAAAATCACTACACAAAGTATAGGATGGTAACTTTACACATTCAAACTACTTTGCTCAACAGATTGCTTTAGCCTTGTACGAAAAAACTATATTCTCTCATTCATGAACTTGAGTTAGTCTGCATCATCGAAATGGTAGACCAATTAGTAAAAGTAAAAAAATATACATGGTCATTATTAACTTTTTTCCCCCTAAAGTTTGCAAATAATAATGTAAGAGCTGTAAACCGAACAGGGCAATTTTGTTGAGCAAACATGAGCCCGGGCAATAGAGGACCAAATTATCTCTGCCGGACTGCTAAGTATTACACCAGTGCAAAGTACTTGTCGGCGCGTCCATGTACAACTCAAGTGTTTCGTGAGGGCCAGTTTGTTTTGTTTTTCCCTTACTTCAGCACATCTGAGAGAGCTTTTCTGGAACTCCTGAGCCCTGTCCAAACAAAAATGGCCGAACGCAAGGGAATGGAAGGGAGGTGGATCAGTGCATATGTGTGTGTGTTTGTGATTTTTCAAGTAAGCTGGGACCAGGAGGGCCTTGTGAAAAAAAACCAAGAGAAAACCGAGCCCCTGAGAAAGGCAGCTGGAAATACAGACACTTGCGGTCTATCTACCACCAACACCACCGCCGCCGCCCCCACCACCTCTTCCTCTCCCACCCCTGATCCAGCTGCATATGCCTGGATGGTCCAACACCCCCCCCCTCCTCTCCCAATCTCAATGCCACTGCCAAGGAAAAGGAGGACGAAAAAAAAATGTGTCGCAGCTGGAAATACTTACAAGCCATTTCAGCGCGGTGGAGGCATGAGATTCATTAGACCGCGTGTTTTGTGCTGTTATTGTTAGGATGTGGTAAAATTATAAATATGAAGCATGGCGCTCGCAGGAATGTTTAAAAAAGTAGGAACAAAAAGAAGATGCAAGGGGAAAAAAAAAGATTTAAAAAAAAAAAACGGCACTCATTATGACTTGTTTCTCATGATTGGGTGGCGGATAAAAAAGTCTGTCACAATTTGTCAAAGTTAATGAGTCAAAGGCGCAAGGGCTGGAAGACACGCTAACATATGTCGAATTAGTCAATAGCTTTATAATTGCGGGAATAAGAAGCACCGGGTTTAGGCCAAATGAAGCGGACTTAGGTGAGGTCCTGAGAGGAGAAACGGGCAATTTGGTCCAGAAGTCGATTGTCGGGGATGGAAATTCACCTGTGGCTTGGCGCTGATCCCCTCACGCCATTCAATCGCGTGACTCTTGCTCTACGCACTTTTCTAACCGATTTCTAAAACCGCGTCTACTTCATTTAGTATTGGGGGGGAACTTACTGAAATTTGGGAATGGAGTTTCAATATTTTTCTGGGCGTACAATGGAAGCAATGACTAATGATCAAAAACAAATTTAGTCATACTAACTTTTAAATGTTACAACTACCCAGTTAAAGTTAGCATAACAAAATACTCATTGAAAGTGATAGTTGGACTGGATTTTTTACCCTAGGTGATTGGGTCAAAGAGCTGAACAGACATTTTTTCTCTTTTTGGTTTTTCTTTTCTACTACAACACAAGGAACAAAAAACCAAAAAACCACAGACAGAGCATACAAACATTTTACAAGTCCTAAACATGTATTCCGGCATTTTCAGTCCATTTGGTCCAAAGTCCTTTTTTAACATTATGTCCAATTTCAGTATTTTGTCTGAATGTAATTTTCTACATTTTTAAAATATCGATTAAATGTCTGTCCATGTCCTTGATCGTTGGTTTGGATTGGTGTCATAAATTCGATAATGTTGTGACGGCCTTTTCCCCTGTGGCCTGAAGTATGGTCCAGATACCCATTTTATGGAATATACGGTTAATCTCAGTGGAATAAATTTCCAGATGCTTTAAATCTTCCATATTTGTTCATATAATCCTAGGCTTAAATTTTGAACTTACTTCATCTAAATTGCAACACGCAAAGATGGCAAAGATTCCCTCAACACATATGTATCAAGATAAACTGCAATTAGCCTTTTACTGGAAGATTCAAACATTCAGAGGTCCCTCCCACTTCCCCTGTGTCATGCCTAAGCGACTCCGTGACTCGTGGCGTCTAGCCTCCGAGCGTGTCAGCCCCTAGTATCTGTGAACTTTGTAAGACTGATAAAGACTCCAACACCCCGATGGGACTCTCCTTTGGTCTTTCAGTCCTGGTCCCTCCCTCTTCCCCTGTCCCTTCCCAGGCACACACATGCAACACACACACACACGACACACACACACACGCTTTGGCTGTGTGGCGTTGGGAGTGAACACACTTGTCCCTGCAGCCATGTAAGTCATTGGGGCAACGGCTCCTTACATGGAAGGACTGGATGTAATGTTGAAGCTACCGTATTGATGTTGGATGTTGGAGAGCTGTATTTGCAATGCATGCCTGAGCAGTAGGCGTGATCCTGGCATTTTATCATATTGTTTAGGGAAGCTTACGTTGTATCCATTTAATGATTAGCATGAGCATACACTTCTGGTGCAGTGTTTTAATTGGAGAGCATTGGATATTGTAGCAAGGGAGGAAAGCACAAAATAGTTGTCATATTTTAGTTTGTTTAAAAGAAAGAATCTACTCTCTTGAATGCAGTTGCTAAATATATTTATATTTCACGTTCCAATGATCAAGCCATAACATAAGCCTTGTACATAGATGTTTGTTTTTCCAGCTAACACCAACATGCTTGATTCCTCTAAATTCAAATAAGCCAAAATCATTACATTTGCAACTCAATATGTAAATGTCACCAGATAGTATACAAATAACTGTAGCATGCCGATTTGATCTTTCAAGAAGCATATGCTTGTGTTTGTATTGGCCGCAGCTGTTGCAAACTGGAGGCCCATTGTTTTATGAAGTAAATGGCCACGCTGACAACGGCTGTTTCAACAAAACTCTGAGGAAAGAAACAAATATTATTGCCCTGTCGTGTGTTCTTGAACAAGCGGCCAGCCTGTTCCACAGTAGTGCTTGCTGTAGAGTTGAAAAAGGCATAATTTGAGAATATTAACAAATTAGGCCTCAGATTGCTTACACAAAATTAGCCCTGGATTTTTTTTTTTTTTCATTAAAATGGTCAAAGAAAATAAAGATTCCAGATTAGATCTCGGAATGCGTCCAACACTTCTCGGTGAGTAGGGGATTTTGGGTTGTGCGTTTGCATGAGAGAGAGAAAGGGGTAGAAGGGAGGGCTGCAGTCCCACCCAGGGCATGTGATGAGTACAAGGTAATTTGGGGGAGTCTCTACAGGGCTGTCCTCCCTGTCGTCACGGTGATGTGTGTGTCCCATTGGTCGTCATGGAGATGTCCCCTCACAGAAAGGGCTAGCTGACTAACTATGTGATGACTGGGTGCACAGGGGATTTGAGTAAAGAGCAAGTTTGTTTGTCGTGCAGCTGGTCGGTGACTTCAAATCTGGGCAGCTTATTAACTTTGATTTAGGTCATTATAATTTTTGCCTTCTCATTGAAATCAGTATAAATATACTACAATTTATTTTGATGGATTAAGATGCAGTACATAACATTTTAGCAAAAGGCATGTTTTGTTTTGTTTTTCCTTAGTGTAAACGGGCTTACGTCTCCACAAAAGTGACTCTTACTTGGCTTCAAGGAGCTTGCTTCAATGAAAATGTTGTTCCTTTAGCTATAATATTCCACATATATCTGCATGGAGAATGTTCAGAAGTATGGTTTTACCTTTCTGTTTCCATTGAAACATACAGGTGACTTTCCACCTTCAGAAAGTTACATACTGTGCCTTTAAACCAGTCATTGAGATGTTGAATATGTTTTGTTCCAGTGTTTGAAAAGTTTTACACTTTTTTCTTTCTTTTTAAGAATTTGAAAAGTAATTTCATTCTGGATGTCCTTTGTCAAATCACATGCAAGACATGTTCTCTCCTTACCATCAAAAAAAGAAGTAGGTCAATACGCAATCATTTTCATTGATATCCTTCTGCTTTTGCGACTCTGGCTCTTGCGTTCTCCTATATAGTTGCCTCGTCCCTGCACATGTGGTCAGTCTGACCTGGCGCTGGTTGTTGGGTAATTGCATGTGGTGGATGACGGAGCACGTTTCAGCCCGTGCAGGTGTCCTCTCTGACAGGGAAGTGTCCATATCTGGGACGGAAGCAGATAGGCTCAGGGTCACCACACTTCTACTACACTGATGACAATGGATGCCTTCATTTGACGTCCCTTCCTCTTTACACAATAGGGGTGATAAACTTGTTTCAGTAGTCTGATATTACTGCGTTCGTCAGAAACATATTGTGAAAGTATTCCTTCCAAATCAGAGCATCAGTTATGTCTGAAATGTTGTTTGAGGAAGGGCATCTAGTTTAAATAATGCCAATATGCAAGTATACTGTGTTGTATAGCATTTAGCCAGTACGACATGTTTTAACAAAATGATTGATCCCATTTGTAGAGACTATATACTACATTATCATAGTTGGTATATTTATTTGTTGAATCTTTACAATAACGCAATAGCCAAAGTTGAATATGCAAGTAATGAAGTATTGAAGGTGAAATGTAAAGAATGTATAGGCGATAAAGTTTGACACCAGCAGAAGGATTCCTGCTGATTCTGGCTAACTGTGCTCATCAGCTTTCATCATACCTACTCCTACTTTGCTACAACAACCTTCCTCACTTTCCCTATACATCAGCTTGCATGAATCCCTCTGCTCCCTCGCTATCTCTCCTCTCCTCTACCTTTCTGCCAACTTTCCCTTGGTCTGCCTCCGCGGCTCCCTCTCTCCCCGGCTCCCCCAGCACCGGGCTTTGAACCTGGCCTTGTGTCTGTGGGCCCAGAGGTCTGTCACTGGACAGATGGTTTGATCTCCGGCTGGGGAAGCACTTTGAGGGGGAGAGAGAGGGAGAGGGAGGAGAGAGGGAAGAGAGAGGAGAGAGAGGAGAAAGAGGGAGAGAGAGACAGAGAGACAGAGAGAGACAGAGAGACAGAGAGACAGAGAAAGGGGTGTGGGTCTGGCTGGGGGCCCTCTGCCCGGACCTGCTGTCTGCACAAAAGATGGGATGGACTGCTCCCTGGATGCCTCCACATTTTAACTGACAATGCTTGCCGGTGTTAGCGCTGTGGTCCATCTAAATAGGCTGAGAGACTGGGAACATGGCATATGATAGTGAGATCACAGGCTTGTACTAGAGCTGCTCCTCTATTTCACAATACAGACACCAGCTGGGTCCTTTATCCTTCCATTCATAAACAACAGTGTCCTGGAGCACACACATTTATCATGCTGGTGACTCAGGGTCAGTGTGTCATCACTGGTAGAAGTGTTTTTTTTTGGGGGGTGGTACTCATTACATTTAGATTTACTTACTGCGACAGTGTCAGCACATTGAAAAGGTTAGGGGCTTTGGAGCTCTCGCTAGCAGTGTCCCTGGAGTAATCAGATGGTGATTGGGTGAGTCATAAAGCAGTTGACAAACGTAAAAAGACAGCACTGAACTGTGGCTGTGGTCAGACTCGGACATCCCCGGAAGGCCCGTGAACGCCACATGTCATAACTTGCATTTCAGCAGCAATTGTTTTCAGATTTATGTGATTCGGCTCTGCAACTGACATTGTCATTTCATTAGCGGCAGTGCCAAAGTATGCAAATACTCCTGCAAAACTGATTTGATATGACAGACAGAATCACCGGGGGCTCGTAAAGTTTCACGACTAGAACTTTTTTTCCCATGAGTCAGATGATAGGGCCTGAACATGCAGCAGAGTGTTCCTGTATGGGTCAGCAGGTGAAACAATTGCCAAACAACAGTTGTGTCTGCCTGGACAATCAACTTAGAACAAGTTTTGATGCCTGGGAAAGTTAGTTTTTATTTCTTTACAAACCTTATTTTCAAATTTAGTTATCCCTATTTACACATCTTATCAGATTTGAGCTACATTTATCAACTTGCAACACATGAAAATCTGTCAAGTCCAAATACGCATTAATTAGGGGTGCGTGTAAAGCCGTTATAGCTGTTTCCACTTGTTTGACTTAAGGACAGAGCAGAAAGAGGGGAAGAAAAGCCAGGGGTCCCTGGTCCTGTGCATGAATACATGAAAACACATGCTCCCCTTCTCCTTCTGTAATCCACCAGGGACTCACGCCCCATTTGGTTCCCATTAGCATAGCTCTGGTCGCTCTGCCCCGTGTCAAAGCCCAGACGCACAGCTGCACAGAGGACAGGCACCTCTGGCTCATGCGACTGCCAGCCACTCGGCTCAAACCAGAACTGACATGGAGGACAGCGCGGGTCCGTGGGGAATACACAGGAAGACACTCTCTAGAACACTGATTCACAAACTTTGCACACCAAGTACCAATTTAAAATATTAAGTTCCCCCAAATTTAATGATGAAAAAAGAAAGACAATTCATTTTTAATGTATGAAGTAAACCATACAATTTTAAAGCAGTATGATCCACAGAATTGAGGCTAACAGGAGTAAAGAAACTAAACCAGGTTAACAGGACTAATACTGCACTAAATTAGATCAACATGTTGACATGCTAATATAAAAAAGCTAATCAACCTAGAGCAAAACCAAGATTAAGTACTTTAGCAATAAAATTGTATTGCAAAGCACATGCACCACCAGAAATAAGTTGCCAGCGGTACGTTCACTACTAATTGAGAACCACCGCTTCCTAGAACAATGTTTTACACCCAGACAAAAGATTAATGGTTTGTTTTGTAGCACTTTGTAAGACATGAAAACTTCTGATGTTTTGCCCAACGCACAACGCAAAAATTAGTCTTGGCATGAGGTATTTGCTCCCTTGTATTTTGCAGCACGCTGAGCTCCACTACAAAGCCTTCCTTTATCCAGCTTGTTTTATTTGTCACCTGTTTCCAATATGGACAATGTCAAGTCCTGATCTAACTGAAGCCCACTTTATGACACGCGAGGTTGCTGCATGCACTGGCCTCATCCCCTTCTCACACACATTGGATGCACATTTTCTGGCAGGAAATTGACGGCGTTTCAGCAGCGAGGCCCATGGATGAGATAATATCTGGTGGGTGGAACAGAGGACAACATGCTCCCACTGTTTTACAACGACCCGAACCAGAGACACATTTCAGTGGAGGCCCGAGCATGCAGCACGGTACACATCATGCACACAGGGTTTTCATTTAGATCTCGGCTTTGCTTAACTTAGCAAACAAGAAATGTGGTCTGTGGCTTCGTCTCAAACATGGTAAAGGTTTCAATTAAAGGCTAGGGGAACAATACCAGGCGGTGTACAGCTGCTGATCCGATGCTAGTTTTATTGAAGGGGATGTCAGGAAGAGAAAGCAACACATACTTACGTCAAGCTTAACTAGAAGACGACAGCTCTTAACCAAGACATTACAAATACATTTGGGGAAAAAAAGAAAATCAAAGGTGATACTGTAGATTATCTCCTCGTAATGGTTGGAATTAGATGGTCTAAGAAACGTCTCAAACGGCTCTGATGCAAGACTCAATGAATATTTGATCACAAAAAAGAGTGGTCGAAGAAAGAAACCAGTAAAGGAGTAAGGTGCTTCTGTATCAATGGGGCAGACTGATCCCAAAGCTTATTGATCTGTGTCCTAACATCTATATAAAACAATAAAAAAAATCTTGCGTATGAAAAGCAAAACAATAGTACCAAGGTAGCATAACACAACCTTGCCAATCTGTTGAAATTTCATGAAGTCACTCCCAATTTTGGCATCTAGATCCATGCATTCCCCAAACTTGCATATCTCCTTCTATTTGTTCTTTCTCGTCTTGGCTGGACACTGCTGCATGACATTGACCTTCCTTGTCCAAAAAAATCTTCTTGGACACAGATCCGGAAAGTCCAGACTGGAGCTTGTCGTCTTGTCTTGTGTTGTGCATGGCTCTTATTTCCTGCCGCTCTTCGAGTCCATCTGTCCCGCTAACAGTCTTTTAATTGCGAGTCCTCCCCGGGCCTGATACTGACCATTGCTGACCGTGAGTGTTTATACTATTGGGCTGGGACAGGGGCCAGCGAGCCAAGTCAAACATCAAGCTCAGAGCTAAACAAAACTCAACAGCTCAGACGCGCACACACTCCAGATAAGAATGTGAGGCCTTGCAAATGTAGCTGTTAACCAAATAATGACAATAATAGAATTTAATACAAATAGAATTGGTGGTGGAATTGTACTATTAAAAGTGCATACATTTTAGCACGAACAAGTGACAATATTTATGAATCTAAAGTGCACGGTTATCAGAGAAATTGTAAAAAAATTTGATGAAACTTGACCACAAGCATTGGTCCTTCCCAGAGAAGAAAATGTTGTTATTAATCAATTAGTCCTGTCCATATTTCAGTTAACAATTACTACATAAAGGGTGTATCCGAGATTTTTTATGCAACAAACAGAAACCCTTCAATATTACCTTACCACAATGGCAAAAAAAAAATCACTTTGAGTCTAAAATGCAGTAGAATGGCTTCGCTCCAGTGAAGAAAACCGTTAATAAATACTTCGAGTCATAATCTGTGTATTCATAACAAATTACAACACAAATGTTTTGTCAGCATTGTCAACTTTCAACTACTCCATTTGACTAAGATACTGAATTTCAAACTTTGAGTTGAGTTGAGAATTGAATTTACAGCTTACATATGTAACCATTTGTGGAGTCATTGCACAAGTACCCCCTCTCTCCTTTTACTCAGCGGTCCCTTCAGTTTTCCGAGCCAAAGCGGAAACAGTGGCGAGACGCTAGCACACTGACTAACGCTGCGTCTCTGGCTGAACCTCAGATAACATAGTCTCTTCCTCCTCGGCAGCCCCCCTCTTGCTGTGACAAATATGTGCGAGTGGAGCCCGACTCTGTCCCTGATCCGGTCCAGGTTGAAACCATATGCACACCACAGACTCTGAGTACACCAGACGACTAACACCATGTCTGGTCTGAGTGGCTTCCCTCCAAATGGTTGCATGAACAGTCACTTGTAACCTTGAAATTCCAATCATTTGAAGTAAATAGTATTTTCGATCTAACATCAACTGAAATTTCCGAAAGTTGAGTTATCCTTGACTTTTTATATTACCAGAAGACATGATTTAAGATAGAGCAGACCGACTGCCTCTTGCCAATACATTCATACTTTAGGTCAAATTCAGCGATCGATATGTGAGCACACTGTAGACTTTTGTAATTAAACCCAGTGGAAAAACAAAAAGATATGATCGCCAAACATTTAGTCTTTCCTGTTGCAACGCAGCACATACATTGTGAGAGAAAGTGCTTTGCTCAGGGACACAACATCCGTATGCGCAATGTAGTGACCGTCCAGCAATTAGAAGAACATTTCGCAGACATGTTTCCCATAGACTTTCCAAAAAATAAATAAAAATTATAATAATAATCCAAGTTTAAAGCTTGCTCGGGGCTATTCAATTCTGATGGTTACAAATTACCAAGACCTATAATTTTATTTAAAATGTGTTTCTGGAATTCACGGCGCCAAGTTGTCAAATCATTTAGCTAAATATTGAGTTTTTTATTCTTTTTTTGTACTGAAAACAACCGTGTTAAGGACATTAGTCACCACATAGCTGGCTAGTCTCCATTATCCCTTTAAACTCCTATTATTTGAGATTTGTGTGAGAAAAAAAAAATGCTTCCGGAAACGCGCTGTTGAGCTCCATTCTAGCCTAAAACGGTGTCAATCGAACCATTAGCTTGGACTCATCTCGTTACTCCCCCTGCTGGTGAGTCTAAATTATATCCAAAGTAACAAACGGCCCCTTTTAATTATTTCATTCCCTCTGTCATTTTCCCATCGCGTAACCAATCTACATTCTTTCATCCGATTGCACGCTCCTTGTTGCCATGCTGCAGACATCTCCTGTTACGTTTCTCTCACACTTGGCATCTTAGCGTGGAAGAATGCACAAACAAATCCCAAAGAAACGCCATCGCCTTCCTCTCTTACTCGCTCTACCCTTTTTCTCTCTCTCTCCATCAGTGCCTTTCCAGTTAGGAGAGGGGGGGCTTTCTGCTTTAATGCTTCTTAATACTGCTGTCTGCTTAATGGGGCAGATATGAGAGGTTGCTGCTATCGCCGGCGTAATAAGTCAATGATTAGAGGGTGGCTTGTCACAGCGGCAGGCTCGGCAGACAGTGGCTCGCTTCTTAATTGCCGTATTAGACGCCCTTAACTATCCTGTCAGCTGTCAGGAACCCCCCTCGTAAACAGCCCC
Source organism: Chaenogobius annularis (assembly GCA_015082035.1). NCBI lineage: Eukaryota > Metazoa > Chordata > Actinopteri > Gobiiformes > Gobiidae > Chaenogobius > Chaenogobius annularis. The sequence continues at coordinate 1,066,750 of BJKM01000122.1, read as the reverse complement.
GGCGCATTTTGATATTTTCATTTGTTTGTCGGTTGATGTTAGCGCACGGGGTAATTAGCGTAGCTCTGTGACACAATGCCGTTTATAACATGAGCGATTTAAAGGCTTGTGGGAATGATTGGAGTTTAGTTAACTCCAGCCGTTATGTTAAAAACAGAGTGCGCAACTTGTGAAGTATTGATTAATGGGCTGCAAATGTGATCACATGGTTCGGGGTCGAGTTTGCGTAACGTGTTCTGGCGGCTTGTGGTGAATACTGCAAAAAGTACTCACATTTTTTGGGCGATATTTTCATTTTTACTGACTGAGCGAAATCTTTACTGCCCCGAGGGAAAATTTGTCTTAAACACAAGAGCACATAAAATGACTAACAAATGGCAATGGAAGACGTAGAAACTGCATAAAAACACAGATAGTTGATGTTGAAATACAGATGGAATAAAAATGCCATTACTACTATAAGTACAATGTTACCTACTGCCTACTAAGATTGCTATTAACACAATGTTATATAAATGTAAACTTTAAAACTAACTAACAACTTAAGAAAAACAAATACTTTGACTCTCAGTCCAGTAAAAAAAAAAAAAAAAGTAGTGCAGTAAAAGTAAAAGTAACCAATGCAAAATGTACAGATACACATTGCTCATTTCTATATACTGTTATGTAATGTAAAATAGCTTTGCAGTTCTTTAAATTTAGATTGCTTTACTCTACTTTATTTTACTTTACTTACGTTTTGCTTCATTTGTTTGTTCTATTTCAATATTTTTGCATGGAAGACATAAGTAATAGTCCTCTCTGTTGCGCACCGTGGATAAACTTGTTGTGTGTTCTCTTCCTGACACACTGTGTAATCCCCCACACTCGGAGGATGGCAACGATCGCACCTGGAGGGTTTAAAAAGTGACTGATTTATCGCATGTCTCCCCGTGTGTCGGCCGGTGCGGTGACACAGTTAGAAGTGCCGTACTTTTTTTCCGTTTAAAATGGGATTAGCTCATGTTCACTTTGACACCCGCTGTGCTAATCCGGTCTACACCTTAGGCCCGGCGCAGGGGATACAGATTTGTGGATTTTATGGTGCCGTTTGCAGATTAGCGTTAAATTGGCTTTTATATTTGACATTACAAGATATGGCGCTAAATCCGTGCCATATTTATCGCCATTAAATACTAACAGAGGACAGAGGGGGAAGGACTGCATTGCTGTGGACAGGTAATACCAAAGTTGAACAAAATTGGTCAAAGATATGTAAGAGTGTAAGTAAAAGTAAAAAGTATATATTGTATATAGTGTACATCTGCAAAACCAGAGTACAACATTATTAGCCGAGATATTGTTATTGCTAATCCTATTAATATATAAGTACAACTACTTAAGTCTACTACTGTTAGTGAGCCTGCCTTACCCTCACAATATTTTCTAAAATAGTGGTCCTCAATCTGTGGTATGCAAACTTGTTGTGGTGGTATGCAGACTCCTGTTTACCGTAGTTGCTTGATTTGGAGTTAATTTTATGTTGGTGTAATCCCTCACTCGTCCAGGAGTGTTCCATTGTAGAAAAAGATTCAGTTGTAGTCATCTGGACTCTGAAGAGTCTGGAGAGTCATTCTCAATCTGTTTGAGAACTCAGACTCAGTCAATTTCATCATAATGTTTCTCCTCATTTGGGTTAGTCCTTGTTTATAGCTTCTGTAGCAACAGTGTAGTCCTATTTTAGACCTGGTTTAGCCTTAGTACTGGTTTAGCTTTAAATCTAGTTTAGCCCTAACTTTGAGCTAGTTTAGCCCTAGTTTTGACCTGGTTTAGCCCTAGCTTAGACCTGATTTAGCACTAGCTTTGACCTGGTTTAGCTCTAGTTTCGCCCTGGTTTAGACCTGATTTAGTCCTGGTTTAGACTTGATTGAATCTTGAATTCATATATGAAATGTGATTTAGCCCTAGTTTGGCCCTGGTTTCGCCCTTGTTTAGACCTTGTTTAGCCCTAGTTTAGACCTTATTTAGCCCTTTGTTTAGCCCTAGTTTAGACCTTATTTAGCCCTTGTTTAGCCCTAGATTAGACTTTATTTAGCCCTTGTTTAGCCCTAGTTTTGGTGATACTTCACATTAAAAGTTTGAGAGGACACTGGACTAGAAAATCATCAAGAAATATTCCAAAATGTTGTCAGAGGGACCATTGTCTTCTAATATTGAACAATTATTGAGAAACTCCGGCGCTTGCCACACACCCGGACTTCGACCTTTGACCTTGTGAGATCATGTCTGTGTCACATCAATGTCACTGCGGTGCAGAGACACAGTGAGAGTGGACAGGTGCCTTTGCGCAGACTGTAAATGCATAAAGACTGATAAGAAACACTTTCCACTGCACTGTTGTCCATTCATAAACCCATTCTATCTCTGATGTACGAGATATCGGTGTTCTCGATACTGTACTTACAACACATTTTGACAACATTAAGAACAAAGACGTTTTACAGCTTTGTCCAATTAAGGCAGATCAAATTGACTTATTTGGAGGACGGAAAATATAAAGAATCTACTTGGATGAGTGGCGAAATGTACTACCCTTAAAAAATCTGTCCAGTTGAAAGAATTACATTTTCTTTGCTATATTTTGATACAATTTATGAAGGATCAACACATTAGCTTAGAATTTAACAATCTAATACGTCTTTGCCTTATGCTTACTCAACTATTGCTTAGTCATAATTTATCTTTATTTTTAACTTTGTCAATAACATAAAACTAAAACTTTGTGACTCAATAAATCATTTTTCAGAATCTCAATGTAGCACTTTTGACACAAACTGACAAATCAGCATTTGATAGATATATATATATATATATATATATATATATATATATATATATATATATATATATATATATATATATATAAAAAGAAATAATAAATAATTAAAATTGGCAACCTTCACTGTCTACCAAAAAAGTGCCTATATAATTATATTTTGATATGAACAGAAAACTATTGGCAGCTTGCACGATTCCTCAACCATTCTCCAAATCATTACCGTACCATCATTCATGTCACACCTCCGTTATTTCACATTGATTCACCACTGCAGCTCACGTGCCAATTCAAAGATATACATCACATTCATAGAACTCCTCATTGTGCCAAGTTATTAGCTCTAATGTCTGTGCGGCTTACATCGACGGATTACATATTTATCTTAGGGAAATGTAATATCTGACTTGAGAAAGGATGAAAAGCATTGCGCGCTGCCTCAGTCCTCCTCCAGTTCCCTTCAGGCGGCCACGGCTATAGCTGGAGTGTTGTTGTACTATCTTTAATCATCAATTCATCTTGATCACTAAAAAAAAAATGTCTGGTAAACAAAAGATCTGCCATTGTTGATTAAGATTCATGTTTTTAAATGTCTTTCTACTCCTTACTTTTGGGTTTGGATATTTATGGCTTGCAGCTGCCTGGGGCTCATTTGAATGATAGAGCTATGGAAGTATATCATGCATTCTTCTCCTGCAGAGGCCCATATAGAGACACAAGACCTACGCTAAATGTTCACCTGGTGTTGCGGTTTACGGCCAAAAGTGTTAAGTGTGTCAAAGTCTGGACACTTAACATGGGACTACTAAAAGCTTTCCGGGGTCAGGCCGAGTGCAGGGGCTGTGTGGAGTAATAAAGCCGCAGTCAAAACAAGTTACACAAGGGCTTTGAACACTCACACTTTGGAAATTAGAGTAAAAGAGGAGAGACAGACTGTTGATGGGATAATATGGCGATGGGGTTTCATCACTGATATTATTTCAGATTGTTCCTATGTTTTTTTTTTTTTTTTTACTTACATTTGAAAGAAAGTCTCAGAATGTCTTTTTCAAGGTCATTTTGGCGAAGGCAGGAGCACAAATTCAGTCAATACATGTCAAAGCAATACAAATTTGAGAATACACTTTTCCAGGTATTTTGTAAATAGATGTAGATCATAATTTAAAATGTTCTTCATTGCAAGCCGCTTCATTGATTTAAAACAGCTTACTATTAGTAATATTAATTCATGTAAAAAATAGCAGAACTTATTGGTCATAGGCAATTTTTTATTTTTTAAAACAGGAAAACAACATTATGGTTAAAAGTTCATAAAAGTACATTCGACATAATATATACCTTTTCATTTATTTATTTATAAAGGGAAAACCCGATGAGAAAAGTTCTCTTTTTCATTGTACGCTGTTAAAACACAAAATAAACAACAAACACAGGATACTAAAACACAAATAAAACATTCTAGAAAATTTACCAATACATAAAAAACACATTCACATATACAATATAAGGTCAAATTATATAAAACAAGTGCATCGGCACTGCGGGTCGTCCTTGACCAGTGCTTTGAAATCATTAAAAGGCATAACATTATTTAATTTAAAATGTCTCAGTGTTTTGTTCCACAGGGAGGGGGCAAAGTTGCTGAAAGCCTTTTTTTCCTGTCTCTTTTAGAGATAATAGAACTTTGAAAACAACAAACAACAAACTACTGTTTTTGTATACATTTTTGCATTTATGGTAACATCGTTTCAACCCTGGAATGGAGGCTAACCTGCCATTATTTCTCTGTGTGTTTCCAGGCCATTCGGTGCACACTGGTGAACTGCACGTGTGAGTGTTTCCAGCCCGGGAAGATTCACCTGCGGACATGTGACCAGTGCAAGCACGGCTGGGTCGCTCACGGTATGAACCCCCCCCTCACTCTCTCTCTCTCTCTCTCTCTCTCTCTCTCTCTCTCTCTCTCTCGTTCAGCCTAAACTGCCTCACAGAAGAGAGAGTGTGATTTAATGAATTTGTTCTTGTTCTGGGTTGCACCTGGCCGAGTGACAGATTTCCTCTTGGGGACAATAAAGTTTGAGTTGAAACAGTGGTTAGGTAAACACGGCTCCACTCGGCTTGCCGTAGGAGATTCCGAGCCAATATGTCTAGACCACGTGGGGAGTTTCATAAGATTTATCAAGTCCTTTATGCGCCGCACAATAGTGAGCAGACAGGAGCATTTTAACCTTAGACTAGATTTAGAGATTGTAACTTAAGCGCGCGGGGAAGTATTTGGAGCCATGAGATGAAAATAATTTTGCTTGTTAGACTTGTCTCGCACTGTTGTAACGCAGTGCTGATACACGGGCTTTAAGTTCTGCAGTATAAAGTAGTTTCAATCTTTATTCCATTTAATCTGCAGTCCTGCTTTTAAAAATAGCAACTTGCCCGGTACGACCTGGTGTAGATCCTCTTAAATCGTGATTTAATTCAAATTCAAGCCGTTTTAGACATGGTTTGGACCAGATTTAGTCTTTATCTCGTTCTGGAAGCACTTGGAAGACCGAACGCTTATTTGGCCGTATCATATTGAAATTGTCCGTGGTTCTCAAACTTTTCACACCAAGCGCACACCTGAGAAAATATATGGCCCTTCAAATGCCACCAGATATAAACCAGGCCTAAAACCGAGGTATTCTAGTAAAAAAAATTGACTAAAAGTGTTCTAAAATAGGACTACACTATTGCTTCACTAGTTGTAGACAAGGACAAAAATCGGTCTTATATTGACTTCATCCTCACGTACCACAGTTTGAGTTTGGTCTGAGTTTTCAGTCAGTTCCCTCAAACATAACAACAAATCATTTCTAGTGCTCCAAAATGATTCTGCATTAAAAAAAAAAAAACGTCATTGTATTATCTCCCCAGTTGACCAGAGCTATCTTTTTTGTTTGATGCCATATTTTTGGTTGCCTTTAAAGTTTTGTACATCAAAACAAACCGAAAGAAAAACAACAGGAGCAGCGAGGAGCAGTGAGGAAGAGGAAGAAGAAGAAGAGAAGAAGAAGAAGAAGAAGAAGAAGAAGAAGAAGAAGAAGAAGAAGAAGAAGAAGAAGAAGAAGAAGAAGAAGAAGAAGAAGAAGAAGAAGAAGAAGAAGAAGAAGAAGAAGAAGAAGCGAGGGCGAGTACAAAGCTAAGGAGGAGGGGGAAAAGATAAAAGAAAACACCTGTTTGGCCTGCGTCCGCATAAGCCCGGGCCACAGCGCACAGGACCCCATTGAGCACTTTTTAATCTCCCCCTCTGAACTGTCAGACGCACATCGCTCCTCTCCCCGCGCTCTTCATTTCATGTCGGCATTGGCAGCCACTCTGACAAGCAGTCCTTCATTTTTTATTATGTCCGTGTCTGGTCGGGGGGCCGGCGTTGTCAGGCGAGGCCCCCGTCAGCCGGGAAGAGCCGTCGCAGGATCAGAGAGAGAGGGAACGAGTGCCGAGCAGGTGTCACACAGACAGGCCGAGAGAGAGAGAGCCAGGGGAGCCAGGGGAGCCAGGGGGTGACGTACAGGAGGGGAGGCGCGGTGGGAGCCGGGGGTGGAGATGGACGACAGGACAGGACACACTGTGGGGGGACGGACCAGGGGCTGCACAGAACAAAGAACGGGGGGAACGGAACTGAAAATACGGGTTCAGAATGCTGCTTTTGAGAAACTGTATTCCGGTACTGTTACTCTTTCTTTTGGTTTGGTGTTCAGAATACAGTTACTTTTTTGAGATCAGAGGAACACATTGTGGTAGCGCAGCTCTTCCAGTGAGTGCATATGCAAGTTTTCCTTCTCTAATTGTGATAAAGCTTCTCATATTGTATAAATAAATGCAAAAACAAACGGTGAAACAAGAAACATTTTCACACTATCATATAATGTAGCTCAAAATGAAAGTATTCTCAGTATTCAGAATACACTGCTCCAATTAGTCCATTTTTTTAATTTCTTTTTTTTATTCAATTCCATTGTTCAGATCATAGATTTTACCCGCGTTCCAGGGAACACTAGTGTGCCTATTTTATAATAACACTACTGCAAAATTAGAGTAATTTAATCATGTTTAAGTGGATCGTGTGAAACAGCATATTTTCTTTTCTTTACTTTTGAAACTTTTTTTTACCTTTACTTTTAATAGATATGTATTTAAAACTCACATATTCCTCACACTGGTGCCGCAGAAAAGTGTGATTCCTGCGGTACAAACTATTGTGTTCTCTGTGATAAATGCACACTACACTCTTTTGGTGGGACCCTTTCTTGCATTGGTCAGCAAAGTCAGCAAACTAACGCCGGACGCACAGAGCTGTTGCTTAGACCACTCACATTTACAAATCCCTCCAGAACATTTCAAAAAACAATTCAAAAACAATTACTCACTATTATGAAGGCTCAATAAACCGAAACCACTTAAGAACTTTGACAGTGTCATTTTAAAATGGGACATAGAATGAATACAGCGTGCCTTCTAAACCGTGTTTTAAGGTTGTTATGATTAAATATAGGCTCATGATGATCAAATCTAGCTTATACGAGTAGTTGAAACAATACATTGTCACACTTAAACAAATGTGCGTGAGCGAGGAATAAGGTATTTTAAAACCAAAGTTGTTTTACCCTGCAAATCTAGTTATATTATATACTATTAACATGTATCCATGAAATATAGTGCCTCCTGAACAGCGTATCTACTGGATAACTACAGCCAAGGGCTAGGATGGAGATAGAGGAGGCAAATAAACACAGAGATGCAAGGGCAGCAGTAATGAGGAGCAGCGACGAGATTAGATTAAATAAAAGGAATGGCGGGAAATTACATTAAAGTCATTGCTTTTATCAAATGGATACGTCATTATGCGCTAATGCTGACTGAGCAAGGGCTTTCGAGGATACAAGTGAGACCAGAGGGAAACCTTATAGTCTTTAACGGACGGACAGTATCGATGCTAATATCGTGTGTGTCATTCCCAGTGCATTGGATTTGTCTTTTTAAACAGACTAAAGTGAGTTAATATCAGTGTAGAAGATGTGGCTGTTCCCATAGTCATCATAAAAATACAACTAATTATATTGTTATATTAAAAAACTTCAAGCATGGTCACTTTTACCCTTTGCTAAGCTATGGAGCGTTCTCCGTGACGAGTACCTGTTTTACATTTCACTTCTCTTGTGTTTTAAGCCTATTTAGAATTTCTGATAAATACATTTTATTATTTTTTATTAAAAATTGTTTGACAATAGTGTAAGCTTTCCAACAATTTGACTTAAATTTCACTCATAAAAGACATAAAAAAGCAATATTGACCCCATAATGCCATCTTTCCCATTTAAACATGTTGCCTTTATATGAACGTAATTATTTGAAATAGATCATCTTAAATCCTACATTATTTGCCAACCTTAAAACCGTAAAACCGTAAAAGGATGACATCGTTTCATTTCATGTGTATTGAAATTGACATGGACAAGTAGAGTTTATCAGATATTGTAATCGAAGCATTGATTTCTGTAACCGTGTGTGTGTTTACTATCTCCAGCCCTGGACAAGTTGAGCACGCAGCACCTGTACCACCCCACCCAGGTCGAGATCGTCCAGTCCAACGTGGTGTTCGACATCAGCAGCCTCATGCTCTACGGCACCCAGGCTGTACCGGTCAGGCTCAAGATTCTGCTGGACCGGCTCTTCTCCGTGCTCAAGCAGGAGGAGGTGCTGCACATCCTCCACGGCCTGGGCTGGACACTGCGAGACTACGTGAGGGGATACATCCTGCAGGTCAGTGGACATGCTGCATTCACGCTTGTGCACACAACATGCCAAAACTGGAACTGGGCCTGGACCTAAACCTGGACTGGACCGTGACTAAACTGAGTCTAGAACAGGGCTAAAGCAACATCTACATCGGGACTAAACTAGGATTAAAATAGAATCAAACCAGAAGAAATGAACGCTGTCAGGAAGTGAGTTTTTAGGCCCGTTTCCACTGGCTCACTCGGATCGGGACTGTCGTAAGTGAATGCAGACTCAGGTGACAACGAAATGGCAAAAAGCAGGTACAAATTTTCACCAAATGCTGACTTAATTCTGTGTTAAACCTCCACGTTTCCAGTGAAGGTAACTTTCTTCACAACACCATCTATAACACCATGAACAGAAGAACCCAGAAATGCTCCAAAGTGAACCGATCTGGGGGACCGCGCCCAGTCGAAACGTGGCTTACATGTTTTATTCTCCTCTTTTGGGCATTGGTGGCAGAGTGGCTAGCACTTTGACCTCACTGCATGGGTTCTACTCCCGGGACAGACAGGGCTTTTCTGTGTGGAGTTTGTATGTTTCTCCAGTCACTCCGGTGGCCCCCCATAACCCAAAATATGCACACTGGGTAAAATACTCCAGCTACGGTTATCCTTACCAATAAAGTGTACCTTAACCTTAACCATAACCAGAACTGTAAATGCATTTCTTTTCAAATTCATCTCATTTTAGTACAAAAAAAATTGTGAAATCAAAATGGAGGAATTTCAGTGGAAAAAAGTATTAGAGAAGAACCTTTTGTAATTACATTCACTGAGGCCGCGTTCACGCTGCCTCAGAACTGGGACTAAACCAGGACAGGACCAGGACTAACCCAGCGCCAGAAGAGGACCAAACCAGGTATACGAAACGTTCAAACTGGGGCCGAATCACAACCAAATCAAGAAGATTGTGAACGTCGCCTCTGCCAGCATCCTGTAGTATCAGCTGATAAAAGCAACGCCGGCTATTCCAGCAGTGGTTGCTTCTGCGAAACCAAACAGAATAGTTTCCTAATCCACGTGTGAGCAAACAGCACTGCACCAACCTGTTTTTTTCCCTGTTCCACTACACAAAATGCTACATCCAAAATTGGCCACACAACACAGAGGTCCCAAGTCCAAACCTCATATTAGCAGAGCTTTCCCTCCAAAAAATGTTCCAGTTTGCCTCAATTTGACAACCATTTGTTCAGAGTGCGGGCAATATCTCAAAGTGATCACTCGGGCCACCACTTTCACCCAGAAACTGTGTAGTCATTTGAAGAGTGAATGATCCCAAACAATAAAGGCCACTTTAGTGTGTTTTCCATCACTCCAACTTGCCCTTTTCTCCCAGCTTGTCAACACCAAGCCTTGTCCATTAAAACAAATATAAAAAAAACTGCAAAAAACCTCATGCTAGCAAACTATTAAACCACCGTAGCATGTTTCCTCTCCATTCTTTCTTATAATTGCAGTCAGACACTTTCTCAATCAGTGATGTAGGGCTTTTTTCTGAAACCTAAAGTGTTCCTGAATGAATTAGTTAAGAGCCAGTGAACATGTGTATGTGGTTAGGCGTGTGCGTGGTCGGGCCCATCTTTATGCATGGAGAGGGGAGTGTGTGAGCTGTAAGTGGAACCAGGACTCACATGGGTTTGGCCGGGCGAGCGCGGAGCTTCTGTGAGGGGAAAGCGCTCGCAGACCCACAGACACCAGTGTCCACAAACACGCCCACGACTCAACCAACAACCCAAACAACATGCAACAGTCTGGATTTGCACTTTCTTTGTGCATGTGGGCTTTGGGGTAATGGGAAGGGGGGTGTGATAAGGAGGAGATAGTAGTAGTGTTTATGAATGAATGTATATGTACAGGATTGTAACTGTATTTAAAGTGGCTGGATCATTATTATTATTATTCTTTTCTTATTCTTTTTTTGTTTGTATTATCAACATTTATCTAACCTGGTCAGAACCTATTGAGATTGAGATTCAAGGGTGACCAGGGGCAAAGCAAAGACATAACTCCACACACATTTTAAAACATTACACGTCGAAAAGACATTTAGGAAAAGAAAAGAAAATCAACATTTAAAAGCACGGACATTTTTTAAAAAAAATATTCACTCTAGTTGTCTTTTTAAAATCGAACGGAAACCCTAATTGAGACCATTTCACGCAATCTCAACTCCTACTGAAAAGAGTTCCAAAGAGAATAGCTTTTATTCATGTAATACTAATTCGTTTTGCCTCAGTACAGATATATTGTACAAGCAGCTCTTCGGGTGAAAAAGAGACCACTGCGTGCTGTCTGTATTTAATTATAAAGCGTTCTTAAAATCATCCGCTAACCAGGAATTGCGCTGTTAGCATGCTAGGTGTTGCTAGCATTACCGTGATGGCAAAACTCTCTGACAGTTTTTAAAAGCGCTTCTAAACTCATCGAGGTGAATAATGAATGAGTGAGTGAGTGCGTTCGAAAAGGACCTGCAAATAGTTTAAAATGAACTCTCGTTTTTAATGTTTTTGCGTATATTACCTGTTGCTAATGCTATCTTTTTCATGTCTTCAAACTTACAATACGCAGAGAAATAATCAACAACAACAAAAGAAAGGAAAATATGAAACCAATGAACAAAAATGTTTCATTTATTTGCACAGAAAATCCTTTGTTTATTAATTTTATTATTTTATTATTTACCACACTCGCCACCTACTCCTCATACACATTTTTATTTATTTATTTAATTATCGATGCATTTCAAGGATCTCCCAAAATGTAGGCCGCATAATTGTTTTTTTATTATTATTATTATTCAAACTTTTTTTACTAAAAAGCTATTGGATGAATTAGGTTTGCTATTTACATACATTTTACTTACATAGATAAATGACAGTTCTATTTAATGTAAAATGACATGCTTTACAGTAATAGCAGAGTCTATTTAAACTATGGCTTTGACTATGTATACGACATATATATACAATCTCGTATCTATATTTTTTTTCCTCTTTTTTCTGTATTATTTCAAACACAACTTATACAAAATACAAAAACAAAACAAAACACTTTTCTATATCCTCAAATGAATGCGGTTTTCCCATGGCCGAAGGAGTCTGCGTGACCTCAGCCTCGTCCCCCTCACAGTACGCCCTGGTGTTGAGTAACCCTCCCCGCGTGGTTCCCATCGAGGGGAATGGCCGCGTGTGTTTTGATCAGCTGGTTCTAATAGTCAGCTGGTTGGAGAACGGTTACTCAAGCGCTCAGCCTCATGTCACGCTACCGGCTAAATCCTCTCCATCTCCTTCAGACGGGGGCTTCAAAGGGGCCGGGGGGCTGTAGTAGAGCCGGCGTTCACCTAAGGACAGTAAGTAGTCACTGGGAGACCCTATTAGCCAGTAAGTAGCTATGAAATTCAATCATCTTTCTCCCCCCAAGCCTTCGGGCTGCGCTTTGTGTCAGCTGTGTTTAAATATGCCGCGCTAAATGAGAGATAAAATGGACAGAACGGGATTGTAGATGATAGATAGTGATTTGTCGTTTTTCGTGGCGATGCCAGGGGACGTTATTGGATGTGGGGTTTTGTTATGGTAATCTTATATGTCAGGTTTACAAAAGGACATTGGTATGGACAGAATTTGAGTTAAAAAGCCACAAGAGAAATTATAGTAATTTGTACTTCTAATGAGATGTGCAAAAATGGGTCGGAAAACACACACTGGCAAAAATGTTGAAATTGAACCTTTTTTTTTTCCATTGGCCCAGTAACATGGTTTTTGCTATGGTTCAGTTAAGGGTGAGGGATGCGCTACATGTGACCATACAAGTCGTGAATTAAAAAAAGACAAATAGTGCAAAACAACAGTGGCTAACATTAGGGCTGTGCAATTAATCAAACTGTACTCAAAATTCAGCCCATTGTTTTGAGAGGTCAGCAGCCGTTTATTTTTAGGAAATTAATATTGAAATTTAATGCTGTTTTTCATAATGCCTCAGCTCCAGCTAAGCGCATAGTTTGAGGAAATCCCAAAATGAAAGCTGACAAATGTACACAATTTAATCTGTAAAATTGAAACGTTAATATTCCTCTAGAGCATTTGTAATTTATGAATGTCAGAACCCTTTACCCAATTTACATTGTTCTATTAAAATTAGGGGTGGAGGATATTGACAAAAATTCAATATTTGAATTTTTTGGGAGTATCCCAGTAACAATATTTAAGGCAATATTATGTCAACAGAAATGTGTAAAAACATCTCGATTAATGTGTTAGTTAAGGTTTAATTGTCTTTAAAGTTAAGTTGAAGTGCAGAAATATTAATATAAACCCTTATTTGAAAGTTTATAACTTAATAAATGTTACGCCTTTTAATCAGGTTTTTTTTTTTTTTTTTTTTTGGGCATTTTTTTTTTTTTTTTTTTTTTGCATTTTTTACAACAAACAACATACTCAATATTCAAATTGTGCATATCTTCGAAACAAGATTCACGATATTATCTAAATTTCGATACATTGTCCACCTCTAATCCAAATATACTGGTAGTTTTATATTTTTAAGTTTCTTTGTCGATATTATTTTGCTGGATTTAACATAACAGAAAGGTTGAACTTGACAAAAACAAATCGACAGTAAAACGATACACTGAAAATCCAATATTTGCACACTATTGTTTTGCTAATAACATACGGACAAAAAAAACCAGGCAAAACCTCCAAACTAACAACCATGTTTCCCTCTCAGCCGTCCATGATCCCATTGTCCAGAGTGTAGCGGGCGGGCAGCGGCGTTGGCGTTGGTGTCGGCGGCGGTGGGAGGGGTGCTTGGCATGTCCGCTCTGCTGTGTGCCAGGTGTCAGTGTGCCGGGCTGTCAGTGATGGGCCAGAGAGCGCAGGACAAGAACTGACAGAATCTACCCTCTCATCCCTGACCACAACACACCAATACACACACTTATATTCCATCAGACACACAAATAGGACCATTTTCGAGGCCGTTCTCTGTTGTAGAGAAATACGGGGAAATAATGTTTAAAAAAAAGAATGGAATAAAAAAATGTTTTGTCCGTCTCTGGATAGATTTTGGTTGTAAGATTTCGTTCTTGTTTCCAATGAAAATAGCGATGTCCGAAATACAATGGACATTCTAGAGATTAAACGCTGTCCTGATTTTGTCCTGGTTCAACCCGTGTTTTGTTTTCATCTTAAGGCAAAAAAAAAAAGTACTTTTTTAGCTATAACGTTGTGGTAAAATGTTTGAGTACAAGTCTTTTTTCAAATTTCTTTCAGCAGTTTTACAGTAATGACAAAAGTATTCGTTCAAATGTACGCGCAAATGTTTGGGACAAAACAGGACTAAAGATGGAGCTAGAACCAGGACTAGAACCAGGACTAGAACCAGGACTAGAACCAGGACTATAGCAAAGGACCAAACCAAGTCTCCTTTTAATCTACTACCTTCCGTCCTGGTTCTATAGTCATAATGCCGTTCGTTTTAGTTTTTTTTAGTTTATTTGCCAGTTGTTAGTTTCTTGTGCAAGGGTGAACACAACCTAAGATTTCTAGTCGAATACTTTTGCCGTAACTGTAAAATTAAAGAAACGTGATAAGCTGTTTACCGCACTTCAAAAAACAGAAAAAGTGCTTCAAAATGTAACCGCAACATTAGAGCAATGCATGTACGTTTTGCCTTACATTGTGCAGAACTCGCTATTATATTTTACTACTGAACAAATATGTAGTGTAAGTAATTCAACCCAGGACTGTAGAACGACTTGTTGGGTGCCCTTGACTTTGGCAGTACCCTTAGCCCCTTTTCTACACCCCTCCTGAATTTGGACCACTCTTCTCCCTCTCTTCTCCTCTCTTTTCCCTTCTCCTTCCTCTCTCTTTTACTTCCACTTCTCTTTCTTCTCTTACCCCCCCCCCCCTCCCTGTCTCTCTGTCTGTCCCATTCCCCTGTCCAGACCCCATCACCAGCCACATGCCCCCGTACTCGCGCCCTGTCACTGCTCAGTCCGCTGTCCGAAACACATGGAATTACTATCAGCGCTGGCTCGCCTCTCCGGGTCTGTCTCCCACACTGTCTATTTTGTCTTTCCCCTTTCTTATCCCTTACCAAGTGAAAAATAAGCACCGCGAAAAAGAGACGGCGGGGGAAAGAAAAAGGGGGATTTGCAGGCAACATATGGGCCAAAGCGACATTCTCAGTAATGTTCTGTCCTTGTAGAACATCGAGCTGCCTCCGCTTTTATGAGATGTGGTTTTTCCTGACTCCACACACAGCTTCCAGGAGACCCAGATGGAACCGCTAACGGCCCCCACCACTGCGATACACACACACACACACACACACACACACACTAGAGAGTTAGCACACAACAGCCTAACCATAATTGTGCGCACACTTGGAGGAATGCTTATTCAAACTATCTGGCGTTCGCTGGATACGCACGCAGCCGCACAATCATGTCTGAGCAAACCAGACCCCCAGAGATTTTAAGGAGTTACTGTAGTTACGAGACTGAAGGGTGACGGTCAGCAGGGGGCGCAGTGAGAGAAATGACGTACTAAAATCGACAGATGAATAACGTGAAAGTTTGTAGTTTTTGTAGTTTTTACTGGAGCCACAAAGTGATTTTTAATTTTTTTTCTTGTTCCATTCTCCAAGTTGTTTTTTACTCCCTCTACTGGTAAAACGTGACAAGTGACGTTATAGTTTGGGATTTTTAACAAACAAAAAACTGACGGACAATCCTGGTCTTCCTGAATACTATTAAAACTGACAATATAAACAACAAATTTAAGTTAAACTGACTACAAATACTTTATAACTGCTACCTACAGGTGTGCAATGTATAGAATTTCAGAAATGATTGTGAATGTTGTTTTGAAGATATGCCGAATGTCACATTTATCGTTTATAGGGGGAAAAAAAGCTACAATAAGACCTGATTAAACATAAAAATGAAAAGATGTTGTAGACTTTCAAATAAAGCTGTAAGGTGAACTGTGATGATTCATTCACACTTGTCTGATAATTAAACCTCAACTATTACTTTTAAAGACATGTTTTAACACATGTCTGTTGGATTTACATGATATGGTTATGATTATTATCAGGATACTCCCAAAAAAAATTGGAGTCATTCATTTTTGTCAAAACCATCCAACCCTATCGCCACCTCTAATTTATTTTAATTTTTTCCCTTGTGCTTTTAATCATCTGACAACCAGTCGACGCAGGAGGCAGAGAGCGATTTTATACCACAGTTAAAAGTCTGCAGGAGGACTGGCTGTTATTAAGCACTGCTGAGTGTAATGTGTACATGTGTACTTACACATGTGCAATATGAGATGTAATTACATGGATTAGACCTCAACAGTATTAGTGTAAGACAGGAAACCATTCCCAGTCGCAGGTGGGTCCAGGGGCCTTCGGGGAGGTACCACTTGGCTCCTCCGCAGCGTTCACCAAAGTATTTATTGAGTTAGAGTCACGTTTCAATTTCCCCATTCTCTTATTCAGTCCGCGCAGTGCTCTGCCTCTCACTCTGTCAACTGCGAAGGTCACCATATCTCTTGATCCTTTCCTGAGAAACTTCCATTTTAGGTAGTCGTGCTCCGTGCAACAACATTTTTGGACACAATCCCCTTCTCCAATCTCCTGCATACGGCACACTTGTAACCCTGGCTCTCTTCTCCTGCTCCACTTCACAACCTGTTTTCTGTTATCACAACTTAATGCCTCACCCTGGGAGATGGACGGCAGAGAAAGCATTCTCCTAAGGTGGAAATTCTTATGTTCATATGGTTATGATTTGGCGGGGAGGTCAGGCTTCACTTTTTGCTGGAAGGCTTACGGCTGGCTCTGTGCTGGCCGCACTGAGCACCAAGAACTTCAAAGCGGGCCGGCGTACTGAATCAAGGTGATACCCCCCTTTCCACAAATGTGCTCACACACACATAGGCCTGTCCTCCCCCGAGCTCCTAACTGTGTCCTCTCCCGGCACATTCTCAATCTCTCACCTCTCTGACAGCTCAGATAAGGAAGGGATGATTTTTGAGATAAGAGACATAACTCATTAATGACACAAAAAATTATGATGCCAACACCAACATGACACTATGTATAGCTGGATGAATTAAAGAAAGAAGTCCCTCTGGTAAATGTTTATCATAGTTTTGCATCAATAAAATGGCAGTTTGTGAAGAAAACAATGTAAATAAATGTTGAAAATGACAGGAAGTAGATAATCCCTCTGTCTATGTCATCAATAAGCGACATTCCACCCAAAATGCAGTGACAATTTACTCGCAACAGGTGCTTTCATTTGACAAATCATAAGTTTTGTGCAATTTATTTGGCTTTTGGCCCTGTTTACGTATGGTTGCCTGGTAACAGTCGTGGAATTACCTCTACCTGTGTCACCTCTGCCGCTCATGTCCAACCAGGAAGTGACATTAGAGACATCAACAAAATGGTAAAATTGCGCAAAATGTGTGGTCAAATCTTAAATATCATCTTGTTCGCAGGCGTTTCAGTGAAAAGTATAGTTTAACCTGTCAAATGCACTTTAACTTTTCGCAGTTCCATGATGCTTCTCGCTCTCAAGCTCCTTATGCCATTCAGGCCAAATACTTAGCCCCTCCTTCTTAAATATTTTCAAGCTGCAGACGTGAGGTTTTGAGCAGGTTACATTTTTATAGACAGATTTGTGAAAAGAACTCTTCATATTTTGCCAAACATAGAAAAGTGCCATATTGCATTAGACCCTCACAAGAGCAACTGGCAAGAAATAGTACTCCAAAATAATGTATATTCTGATTATTATTCCAAACAAAGATACTACGACTATTGAACATGATGTCAACTTTTTTTTTTTTTTTTTTTAACTTAAATGAAAGTAATAAAGGGCTAATACGGGGTGCAACTTCTTCTCTGGAGACAGTTAAAGTAATTACTGCACATTTGGAGACCCTTTTAATGCATCTATTACATGCTTGGTGGTCACATGTATATTTTTAACGTGTTATCTGAACTTGTGACGGCTGCGTATATATCTGGTCAAATACAGCGATCATGAATATTCGATGTTGCGACGTATGGAAGCGGTGGGAAGGGGGCCTAATGAAATGTGATGGGGAGTTAACATGCTGTGGCGGGGCGAACAGGGGAAGTAAAAATGATAGGTTTAACATACGTGGTCGTCCATGGGGGGGGAGGATCAAACCGCACTATACACAGCGGAAGAGAGCCACCTAAGGTCCCCCCCCCCCGATAAGGAGGACTTCAAAGAGGCATAGCCAATCGCACAGCCTTATCCCACATGTATGATTACGCTTCCCATGGTCCCCGGCGGTCCCACACTTATTTGAAGATGGAAAGCAATCAGATTTTTTTCAGTTTTATCTATAAATTATAATGCTTGTCGGAAACATAGAAAGTGACATTTGCAGAAGCGACTCTAAAGTGATGCAAAAACAGAAGACTTTACGTAAATTCTTAAGAGCACAATTCTTACTGACAAATTGGTTAAAAGGGGGCTGTACCCACATTTTTCTCCTTCATATTGTTAAAGGAAAATCTGTCTTGCCTCAGTACATTATAGAGCGTTTTATTGTGTCATTGTTAGCATGCTAGTAGTTGTTAGCTTTACCGCGACTCCGCTTATAAACTTATCACGGTGAATATCTAAGAAGCTCAGAAGGTAAGAGGGATACAAATGGACCACTGCAAAGACTTTAAAATTAACTACTTCAGTTTTTAAAGATTTAAACTGTAAGAAAAAAAATCCGGTACAGCGCCTTTTAATAGGAAAATAATTAAATGTTTAAAAGAATTGTAACGCCTATTGTAACCACACTTTTAATAGCGTTAATAAAGCGCGAACAAAAACTTAATTCAGTATTAAAAATGTAGGTATTATGTTAAGTGATACCAAAGATTCTGTCCTTTTAAAAAACAAAACAAATCTATCGATACAATCTGATTATTTGTGTAATATTTAATACTGCATTTGATACTGCACCCTTGCGTTTTAGAGGTGGAATTAACGGATGACTTGGCTGTGGATATAAAAATGTGAAAACTTTGAAGCTCCAATATTCTCCAGCACATATTTCCAGTTCTCCTTCTGAACCTCCCTAAACCGTCTCTCTTCATCCACCTGCAAAACCCACTGTGGGATTCCCCCGTCTTTTACGCTCCTAGTCATGTCATCATTACTATAAAAAAGAATATTCTGCCTGCATTAAAATGGGGCGCTCCCTTTCCTTTTTTATCGTGTGATCCTGGCTCCTCCGATCAGCGTCTTGGGATCTTCTCTCTCCACACATTTGCTTTTCTCTTTCTTGTAGAAATCCCCCAACAAGTCGTCCCAACGCAGCTGTAGCGCCCCTGGAGACCCTAATTGAAACTGGGAAGGTGCCAACCTGAATTTTATTTACCTCGATAGTGTTCAAAGCGTGTCATGCTATAATTACCTCCCTGTCCTGGCTCCGTACATCCTTTTCCATAAGTTATAATATCCTGTCTCGGGAAGAAAAAAAAAGGAGGAAATGGCGGTAGAATTTTGATGTGGCGTTCCGGAGGGGTTTTTGTTTCTGTTGTGGAGTGGAAATTGAATTTTACTTCAAGGTCAGCGACACTAATGACAGTGTGGGAAGGTGTTGATCCAGCGGAGCACTGGTTTGTCGAGCAGCATCCCTCGCTATCGATTTGCACGAGGGAGAAAGAGAAAGAGATTGTAGTGGCGCATTGATTGTCACACTGAATTGTTTGGGAGAGGGGTGGAAATCATTACTGTGGTATAAGTGGTGATTTGGGACCCTATATCTACTTGGGAAGTGCTGTGATAAAACAAAAGTGAGTGTCGCAAACAAAAGATTCTAGCAACGAATGCATTATGAAGGATAAGCAAAATCCTATGTGACTGAAGAAAACAGTTGTTAAAATAAGAAAAGCTTTATTTGTCCCACAGTGGGATTTCAGTGTTGCAAAAACTAAAAGTACAAAAACAGCAGACTAAAGAAAAAAATCTGTCAAAAATCAAGATAAATCAATTTAAAAATCAAATCTAATATCAAGATCAATACTTTAAATAGTAATACAAAAATAAAATAATAATAATAATAATAATAATAGATGATAGTTTGAACAGTTTAACTGTTAAAATATATTTTAATAACATAATAACATAGTGCATTTAAAAGTAAAACTATAAGGCTTTCAAAACTAAAATAAGAGGCAATGACTCAGTATTGTAATAGTTAACAAAAGTTATTATTAACAGTTGAAGAATATGTTCATAGTTTCAAAACATTTTAAAAATGCATCTTTTTAATTTCCTTATTCCTCATTTTTAGGCTACACCGTTGGACTACATTTCTGACTTATATTCTTCTTAGCAAAATGTTCTGTTCTTAGAATTTGTCTTTGTATATGGTTTTCTATATAGTTTAGAAAGTGCCTTTTTGTTTCATTTTCCATGTTATGTCAGGAGCTCATTAAAAATACTACTCAACTGCACCTACACAGTTTGGAAACCCAAACGAGCACGTACCCAGTCACTCTGGATACGATGATTCAGTGGTTCTTGTATACTCGCTGGGTAGTCCTGGTGTCGTTTCCCCCACGGCGAGACTGAATGTGTGTCACGTCCCCCTCGAATGGAAACTCTTACAGACCAGAGTGTGTCCTGAAGTGAGGGCTCAGCGGAGAAGCTCTCAGTCATAAAATAGCAGGGGAGGAACGAAGGGGCAGACTGGAGAGAAAGACAACACAGGTACAGGGACCTCACACAGAAAAGTCGGTGTCCCATTCCACTTTCTGTGACTCCTGAGCTGTCATTCACCCTGAGAGAGGAGCACCAATTGGAAACAACCTGCTTCTCGCCACAATGGCCTTCTCTCCTTAGTGGGCGCAATTAACAATTGAGGAATCAAGGAGACGAGGGGTGAAGTCAACAGAACTGGGACAGAGCCATACCATCTAGTTTATAGCATAAAAACGGCAACCTCTTTCTGTGAGGTGAGAGATATAGCCTCTGTAGACACATCTAAAGGTGGTGCTGACCAAGATCCTTGCACATTGGTCCTAACTGACGATATGTATGGATCGAATGCAGAGGACACATTTCACTACAGACAATTCAACCAAAGTTAAAAATGGTTCATTTGCTAGACTCAAAACTGCGATATGAGCTGAGATATCTTCTGAAACATAGGTCATCTGACGTTATGAAATAGTTTCTGGTCAGACTGCATCCAGTGACCACGACCACTGTGTCTCTGAAGGAGCCTTTTTGGACACATTTTTGGACCTTTAATTCTGATTTATTTTCATAATAAAAGTTAATAAAAAGTCTACATTTTCACACAGGTTTCGTTATGGGCTCCTTGTAAGCTCCTTATAATTGTCTTTCAAATGATAAAAAAGAAAAGATACACATTTGATTTTGCAGTGAACAAGCTGCGACCATAAGTTTTGCACCGAATGCTCTTGTTCATTTGCATATTAGCCTGCAGGTTTGAGTAACTAACCAATAAAAGTCTTATCTGTAGATCTACTGCTTTCAAAACAGTATCAGCTTACCATTTCTGTTTGCACATCCCTCCTCCACCAACTGGGCTCTTCTCCCGCTGACGTGTTGTGCTCGAGTGGCTTTATTAAGCGGCCCGCGCAGGTATATAAGAACGCCTTGACTACCCCCTATCTACATTCTCCCTCTGCACACCCAGCACCAATTGGTCTGGCTTGACTTCCCTCCCGACAGCCGAGCGGCGCTGGACGACGGGCGCGAGGAGCTCGGGGCGGTGGGTAGGGGAAGTGGTGTGCAACGTTTCGACTCCGAAGGACCTTGGAAGCCTCAAAGTCAGAACTGTCACGCCACAAACCTCTGAACGGCGATTAGTATTAGCACGCTTTGCCGACTTAAAGACATTTTATTTATTTTTTTAACTTTGTTTGTTTGTTTTTATTCCCAGACATGCCAATAAACAATCAGTGCATTAAGCGGCAACCAAATGGAATCAATTCATCCAGTTTTGCGCAGATGAGTGCAGAAAACGAGGCGTGAAGCAGCCGCGCTCGCTGTTTGGAGTGGCTAATTAGGAGCCCATTACAGGGTCTCTCAGCATGGTGCGGCCCTGATTGTTTATTAGAGTTTCACTGAGGTAACGGGGAGCTGAGAGCGCGAAAGAAAAGGGGACTAATAGTAGTAATAAATGGATAATAAATGGATTGCTAACAGACACACACGGATACGAACACATTGCGCTGCCTCTGGGCTTGCTGCAAAAAAAGGAGAGCTCTTGTAAAAAAAATTGAAAAAGTCAGGGGGAAAAAATCTTTACCAGCGCTAGCATTTGCCCCGGGTCTGTGCCATTAAAGACGGTCTTATTAAACGGGTAAGTGGATGGGACCACCGAGCGAGGCTTGCTGTCACTGGCACGCGGCTGCTCTCTGGCCGGAGCGCCGGAGTCACCAGGAGTGATGGACGGAGATGAAGTTTGAGAAACAAGCCAAAAAAACTCTCGCACAACCTGGACCTAAGAGCCAGTGTGTGTGTGCGTGTGCGTGTGTGCGTGTGTGTGTGTGTGTGTGTGTGTGTGTGTGTGTGTGTGTGTGTATTCATTACACTGTGAGGACGGAAATCAAGTCTGCATGAGACATATCCTTCAAACTTCAAACTACAAAATCATTTCAAGTTTAAATACAGATGAATTTATTTGATTATTGTTAGGTTTAGTTTACGGTGAGGCAAGTTAAAGGTGCCCTGTGTAACTTTTCTGGTGGATGGTATGTAGAGTTGGGCAACAGATCGAAGCTTAGATAATATTGTGGATATTTGGTTTTGAAGATGTGCAAAAGTTGAACATGTAGTATATTGTTTATGGTGAAAAATGTCACACAAAGAGCTGATTAAAAATAGAAAGGAAAACTGTGATGTTGTGAACTTTCAACTAGAATATAAGGTGATATTCACTTTACTTTTGTGATTCATTTTAACAAATATTTCACTTTTTTCTGATAGTGAAACATGTTCAAAGACAAGACATTAATATTGTTATCGGGATACTTCAAAAAATATATACAATTTTGTCAATCTCGCCCAGCCCATAGAGACGTTACTGCTGTGCCTGGAATGTTCCACAGTATGACAAAACAAAGTATGGAACTAAACTGGGACTAAATTCAGAACTAATCCTGAGTAGACAAGGACTGAACCAGGACTAGAACGGGACCAAAACCAAGTCTACATCTGGACTAAGATGGGTTGATGTTAGGACAAAACCAGGATAAGTGTGAACTAAAAAAACAAACAAATTACAGGTCAGATCTGTGGAGAGGCAACACCGCTCACAGCAAGAATTCGAATCGTTTTTTCAAGATATTTTTGAGACGCAAATACACCCGCAATTACATTCATTCACGAAAAATGTGTTCAATGCCATACTGTGGAAAATGTCAAGCAAAGCATCAACCAGAACTCACTCTAAAATGTTTATTTCTGGAAAGTTACGCAGTGCGCCTTCACGGTTATGGTTTAGGAAATTAATTTAAGTTAATGTAATGCCACAAAGCATGTAAACCAGTGTGTGTGTGTGTGTGTGTGTGTGTGTGTGTGTGGGCGAGAGAGAGAGAGAGAGAGCGGCACAGTCAGTAATGACCAAAGACAACAGGGCATTGTGGGAGCACGATCGATGAGCTGCTACAGGTGACTGCCCTCAGCACAAACACCACAGAGAACTGGTGGAACTTCTCTGTCTTCTGTCTCCTCCGACTCTCATGCCGGGCTTCAGCGGCTCAGTGCCAGCTCTGCTCCGGTGCCTGGTACTGCCTCCACCTCCCCGACACACACACACGTACGACACACAAACACACACACACACATGCACGCACGCACTTGTATTCTTACTCAGGAGTACACAGGAAGCTGAAGTTTGTGCACAGGCACGTTTCACAGTTGTGCGTGAAGCTCTACAGTAAACATAGATAAGGCGGCTCTGGAGATGGTCCCGGGAGGTGTACAACTATTTCAGAGACCACAGTCGCGTGGCATTGTGTGTGTGTGCATGCGTGTGTGTGTGTGTGTGTGCAGCCTGTTTGTTTGTTTGTGTATTTGGGTCCCCATTATCTGTACCCAGTGATCAGCTAATCTCCCTTTGGGTCCATTCAAAAGTACGTCATGAGGCTAAAATTTCAAACTGTAGATTACGACACAAAGGGAAAGGTTCACACTTAATCCCAATTTACCGCAATAGTAACAAAAACGTCTTCTTTAGTGTTGCAATGTGTTCTAATACTAGTTCTGTTAAGAAATCAGGACTGTTCTAAAACTATCCAGGAACGATCCCATTTTGTCCATGTCATGTGAGTTTTATTTAATGTAATTTATTCATTATCTCAGAATTGAGCATTGTCCAAATTAGAATCCTTTTCCAACACTAGTTTTATGTAAATACGTATTTTTTTGTCGACACTAAAAACACTAATGCAATTTATCATTTTATATATGGACATGTCCTAAGAACAACACGAATTTGCAAAATGTCTATCTCCAAATCCATTTACATCATAAAAATGTCCAAAAATATCTATACAATGTTTATATATAGTTCCATCTGTTCCATCCTTGTTCCGTCTCGCTTTCATATCTAGATAAATATTTGTAATCACTGCTAAATGCAACAGGTAGAGAAGGAAGGAGGCGTTAACCCACTGTCTGAACCGCGTGAGATGTTTGCTACCCGCTCGTCAATAGTCAACAATAACCTTGCATGAGAGTGACAGAACAATGTGCCAAAGGACCTGACAAGCTGACAATGGCTTTGCGAGAGCTGCAGCCTCACGTGGAGCCCTGGATCACACATTTGTGGAGCGGTGGGACCTGTTTTAGAACGGGCCGCTGTCTCCATCTAGATCCCTGACAACAATCCAACCCACTGAGGTGACACGGTACAAAGCGTTTTCCCACTTTGCCAAGCTGACAAACCCAATTACCATGCACGGAGACCCGGGATCAGCCGTAGATCAGGACTTTTCAGCATCTGGAGCTCCACAGCCTGTGTCCCACAGGAAAGTAACCCTCCTGTTCAGCTTCCATTGAATTCGCCTGATTTCAAAAACATGCCTCAAAGCTTTGTTGGAATAGTCCACAAACTCCTGAAAAGTGAAAGATGACATAAATAATAATACAAATAAATTGTTTGTGTTTAAGAAATTCTAGAATTCAATGTTATACAGTAATCCCAGAGAAAGGGCAGGATCTATAACTCTTAGAATTTTAACAGTGAGTGGCAAAATGATTAACTTAACTTAAAGAAATCTGCTCCTGTAAGAGATCAAAACACATCTAAAATGTGAACAAGCTGTAATCGTCTAATTATAACAACTATAAAAGTACAACTCAGCTAAATGTTTAGCTTGTACCTGACATCTAAAAAAGATCAAATAAACACTAGTAGAAATGTTGTGACGTCAAATGAATCCAACATATCAGATATTTATTAGCATGTACATCAAAAACCTTTTTAGGCACAGTATATGACACATATGACCAGGTTCACTCTGTTACAGGCTTTTACTCAACACAGAATAATGCGTCTCTTTTGGCACAGAATGATTTGTGATCTAAAAATAACAGTTTTCAGGCCCTTTACTCTGGCCGGGTGACAGCAGCTGGCCTCAGTGTACCGGTGCACCGAATTCCACAGCATTAAGACCACATTAGTTCCTTCAGCTCTTTGAAATAAGTATTTTTTTTTCACTTGTTATCAGAGCTCAGGCGTAAGCCTCTCCCTTTATGGGCATGTTTCGCTAATCTCGCTACTGGCCTCCTCGGTTTTAAGTTGAAACAGGTGTTGTGCTCATAACGCAATCACATATTAGAGCCGGCACCTCAACTCGTACTCCTCATGAGTGGCTGTTTTCTTTGGAGATTCGTTCTTGGCGACGAGGCGTGTCGATTTTTCACGTGAGATTGAGATGTGGAAGAGAAGTAATTGAAATGGATGAAAGGGAATTACATTTTATCATAATCCACCGCATGAGATAGTGAGAAAATGTATTTGTGCTGGTTCCATGTCTGGCTTGATGGAGAGGTCTGTTAGCATGAAAACGTGTAATTCTTCTGCTAGATTGTGCTCATCATGGACCTTGCTCAAGATCTGGGGGAGGGCCTGAGCGCAATATTGTTTTGTTTCTTTTTACAGTTAATCAATATAAAAAGAACACAGAACAGAAACAAAACGCAGAGAGAAAGCATAAAAGCAAAACAGGTTTACATAGTTCGAAACAGTGTCATCCATGGCAGGAGTTTTGAGGCGCAAATACTCAATCAAGTGGGATGGGAATGTAGAAAACAATCTGAAGCGCTTTGTTCTGAACAGTAGGACAGTCCCAAAACACATGACAATGACGGGCCACTTGGCAACCACAGTTTCTCCAGCAACCACTTGTGAGCCCTTTATAAAATATGATGCATTGTTCCAAACTTGTTGCAGTCACATATTCTTTCATTCCTATTCCATTTTTCCACTTTGATAGACTAACTACAGGTCAGGTGTAGTTACGAGCTATATAAGACATCAAAACGCCGTGAACGAGTGGTGAACTGGCACCAGCCCAGCGAGGACAAAAGCCACGTCAGGTGTGGAGCTTTAGTCATCATTTTCCCTGCTCTTTCCACGGGAGCGAGTGTCAGCACGTAGGTGAGTTTTACTGTCCGCCTTAAGCTAAAAGTAGTCTAAAGTAAAAATCAATCTGGCATTAGATCCAATGTCGGGCAGCGCTTTGGTCCCCTCCGCCACCCTTCTTGCTCCTGCTTTTCTTCCATTTTCATGTCAGAGGATAGAGAGATTAAAGAAAGGCCACGTCTCGGAGCGGTGCAAGTGCCATCACTCAAACCCGGGCCGTGCCAAGCTGCTCTGTCTCCTCTCTACTCCGTATCTTCTGCATACACATCATCCCCAGTGCTCTCTGGCCCGCGCTCCTCCTCGGCCCACTCACACACACACACACACACACGCATCACACGGCCATGATTTACCGTCCCAGCCCCAGTATCATGCTCCGCTGTCCACATATGTGCGCAGCGTGCACGCCCGCCGGCCACATCAAATGCTCCCAGACGTTACCCCATCCATTCTCTCCCACTGCGAAAAACAGAAAAAAGACAACATTTCAAAAGCTTTAACACTGCAAAAAAGAACAATCTGTAGAGGTTAAAATGTCCTGATTATTTTTGTAATCTGTTTTGGCATAAATGTTTTACAAGTTTAGTGTCTCTAGACTTTTGTACTTTGAAAAGGCCGCCAGTAGAATAAGAAATTGTCCAAAGTTGGTGTCGAAAAATGTTCAAAGATCTTGCTGGTGGTTGAGCGGTTTAAGGCGTTCAGATACAGTATGATGTGAATGAGCGGTCGAAACAAACAGTCAGGTAAACAAACTGGTCTGAAAAGAAAACCTTTTGAACGAATTATCGGAAGGCCATTTAGCAGTTCAACAGTCGTTAGGGTGCTCAAAGCTGGGCCGTCAAAAAAGACAGGGTCGTTTCATAGAAAGTTATCAAGTTATCAAGTTGGCAGTATAACATTCTAGCTTCTGAGCAGAGTTGCCAAGTACGCTTCTTTATAGTGACTTTGGGCTTCCTTTTTGGGAATGTTGCTTGCAAATTTTGAGAGCCACAGGTTATTTAAAAAAAAAAAAAAAATCTTCTCTAGAGCAGCACTTTCATGTCATAAAAGAGATGTGTATTTCACAGTAATAGACCCAGTAAAGACTGAAATACAGTATATTCACAGTTCATTAATGTTTTCAAGCAGTCACCAAGGTTAAATAGTTGGACTCTCTGAATACCTTCAAAAACAAGCTCAAAACCCACCTTTTCCTCAAAGCTGATGCCCCCGCTAATGACTGCTTTTCCTCTTTCGTGTTATATGTTCTAACTATGTAAAACGCTATTTAAAATCCATGTATTAGCATAAAACATCTGCACACCTCATTAGCGCTGCACATCTCATGACGTGCTTATTTTATTAACTTATTTTTGTGAGGCTGAGGTCGCTTGTATTTTTTTTCTGAAAATCTACACTTTTCCAATCCAGTCCCTTCAGATTGAAAGTGACTTCCAGATGGCGGTCGAAACATCCATGATTTCAAAAACAGTGTCCTTTGAAATGTTTTTCCACCACTGACCACTCCTTGACGACTGAGGGATTACACCGTCTCACATGGATAAAGAATTATGCCTGAAAGAAGAAATATATTGAAACCAGCCAGAAATATCACAGAACAAATCCTCAAATCTAGTCAAACTTAATTTAATCTAGTCGAATCGATCACATTGTCTCCCAGGCGTGTTCCATTGTAACCAAACTTTCAAAACGCTCTCAACTAAACTTTTTCAAACCTTTGTTGCTACTCAAAATGCAAGTGATTTTAACTCTTCTCTTTTTGCAGTGAAAAAAACAAAAATAAATAAAATAATAAAGCAAAGGCCAGCTACATCTGGCACCATGTCTGTACTTAAGGTTTCCAAGTATGCGTCTGGGGAGGAGGTCTGCTGGGACGAGCGCGGGCGGCTTGGAAGCAGTAGAAAAGGATGTCACACTTGAAATTTATACGGTGCGGTTCAGGGAGCAGCCGCTGTAAATTGACAAGTGATGCTTGTGAGCAGCGTTAGCCGTCTGTTCCCCTCGCTCTCATCCTCCATCTTTTTCCGCTCATCTTTTCTTTTGGGCGAGCGCATGGCTGTTACTGCTTACATCTGTGCGCGAGCCCCCCAGCGCTATTGTTAACGGGTGAGAGACACAAAAACAAGGAGTCGAGCGCAGGAGGAGGAGGAGGAGGAGGAGGAGGAGGAAACGGAGGGGGGAAAGGGCAACGGGAGCAAGTGACAGAAGATAGTGAGAGGCCAAAATCTGGTATTTGTTAGAAAAAGTATGAGATTTTATTGTTTTGGGATTGAGCATCAAACAGCTTAAAGAGGCTAAGATATCTGCCAAGATCTAAACCATAATTTGCTCAACTTATTTATGGATTGATTGATTTATTTTTTACACAAGAATATATTACACAGTTGAGGGAAAGTGCTCTCTTTAATTCATTACAAAGTCTCCAAACAAAAACCACAATAAAATGTAATAAAAATGTATTTCCTGAATCCGCTTTTCTCATTGTTTTGGGAAATTATCTAGGAATTTAGAGTCAAACAAACTCACAAGCAAATCTGAACGAAACCGAAGCAAATTGTCCCAAATCTGGGAATGGATCTCATCACTTTGAGGCCAGCAAAGTACCTTGCGTGTGTGCTGCTGTCTAACCGCTTAGTCACCTTGAAGGACAACAAATAACATCAAACAGAAAATCAAAATACGCTTTAACTCTTAACCGCCTGAATAAATGCACACATTTTCTCTGCACTGCCCACCAGCCTTCACCTGTGTATCTGTGCCGCGGTTTGATCGAGTCATTCTACTGGATAAATGTCGCTAATGGTAGCACTCTGTTTAATAATGCAGGATGTGCTTTCTGTGTCCCCCCTCTCCTCTCCCCGAGTCCCAGAGCTGCGTGTGAGTGACAGCCACATGAGCCACCGGCCTGGTCCATTTCCTCTGTCTGAAACAAGTAA
This sequence comes from Chaenogobius annularis, assembly GCA_015082035.1. Taxonomy (NCBI): domain Eukaryota; kingdom Metazoa; phylum Chordata; class Actinopteri; order Gobiiformes; family Gobiidae; genus Chaenogobius; species Chaenogobius annularis. The sequence continues at coordinate 1,037,505 of BJKM01000122.1, read as the reverse complement.
CAGGACACCAGGCCCGCGCACAAGCATGTCAGCGGCGCGACGAGCCCACTGTACGACACGTGAAGAGCCACTGACAGAGTAGACCTGACATGAACACGCACAGACAGCAGTTAGGCCTGTCTGAAAGAAAAATATATTGAATTAAGGATTATGTTGCGAAATATTAAACTACTTTGTGCGTGCCCCAACTCCAAATGTAATAGACAAAGAACAGTGGCAGCAAAAAGTTCTGCCTCATTTGGCTCCTGAGGTCTAACAAATATTGGTCTACGTAATTTGTTATTAGACCTCAAAGTCTCAGAAAAAACATAGATTATAGTATTGCATAGCTTGTACATTTACTATATCCATATTTTTCGATATTATTATCCCTTTGTGATTTAGGATATTCACAAACCTTCATGATTTTGACTTTGCTACACTATTTGTCACATTACAAACTCCACTTGTTAACGCTCTTTCAGTTTATTCCCTCCAGTCAGATGCCAAGAATACTGTGACTTCTCTTTTTCACACACGGCCCCCTCCTTCTCCCGATGTACCGATCCGCTCTAAAACTAGAAACATGCTGTCACATCTGGGCCCCGCTCACAGACATGAGAGGCGGATAATAGAAGACAAAGATGGCTGCCGAGACAGGATCTCTCACTCTCTCCCCTGTACACGCGAAATGTCACAGGCCAGGATGATGCCCCTTCAGGGTGACAGCGTGATAAGAAGCCCGTATTATTATAACTGTACACGCTACCGACCCCCCCCCTCTCATTAACCTCGGCTCTGATTGCCCCCAGGCCTCTCTCGCGCTAATTAGTGCGGGGGGGAAATATGTCTACGATGCAGCCTCACCAGTCCAAACACACACACAGATAATGCAGGCTGCGCTGACAGAAGAGCAGCGTTAACAGTAGGTGCGAGAGTGAATGAAAGGCCTGTCTCTCCTTTGTGTTTCATCTGCGGCACGAACGTGTTGGCATCCGCGGGGTTAAGCCCAGCAGGTGACAGTTACCAGCGCCGTTGATCCCTTTGACGCAGACAGGCTTCATCTTCGCCGCGCTCACCTCTGGAGCAGGGGATCAAAACACAAGCAGGTGTCTCAATGTGACGCTGGTAATTAGGACGGAGGGAAATACAAATCGGCAAAGTGTTCTTTTCGAACCGATGTGACACGTGGAACAGGTTTGCAATTGGACGTGCCGAAAGATGTTACAGCGACTAGGTTAAATGCTCTTGAACGTGTACCGTAGGCCCACGGCAAGTTCTTTTCTAATACTTAATCAATATCTGTATCAAAGCGACAAACCAATGCCAGCTTTGCATGACTTTTCCCATACAAAAGATGTCATATTTTGAATTTGTCATCATTTTGAAAAACCCATAGATTCTTAGATCAAGACTCATTCTGTTGTGTGGAAAAAAAATTGTTTTCATCATTATTGACGTTATGGATGTCACAAGTATCACATTTTTGTGTTTCGATTATTGGGAGGAAAAACAGCAAACAATTTAGTGATTAGGCACGATTACGGAAACCATTACAAAAAAAGAGTTGTCTTTCGTTGCCATTGTCTAATACGTTGTTGTTCCTCAAATTTGTGCCCACTTTTACGTAATTTAATTTTCTAAATGACAAAAACAGATTAGAAAAAAAAATTAGATGTACTTTTTGGACTATCGATTGATTAAAAAATATCATCAAAATTGGTGTTACATATGACACTTTCCCTTTGGATTAAAATCGAGTTGGACATTTTACACAGCACGAACTTCTTAGATGATCTTTTTACAAGTACAATGAATAACCTCTTGTGTTAGACCTAATCTGCAGGTCTATATTAACTAACTGCTGTATTGAATCCTTTGGACACACACTTCTACAATGCCATTTTTACGCTTCTCAGTGACTTCAAATCTATTGACGGAAGCTTTGTGAGCTCTTAATGCACTGACATTTCTAATGGCACTTTGACATCTCCATTTAGGCCGCCTTTGTGCTCTAGGAAGCAATTTGTGAATAAAGACAAGAGCCCATTTTCTTTTTCTTCTTCTTTTTTTTTTGTCTTACACACTGCTCAGGACAAGTGCGAGCAGACACAAACACGTTGAGGGAGGACATGTACAGCAAATACCCATTTGTACCTGCTCCTGGCCTGGGAGAGCTCTACGGAGAGGGACCGAGAGTACACGAGGTGGGGGCACTGGCGGACCCGAGATGGAGTATTTAAGAGCACTTGAGTCCAGTGTGGATGTAGTCACTTCTCCCAGCGGACGTCAGCGGCCCCTGCGCTGCTCCGTGGCATGATTTTTCACTTTAGCAAGCACCACTCTGAGCTGCTCCACTCCTCGTCGCGCTCTCCTCTCCTCCTCCTCCTCTCACTCTCGGCGCTCTTCACTGGCGGTGTGCTTCACTGACTCCATCATTAAACCTTTCATTCACTAACTATAGGAGCAGGCGCACGCATTCTGGACTGGCAGCGCAAACAACACAATTTGACCATTTGCCCCCTGCCACGGCTAGTAAATAATTCCATTGTGAGGGCCATTAGCAAGTATCTCAAGGGTTAAGAGGGGAAATTCGCTGGCAGTCAGATGGGCGATTAGACAATAAGAAGATGAAATGTCTACTATTGTTTGGTTGCATGTTGTTTTCAGAGGTCGCATTAGGCTTGTGGCTTATTCATATCCTTAATGTCCTTTTATTTTGCCCTGGCCTGTTCTCAGGAGGCCACACACCGGAGCTATACACACTCTATACACAGCGCCAAAGTGTAATGATCAACAGACTCTTTTTCCATCGCTAAGATCCAGAGGAAATGTAACGTGCAATTATGTAAAGTGAGGAGGTAACAAAGAGCGCAGAGTCAAATTGTTGTGCTCGTCTCGGTGAAGTTTCGGCAGCGAAAGGCCGCGTCGTGAGCAGAGGTTAGGACGAGATTTACTCACATGGCTAGACCGCAGTCCGCTCGTGACATAACGGTTAAAGAATTGGTGTCGCGTTGCCAGAAACCTCACTTCTGGTTTGGCGACATGAAAAGTATTGCAATGCGTTTTTGTAACTGATGTAATGACCTGAAGTAATGTTTAAAAATGCAGAGTTTTACAGAATAGTATTGACCTCTTTAAAGTCATGATTGTTTGTAGAAAATATTTAAGGTTTAATAAGTTGTCATTGCGGATTCCTTCGAAGCCTTTTTTTTTTTTGTCTGGAGTTTGCATGTTCTCGCTTTATTTGGGTTTCACTCACGTATTTTTCAAGAGTAAAACATGTGCATTTGGTCCTCCAGAAAGGCACTCCAAAATCCCTGCCCAGTAGATGGATCCGTGGGTGCTCCGGCATGACAGCCGACGCTCCTGACAACTTTTCCGCAATGGCATGTGCTTGATGCAGACCCATTTCCCCTAAGGCAGTGGTTCTCAAACTCAGAGAAAATGTTGGCTTCCTGAGTACCACCAGATCTAAACCAGGTCTGCAACAAGACTCTCCCAGGTCGAAACGAGGGCTATAATACCACTACTGTAGTTCTAAACAATGACTAATCCCAAAGAAAACAGCAATTTTGCTAAGAATGACTCTAACTAGGGAAACTCTTGAACTGCAGATGAATCTAACACATTAGAAAGGCTTTGGAAATACCATTCGGATTAAGACATTCAAATCTCTATTCAAAAAACAAAAAACATTGAAGTGTTTTTGCACTGTCCACACAGCTGTAACTGCTCCTGTGTCGCTGTCAGAGGGCTGCTTGTACTTTTCCATGGGTATTTCAGAGGATTACTTCAAAGAGCGTGAGAGCGATGGCCGGCCCTGAACTCGGGGGTCCTTACAAGTCCCCTGGAACTCTCTCCACATCTGCCTGCAAGGAACGCCACTGGCAAGCGCGGGCCCTGTGTGCACCTGTGTGAATGAGGGCTTGTGTTCGCAGGGAAAGCTACACGTGGGCCATAGTGCGCGGCTATGTAAGCGATGTTTGCACCTTCTCGTGTGACATTATGTTGTGGGAGTCCAACATTGTTTCAAGTGTCAATCGTATCAGGCAGAGGATTGTGTTTAGACGTGTGATTTTGATCAAATGCTTAGAATAATTCTCCCGACAATCCTAATCAGATACTTTTGCTGCCTTCCAGAATGTGCTAAAACATGTCTGTAAATATCTTGGTTAACGTTAAAACGCACACAAAGTTAATGGACTGTTTATTTGAAGAATATATTATGCTTGTTTAAGGGTTTTCAGTACATACAACTATAGAAATACAACATGATTAAAAGCTCATATAGGTTTTGCTTGATATTTCCCCTTTAAACAAAAATGCTGAAAAATCCCTAAACACACTGGACTTTTAGACTGCAAGTGTCTATTTATCTTTGGATTCTTTTCAGCTCTTGTTGGCAGCATTTTAATTATTGACGATATTTCCAATACAAATATTAAAATTTTATTTCAATGAAAAATATGGTCTAAATGCTTCTCCTTTGTGTAAGACAAATTATTATGTTTGTATTTATTTTAGAAACTATTCCTACCACAATTACTGCATAAAACTTTTATGACTTCAAGCTAATTTAACATTGTTGTAGACATATGTGCATGAAGGATAAATAGAACAAAGCTTTTTCCAACTTCACCAGTTATTAATTATGAAATACTGCAATCAATATCTCGCACTGAAGATTCCTCCTATGCCCCAAGTAACACAAAGTGAGGCCAAAGTTAGATGTACAGTTCAGGTGCATGCAAATGGCTCCTGGGTGAGAGTTATGTGAGGTCTGAATTATTAAAGCACCTAGGCACATTGGCTAAGGGGAAGATATTTATCCCAGATCAATAAATAGTGTTTAGTGGTAGCATGGTTTCTAATTACGCCCCCATCTGACCACTCTATAACCTCTTCTCCCACATTTTTGTTTTCTTCTCCGTGCTCCCTTCCCACTCTCCCTCTGTCGGGCAATTTGGCCTACACATAGTGCAACTCGTCAAGTACAATACTAATCAATGGGTTCACGTATTTACACTCAGACGTGGCGCAGACAAGGTAAGCGCTTCGGGACCTTTGAACCCAGACACCACTATCCCTCCAGCCTTGATCAATAGTTAAAAAAATAAATAAATAAAGGTTTTAACTGCCCATCGCGCTCTTACATTTCACATGTGTCTTTGCTAATCATTTTCTCGATGCTATCTCTCTTAGCCTGTCTGGTTTTCTTAGCCTTCGAATGGAAAGTTTATTTCCCAGAGCTCGTAAGAATTCCCAGAAGTCTGCATGGCCCAATCTCACCTCCGTGCCACAGCCAGACACCCTGTTAAAGGCTATTACTACGGCTAATTCTCCTCCGCCATCCCGACAAGATGCAGACAGGACCCTGAACATTAGCTAATCCATACTTATTGCATCTGGATACCTCTCCCAGCCTTGTAATTCATATGGAGAGACGTATTAGTGCGACATATTACGCCGGCAACAGGTCTGCGAGGTGAGATGCTACGTTAAAGCTAAATTGACTTAGCTTCAGCCCTGTGGGACGTTGGAGGGCACTGCTGCTAGCTGATGAGGACTTAGGCTCGGTGTCTGTATTGAGTTTCCGTGATGGCTGTTTAGGATGTAGTGCTACGGAGGGGCAGCGAGGGGGAGTGTAAAGGTGCTCCGGCTCATTGGGTTTACAGACAGGAGTCCTGCAGACCACAAGGCTATAGGGATCAATAGCATTGCACAGCACTGCGAGACCAGGCCAGACACAAACATGGGGAGATTGCATTACATGTGTAGGATTCAATAGGGGAAAATCTACAAACCGTTGGGAAATTGTGAGTTACATTCAAGAGAACTGACAAAAAGACTGAAATAGGACTATGAAAGGACACACTATTAAAATAACCTCTGCAGGATTATCAGTTTTTATGCAGAATGAGACAGGATATTTAGTTTGTGAAGGAAAATGATGGTACTTCAAAAATTGCCGCCTTTGCCAGTTCTGATTTTATTGCAATCAGTCTAGCAGCCCTATACTGACTGGTTGAACTAAATAAACAAATATTATCGCCTAAAATGACCTTTTATTTTCTCCCGAATTGATTTTTAAGACATGTAAATATAAAAGTTTGGACATGGAAGCCTTTTTTCCCTTGTCAATATACAACATTTGACAGGTCTGACACATTTATCAGCTATGAACCCTCGTCTTATTACCAAAACACTTTTTATTGTTGTTGTTTGCAACCCTCCTAACTTCAAATTCAAAGATTGGACTGACTACTTTCCCTTTATTTTCAGTCTGTCTCAAGCAAGTCAAAACTAAATGGCCAATTCACACTATTCACTCACTCACACACAGAAAACAGTCACACCTTTAGCTTAAACAAACAGAGCCTATTGGTTTCTTCCATGTCACCCGGGCCAACCCCAGACATTTTTGCGGTGCACGGACCTGCTGACACGGCCACCCAGCTTGCGCGGGATTTGCTGCTGGGTCCTTGGAGTTGACATTTATTAAGGGAAGTTGTGCTGAGAGTTAGAGGGAGATGACAGCCCTCTCGTCACGTCACTTTTCACCATTCGAAAACCTGTATGTTACACTCCCCTTTTAACAATAAAAAGAACAATGAAGCTGTTAAGGCCCGAATTGCTCTCCGCGGACCCAATGCAACTAGAATGACAGCTTTCATTCCTCTGCTTAGTAGTATGAATGCGTTTTTACTTAGGTTTGTCTAGCTTTAACGATTTGTGAGGTTTCAGTGAGATAGAATGAATGAATGAAGTAGAATAAATATTTCTTGGCCGCAAGGGGGGACATAGAGTTTAGTAGACCGTGAGGAACAATGAAAATCTGAAAAGAAGTGGAGTGAAATGGTGTGCGTGTGTGGAGGGCCAGATGTGCTGTGGATGGATCAAACATCTGCTGGCTCGGGATGGCCTCAATGATCTCGAATTGTCGGCTTGTAAACCTTTTTGTCTTTTTATTTTTTTTACTACCTGTGCAATTACATTTTCTCCCATTATAGACTATAAAAATTACACTATTATACATTAATTACATTCTTAAGAGGGACGGTTAAATGACTATACTATATTATTGTTAATTTTGTGTGGAAATCATAGGTTAAATAGATCCTAACATAGAGTTGTGGTTGGATAAATGTAGTGAAGTAAAAGCTATTTCCACTAAAATAAATAATAATTTAAAAAAAATATTGAATCTTAATCCAATTTGTACTTTTAAAGGTTCATTATGTAACTTTTCTGGTGGACAGTGTGCCATCTGGTCTCCATGCTACTCTTTGGTTTTCAATGTTGTTTCAATATGGCCTTAAACACATCTATCTCCATGGAGACAAGCAAATGACTCCTCTTTTACACCTGTGATTGAATAAATGCAAGTGCGTCTTTAAACAGACCAGAAACACAGACTTTTAAGATGCACTACAAACATTCTATTGCTTATTTTAATGAACATTTGATGAAAATGAAAATTTAAAAAACTGAAACATTAGCCAATTGCAGTGCTGCAAAATCTGAATTCTATTTTTCATCCAGTTCCTGTTATTGTTCTCCATTCTTTGCGCTGTGATGGTCTAAAGCTTTTCAGCGTGGATGGGTTACAGTACAGGGGAGGCAGCACCAGATGGTAATGGTGTTTATTTTTGAAGTAACTAATCACCATGCAGGAACGTATGACAGTAGACAGGCCCACGGACTTGGACACGTGCCCCGAGAGACCTGCACACCACTTCCTGTTGTACCCTCATGATCACGCATACACAGTCACACAACATGGCACACGCACGTAAACAAAAACGTCCTCCGGGCCAATAGAAGTATGCATCAATGAGCTGCTGGGGTGGATATGATCTGGCATGGGGTGGGCTGGCGTAAATTATACTCCACGTTGGAAACTTCTGCATTTGAGATGAACGGACCAAAGTTGAATGCCAGCATCAATTCCAGCAAGGAAATGTACTGTTAAACCTTCAAAATTGTAACTGTAGTTTTATTTATTGATTTTTCAGGATGTTAGTTTAAAATAAATAAATAGATAACTGCAACTACAATTTTGAAGGTTTAATTATTAAACAAATATTTTTTTAAATAAATAAATAAAAACAAATTAACTTGCCATTTGTGCAGTAGCAGATGCTATTTTTTTTTGTTTATTGCATTAAATAACCGCTGCAAAGAAAACAGAACCCCGACACAAACAATAAGTAACAAATTAAAAGCTTTAAGGTGTAGAAAAGTAACTGACTTTGAAATTACATGCAATGACTGGGACTTTGGTGCACCCAAACTGACTGCAGAGAGACAGTGCTGGAGTGTCAGGGTAAAACCAGGGGTGGAGGGAAAGGTACCAGCGAGAGAGGATCCAGTTAATGGTCTTGCATCTTCCTGGCAGCATGTCAATAATGGCTCTGATCACATTAAGTAAAGAGTCCATTAGCTTATTCTCTTTCCTCCAGCCTGGTCCACGACGAAAGCGCAGGAGGAGCTGAAAGGCGCTCCTAATGCAGTGTGTCTGCATCTTACAGACACCTTTATCTGTTCCCCCTCGGCCCGAAAACAAAATGACTCGGTGAGGTTTACCTTCACTGCGATCCATTATCCTTTCAACACTATTTTCCTTTAACACGGTGACAAAGTGTTGTGTGGATCCTTTTGATTGGCCGTGAATGTTGCGTTTTACACTTCATGCTTGGTCGTCTTTTATCCTGTCAAAGCATAACATATAGAAGTAGTTTTTGATCATTTGGAACTATTTACTTTAAGTAAATTATTATTACTTATTATATTGGATAGTTGGACCGTATTGGGTGGATGTAAACTGCATTCAGCTTCAGCCAGAACTTACTGTTGTTGTATCCTTGGGCAAGACATTAAACCCACCTTGCCTATGAATGTGGTGTGTGAGTGAGGTACTGGCAGTGGTCGAAGAGGTAGCCCTATATGAATCTAATGCACAATTTGTATTATTATTATTGCACAAATTTGCTGAGACAATCTTAAAAGCTATAGATGACTTAACATATCATCAGCATAAAATGTAATTGTGACCATATGCCAATGCACCCGTTTGGCACCAGACCCCTGCCAAAACGGTAATGAAGACAAAGGAGAATGTGCGATATGAAGGTTTGTCTGACCCCCATTACACAGTATACTGCCAGCACACACAAAAGACACATAACCCATTCCTTCGCCGCCTCACTGCTCTCCATCGGCCCTGAAGGGAGCAGAGCGGCCCCTACATCTGTCCACCAGGCCCCTGCACCATGCGCAGACCTGCCGTATCCACACCAGGCATATCACACGAATCATCCTCAATTAATGTGAACCTTCTTCTCCAAGGCGTCCCCCCTGGCTGCGTACTGGCTCCGCTGAGTTTTTCACATTGACCACGGACTACGGTTTCCGTAGCACAGCTGGCTAGGGCAATCCGGCGTTATTGTGTATGCTTTGTGAAGGGAGACAGGGAATCGATACATCAGGCAGACACTGTTCACATGTAAGGGCTGTGATGCAGTTCATCAAAAAAAAAAGAAAAAAGAACGGGGTACAAATTCGCTCCGCAGCGCAACAAGGCCTGAAATGGCTTCCATGTGCTGCCCCATCTGCACCTCTGCTGGGCGGTGGCCAAAGCCCTGTCCTCTTCACTTTTAAAAGATGCAGAGGGACAGCTGTAAAATGAAAGAAGGCGTTGATGCTGGAGGGTCAGGGGGTTCAAATGAATAAGGAGTGACGAGGCCTTTTAAAAATGAAAGGTTTTTGAAAGAGATCATAAACAACCTGCGAATAGAGCTTGAACTATTACCTTAGGGATGCATGGAAAATGGGATGGCGGAGTCTTTTACCAATCTTGAAGTATTGTTGTTAAGTCTACCTCTAGAAAAAATCAAACAAAAACTTAACATACTGTCATGAATTTTTTACCAAAGCTGTAATGGTTGAGGGCTTCGGGCCATGTGAGCACTACAAACCAAACCAAACCAAACCAATGACTACATGAACTAATTATTGTATGTATATATATTTTTGGAAAAGTTTTGTTGTTGAAAAAAGTTTTGCTTTTTACATAGGTATTATTTGACTTTTTAAACTGATTTAAGGCAAATTTAAACTTTACATTACCATTGGTGAGATGCTTAGTAAATTCAAGAATGTAAATGAAAGTAAAGGTGATATATTAAAAACAAAAGTAAATTTACAAGGGGCTTCACATCTATTTATAAATAATAGTTTTCCAGATACTCATTTGAATGTATATCCTACACATAAGTTTGGCCACATCCAAAAGTAGCCAAGTCCTTTGATGCACAGATCTTGAATGCAGAATTTCCAAAGATCAGAGAGCAAATTTCAACCTCTATGATGCTTACAAATGTCCTCCACCCACGTCTGGACAGGGGCTGCTGATTTCCCTGAGGTCCATCACTGGGGAAGCAGCAGTTCTGGTTGTTCACACATGACCTTTGCCCGGCCACTGCAAAGCCAATGGGGGTGCAGCTGGTGCCTAGGGAGCTCTTGCCCTCTGATGTGAGGCTCTAGGCGATGGGCTTTGCCTGAACCCCATCCCCCATGGCACCTCTCGCCACTAGATCTGCATTATTCATAAGACTAGGCCGGGGTGCGATGGAAAACAGAATATGGAAAAGATAGTGCCAAAGGTTCAAGACCTTCTCAGATCACAAGGAACTTCTGCTTAACCTCCCTTGAAGTGGCAAACATAGGGCTAGAGGCTTTTTTGAGGAATGGGATCTCAAAGCAGGGCTAGAGATCAATAGGGAATCCTCTGAGGCTTGGTGAAGATCGCATTCGCAGCAAGGTGATTGGCCGATCGATGTGTTTCCCAGGGTTGGATCTGCCATCGTGAGTAGTGTTCATTCGTTCGCAAATTATACTGTCTCGGCTGCTTATATGTAAATGTGCCACTCAGGGGTCATCCCACACAGGCGGCGCAGTGTAAACGCAGTGTAAACGCTGTCATTCTGGACGTTAACATGATGTAGTATGATGTGTTCTGTGACAACGTCTGGCTGAGAGTCCAAAGGCCAGGTCAGAGGTGGCAAACATTTTTCTTTTGTAGCTTTGTGCGTGGCATTGCATATCATAAGCATTCAGACAGACTGCATTGCCTGAATATGATAGGTGATGATTACGGAACAGAGCATTTGTACATGTTACACTGCTAATCCCTAACGCACATGGGGCGACCTCCTCAGCAACACCGGCAGGCTTTTAATAGAGCTTTACACGTAACCTGCTAATTGTGTAATTACCTGATTTGTTTTAACTGACAGTGGTGCCCTGGCCCGTGACAATGCCATCATTTGCTCATCCTCATTGTCAGCAATTTGCAATGTAGATGCCCGGCTCCACGCCCACAACAGCGCAGCCAGCAGCATGGTATTAGAGATGCAATGAATTAGGAATGCTCTGCAATGCCAGCGTGATGAATAAACACTGCCATTGCTACAAAGGCAGGCAGATAAAACAAACTAACAGCAGCGAGCCGTCCTCCAGATAAAGTGGGTACCCCCTTGTCTCTGCGCTGTAATTATTGGCTAATCGTCATTAACCTGGCAAAGTGAGGTTTCGGCGGATTGTTTAAAGGACTCTTGAATGCATAATGACAGACTAATATGTCATAGCAATGGGGGTGAAGGGGGGAGGGGTGGATTAATGAGATTTTATTGAAAGGAGTGTACAAGAAGAGGTGGGGCCGCTTGGAAAATATAAGCCAAAGAGGGCCACATTAAGCTAATTGGAGGATGAGTGCCTACTTGTAAAAGTGCTTCTAATGGCATATTTGTTTTCTCTCTCTCACAATCACGGGGGCTAATGCAGGGAGTGGACCGGGGAGATACACCCGCGATCGTGTTTTCTGAAAATGTGTGTCAACATGCGGATGTTAATTCATTTCACTACTCCGTTGATCTGATTTACACGCCTGATACAAATTGTTTGGTGTGAGATTGGTGCCCTCACTGATATGGTGAACTGGGAGAAAGTGTTTAAACCATTATGTTTCAAATATTCAAAAAACGTTGGTAATTGTTATAAATTTGTGAGTGTTGACCCCATCACTCCATCCAAAATTCATTTGACCAATAAAAGAGTTTAAGGAAGTTCGTAGCCTTTCCGGCGAGCTCTTCTGCAAACAAACTATTCTGAAACACATGACTTTTATTGTAACCTTTTTTTTTTTGCAAGACCAGAAGTTAAATAGTGGCAATTCATTAGACCTTTCAAATATTTTCTTACATCCGCTTTTAGTTGTTTTGAAAATCTCCTTGAGGAAACTGATCCACAAGACTGTCTAATAGTTTTGACGGCTCTACTCTTTAATACAGTTTCAGCTGAAATCTTTTTCGATTCACTTTCTAATTTGCTTTAATTTTTTGTTTCAACGAAATAAAAGGGAAGTACTAATGCCCAGATGGCTCTGCAGTATGAAATAATAGTAGCCAGCCTAGAATTGAAAGTCATACCTCCGGGCTAAACTCCACAGTGCACACAGAATGAAAGTGTAAAATGTTTTTTAATGTATATTTAACAACAAATACCCCAGTGACTATTGATGTTTGGTCTCAGAAGAGTCTATTTCTCCAGTATATCTGAAGGCATGATATGAAACCACTCACACTTTCATTCTGTGTTTTTCTGCAGCTCTTCCTCTGTGCCTGTCCTGTTCTCTCTTTCTCTCTCTGTCTCTCTCTTTAAACATTTATCTTGTGTTTTCTCCTTACAGGCCCTTTGTGCTTTGTAATGTTGGTTTTTACTGCTTTTTACACACTAGAGCTGCCATTTATCTTTTATATATGCCGGCAGCAAGGAGCACATCTCATGTTAACATTTCATTGCCACTAATTGTCACAGCTTGTTTTATTTTCTGTTGTCACTTGCAGCTCATCCCACTGGAATAAGTGCAGCATATATTTATGTCTTCTTGTGTGTCTTATTTCTACTCCAGACTAAAACAATGTCATCTTCTACAATGCATTTACATTCAAAATTGTCCATTTATTTGTGATCAGTGATGTTGAATTTTTCCCATGACGTTGTCTCTTTCACCCTGGGGTGTTTGAGTGCCTGTAGATGTGGAACAAAGGAAATGAATGCAAGAAGGTGGCATTAGTCATTGTCATTAATGATTTTATTATGTCTGTTGGCCATTCTGCGTCTCCTCACATACTTTGTAAACATCCTCAGGTTCTGTTTGTGATCATAGGGAGTCCCACGCTAAGTTCACAGGCATAAAATAAGCACTCATGTCACAAATCCATATTTCAGTGTGGGGGCCTTCAGAGTGGGCACCTGCAGTGTAGCTGCATCTCATTTCCCCATCACTGTATCACATTATCCACTAAGTCTTTATTCAATGAATAAACAGGAAGTGGTGGTTGGAAAAGAGGGACACAGTGTAGTTAGGCTTTGGACAACCTCTGTGAGCCGCCTGTCGCTCCAGGGCCTCTGAATTTCATAAGCTGAAAAGCTTGCCCTTACAAACTAACCCCTGCTCTATGTTCTCTTTTGACCACACTGATTATGCACAATCAATAATGTTTGGTATTTTTGTCTTCTCTTGTCTCTTCTGGGGTCTTTAGGATGCTGCAGGCAAGGTCCTGGACCGCTGGACCATCATGTCTCGGGAAGAGGAGATCATTACCCTGCAGCAGTTCCTTCGCTTTGGTGAGACCAAGTCCATTGTTGAACTGATGGCCATCCAGGAGAAGGAAGGTCAGGCAGTCACCGTTCCCTCCTCCAAGACCGACTCCGGGATTAGGACATTTATTGAGAGCAACAACAGAAGCCGCAGCCCCGGGCCCCTGACACATATGGAAAGCAGTAGCCCATCCAGCATCCATCATTTTGAAAACATCCCCAATAGTCTTGCCTTCCTTCTGCCCTTTCAGTACATCAACCCAGTGTCTGCACCCATGCTCGGCTTACCCCCCAACGGCCTGCCCATGGAGCAGTCTGCTCTCCGGCTGCGAGAGCCCACCCTCCCAAACCAGGGCGAGCAGGTTGAGACTAGTGAATCTGAAGTGTCCTTGTCTCCCTTCCGCACAGGGCACAGTCCGAGCCGAGGCGGTCTCGGACATTTAAACAACATAGAGCCCAAGACGGAGCCCAGTAACAGAGCCTCACCCATCTCCCCTACTCCCTCCCAGCAGTCACAGCTACAGTCTCGGTCCACACCACAGCCACCAGGACAACCGCAGTCCCAGAGTCAGACACAACAGCCCAGCAGCCTGACCGACTCACAAGTCCATCATCACTTTGCAAAGGAAGAGCAGAATAAAAGTATCACACATGCTTCTTTCTCTTCCAAAATGCACCGCATGCGGCGTATGGGGTCCACCTCACGGAAAGGACGCGTTTGTTGCAACTCTTGTGGTAAAACCTTTTATGATAAAGGCACTCTAAAAATACATTACAATGCTGTACACTTGAAGATCAAGCACCGCTGCACCATTGAGGGATGTAACATGGTGTTCAGCTCACTCCGTAGTCGCAATCGTCACAGTGCCAATCCTAATCCACGGTTACACATGCCAATGTTGCGTAACAACCGTGATAAAGACCTTATTCGCGCCACTGGTAACTCTGGTACACCTGTCATCTCAAGCACCAAAAATGGAGGCTTTACTCTGACGAGCCCAGGAAGACCCCCTCTGGGCTTCACCACACCTCCAGTGGACCCCATGCTCCAGTCTCCACTTCAAAGTCCCCTGGTGTTTCCCTCGCTCAAGTCAGTGCAACCAGTTCAGCCTGTGCCGCCGTTCTACCGCACACTACTGTCTCCTGCAGATTTAGTGAGCCCTCCTGTGTCACTGCCCACCAGCCCCATTCTGCCCACCACCACCAACAGCACCACCCTGATGGACCAGCAGCAGCAGCTCCTGGCTGCAGCGGCTGCAGCTTCACACAACAACATCCATTTGTCAGAAGCAGGGCACATGTCTCTCCGCTTATCCACACCTAGTGCCAATCATGAGGGCACCATGGGCAACACTGACCCAGCACCCAAAAAGAAGCCCCGCAAGTCCAGTATGCCAGTGAAGATCGAGAAAGAAATCATTGATGTGGCAGATGACTATGAGGACAAAGACGAGGATGATGATCACATCCATAACAACCATCACCACCAGTCCTCTATCCTCCACAGTAGTCTGAAGATGAATGGAAACTGTAATAACAGCAGCACGGGGAACCACAGTGGAGGCAGCGGGCAGCAGTCTCCCTCTCAGGATGAGATGAGTCCAGGATTGGCTCTCAGAGGAATGATGAGGAGTGAGGACGAGTGCCGGGACGGTGCTGGCAGTGACAGCAGAGGAGATCTTAGGAGCACAGGAGACCTGCGCTGTATGGACAGTTTCACATCAGAGGACCAGGACCACGAGAGAGACTTTGAAAATGAATCTGAAAACTCAGACTCCAAAATGTTCTACCGGGATGAAATGATGGATGTAGATGATCAGCACAAACAGCACAGACTGGGGAGGGGTCTAGACAAAGACATGGATGACGAGGTTGGAGAAGATGGACGGTTAAAAGAAAATGGAGGCAAGGGCCATTCATCTCCATCACCACATCAGCCTCCCATCAAAATAAAGGAGGAGCTGAGCGATCCTACATATGACATGTTCTGCATGGGACAGTATGGGCTGTACAATGGAGGTATGGCAGCTGCTGCTGCAGCGGCTGCCAGTATGGCCGCTCTGCACGAGAGCTTCATCTCCTCGATGGGTTATGGGGCTAGTCCACCCAAGTTCCCCACTTCCCAGTCACCAGACGGAGATCCATGTTCCAGCCCTGACCCCAAGATCTGTTATGTGTGCAAGAAAAGCTTCAAGAGCTCCTATAGCATGAAGCTGCACTACAAGAACGTGCACCTCAAAGAGATGCATGTGTGCACTGTAGCTGGCTGTAACGCTGCTTTCCCCTCTCGACGGAGCCGAGACAGGTCAGTCATACATTAGAACTCATGTTACTAGTGTTTATTTATCTTTTTAGGAGACATTTGTTTCACTGACATATTTAGCATGAGAGTAAAATTTGTTTATACTAACTTTTAAAGCAAGAAAAAAGTTTAGATGAGTATCACTGAAATGTCTGTACCAAAAAAATGCACAAAAACAGGATCAGGGACATCTGCTGTGTCAAGTCAAAGTTGAGGAGTAGATGTAAGGGGAGAACGTCTCAGATTTGCACCCTCCAGCTGCACAGGGCTGTGTACCTGCCCTCTCTGCATCACCCTGTCACTACCAGTTGAAGCCGCATATATCAACAGTGGTTTGTCAAACCGCTGCATGTATTAGCACATCAGGAGGTGAGGCCAGCAGTGATCACCTGGGCTTGTTAGCACATATCAGTCCCACACTTTCTACTACACACTCTATATAGTGCACTGTGCTGGAACATATTGCACACCGCTTAACACCGCTAATGCCTTGGGCTCGTAGAAGTTAAGAATACCAAAAACACATCAAGAGAAGTGCCTTAGAAGCAATTCTATTATACTGCCAAAAACACAAATCTCTGTTTACTCTAATGGAAAATACATGTACTTTACTGCACTATTTGATTAAGTTACTTAAGGTTTTTGCTAATTTCTCACTGAAATTCTCACTGAGAAACTATTTTTGTATTGACACTTTTGCTTAGAATCAAGAAATCACAGTTATATTAGTGCTACTGAATCAAATTTCATCAAAGACATAAAGCAGTTATTTTAGTACGGCCTTAGGCAACGTGAGTAAGCTTCAACGGCCATTTCCTACAAAGAGGTAAAATACTGCATATTTACTGTGTAAGGTGGACGACTCACAGCTAAAAGCCCCACACCAGTAATGCCGTTATTAGCCTCGTTAATCACATTTTAAGAAGGGGACACCATTTCCTTATTTTTCTCATCTTTCTCACAGTTCATTCGTTAACCTAGCTTTAACCTGCTCCCTGTGTGTCACCGCGGCAGCCTGAGCTCCTCCCTCACTCCCTCTCCCTTGGTGGTCTCGGCAGTCCCAGCCCGGGCCACTCTAAATGCAGAGAGTGAAGGTTAATTATGTCAGAGAGTCTTTGGGCTCCTCAGTGCGGCTCCCAGGGTCCCCGCGCGGCATGGGGCCTCCGTTCGCCGCGCTCTGCACAATCAGCTGCCCGTGTCTCCTAAACAAAGGGCACAGAGAGAATGTGTGAGCAAAAGGCACATGCTGGTTAAAGACAAAAGCACCATTTGTTCTGTGAATATTGACACAAGAATCAATGTGAAAATGAAAACAAGGGGAAAATAAAATCAGTTCTCATGTAAGGCAATTCAAGTTATTTTCTGAACTAAAATTGCAAGTTCAAGTACAAAATACAAATAAATATCCCAAATGTGCAATGCTAAGAAGATCTCGATTTTGTATTTATTTTTTCACAATAGTTTAATTTTCACCGCAGGGTTCAAAGCGTGGGAAAAAAAAGTCTGAAAAGTACGGTTGCAACAGTTAATTGACTTATCGTGGATAGTGGACTACAAAAAAGAGTCATAGTTGTATTTTGATAACCGTGGTCATATAGACTCAAATTCATGCAAAAATACGTTTTTTTAGTGAAGATGGTATTATTTATTCAGAATGTTAACAAAGAAAAAATACTTTCTTTTCTTTCTCTATCCAAAAACCTTCAGTCACCATTTAAATCTGTATTCAAAAAGTATAAGTATAGAAATAACTGTTTTCTAGTTGACTAATTGGAAAAAATAATTGCTGACTAGTCAACTACTGAAATTATACTTATTTGCTGCTCTAAATGTATCATTTGTGTTTTGCAGGATGATTGTATATAATATATTGATCTGATCAATGGTGTCAAAAAAAGAAGAAAACTTTTATTTTTTTAATGAACAATAAATAAAAAAGAATGCAAGAATAGATATTTAACTGCCCTGTTTTGTTTTAAAGAACTGACAATACTGTATATATTTAACAATAGGGCTGTCAGGATTATTCAGTTCATCTATAATCATGATTATTCAGGTGACAATATAATCGTAAGAACTAAAATCTAATAATCGTGACTCATCGTGAAGTAATTTATTTTCGATCTGTACACAAAAAAAGCACACCTAAATGTATAATGCTTTTTATGTGGCCAATTTCACGTTTGTTTTGCCATATATAACCGTTTTATCATCACACTTATCATTACACTAGAATTTGATATCGTGGCATCCCTATTTAACAATTACAACAACAATTTACTCTTAATCACTGCAGCACCCATTAGTTAGCGCGGAACAGTGATGCACAAAACCCATTATTGGCGTCAGACCCAGGCAGCGCAAGTGACAGAATTTGATGGATGTTCCTCAGACTCGTGTCCTCCTACTTAAACCCAAAAGCTCCTAACACGCCGAAATGACAGGAAAGACAAAGAACCGCGGTGCCACTTTAATACCACTCAGGCTCGGTTCTCATTTACACATTATCAGCATCATTTAGACACGCTCACACGCACACAAACAGGGCAAAGGCCATCGCACGCACACCTAAAGATGATTAACGCCAGTCGGGACAGCGGCCTCCTCTGCACAGTTAAGAACGGGCCCCCGCGAGACCTCTCCCTTCCCCCGCCTTTTTTGGGGTGAAGATGAGACTGTCAAATTGCTTTGCCAGGAACATTACTAGCCAACAGGGAGGCATATAGCGGCAGAGAAACAGGGGCAAATCAGGACTTTGGAGGAAAGGGGAAGGAAGAGCCATAGACACAATGAACTGTTGTATTAAGTGTGTTTTCTAAGCTAATTATCTCGTAGCGCGCAGTGTGTAGGAATGTTTACAGCCAAGGATGGAAAAGAGTAAAACTGAGATAGCCACGGTTAACTTAGAGCTTATTAGCAGTGTGAAGGTTGTTGTTATATGAAGACATGTTGCAAAGGACCTGCCTACCTGAGCATCATCAACAGCATTCGCCAAACGAGCAAATGTGTGGCTCCTTTACATTGAAATGAATCAGATAAACTACAACTAACGCCAATGCAGTCCGAATCTGCCGGCACACAAGTCAGAGAACGGCCCTGTTTTAGCTGTAAGTTAAGACCACATGGACACAACTGTACTATCAAAAGATAAAAAGGGGATTTACGATGTCTTTTTGATCGAGGCGCCACTATAGAACTTGTATATTTTCTCTTTTACACAAAGAGCACATACACACAGGCAGTGACAGCCACAGCCAATCGATTTGCCACGCTCTCTCCTCAATGCTGACGATGCTCTCGTGGACGGGCTCCTGGTTGCCTGCTTCACACAAAAGGGTCCCTGATATAAATGTATTTTTACCTCTTGCAGGACATTGTCGGATAGGGAAGTAAATAATTAAAGGAAAGGGACCCTTTTTGACTGCATCAACCCTGCCACTGCTGGTAAGCTCTACTATCCATTGTGCCTCATGTTTGCCCATCCTCCTCAGGATGACCCTTTTTTGTTCTGTTGTTGAGTTTTGGTTTTGCTTGAACACATGTGCCCTCCCTGCATGGAAACCCCTCACATTAAAGACGTGTTTGCATATTTGCATTTGTAAAGTGAGTGGGTCATGTGCATTCACTGGCTATTGTTGCTTAAGTTTCCGTTCTGTTTGATGCATTGGTGGTTTTCAGATTCTACAATGATTATTCATGAGGGGCAAGAGGCAGTTTCACCTATTGATAAAGTTGTATTTTGCCATACAATTTCCAAAAGGTGCGACAAAAACGTACAACAACGCAACAAAACATTGCATTTGAACTGTATTCGTTATAGCTGTCCCCCATTTGTATTCAATATTGTGATGTCATCTGAAACCCAGCAATAGTATCATATATACAGCAAGTTAAATCCTTTCATGAGCACAGAATTAATTTCACCATGCATCATTCAGCATGGATGTTACCTTGGTGCAAATGTTTATTTCAATTAAGTCCTTGTCTTTTTTCTCTCTCAAAATGTGATGGATCCAAGTCTTTGTAGTTTTAGCCATAATTTCAATCACGTACGTATAAAACAAGTTTAAGCAACTAAATGTTTAACACTTTCCGTCAATAATTATATGGCACCACTTCTGCCACACCAAGGGACCAAAACTTGTTCGTTGGGAGTTTAGATTTAGATATATTAACAATTGACTTATGACTTTGAGGAGAATTACATTACATACAAATGTGTCATCACAACATTCGAAAAAAAAATAAAAAAATAAGAAGATTAAACGATCATATATATAAGTTAGCATTATAAATAACAACAATCGAAGTGCTCAAAGTATAAAAGCATTTACCGTATGTTCTTGCACTTTTGTGATAACCACTGAGCTTGTATAAAGGCCGGTGCATTTATAGTTAGCCTAATTATTAAACATAATTGTCAGCATATTAAACCATGGTGTTGTTCCATAAATTGTAGCTTGTCTTTGTCAAGTTTTCGAGATAAAAAATGTACATACTGACAAAATGACCAATTACTGTACATCAGTTGATAACATTAGCACTGCCTTCAGTTTGGTTTTTTATTGCAGTCATATTCAAATATAGTTACAATATAATCAATACAATATAGCGTATCATTTACTAGCACAAATATATATATATATACATACACACGCGCAAAAAATCCAAAACAATTACATTAATATACATATCAATAGTGGGGAGAAAAAAAGACTTAAAGTGATCCGTACATTTCCACTTAAGAGCTGCAGTGTACAGTGTAGAGGGAAACTGCCCATTCTGATTACATGCAGAGCCACACATAAAGACAAGTTCATCGAGGTGCCGGATTAAGCAGCCTCCAATAGGGAGCCAATACGATAATGCTGTCAGGGCCTGGTGCTAATATGCTATCCAGTTCCCCTCGATTATCACATTACCACAAGTCCAATCAATTGATAAACTCCCATTCAATATGCTGGAGTATTTAATTGAATCAGACTCTATTGGATTTGAGGGCTGTGCAGTGCAGACATGCTGACAGCAGTAAACAGGGGCCCAGTGCTCTGTGGCATGAGACTGCACTTATCTGTGTACAAGCTGCAGACTGCTGTGTAATATACGCATGGCAATACCGGTTTTTTTGGTTTGTTTGTTTGTTTGTTTTTGCATTGCATTACAATAACATGTATGGTTATATATTAAGGTGAGACATTGCAGATAGAAAATAGAATAATATATATGGAGATCTGTTTGAAACTTTTCTTGTGGATTAGGCTATTGAGTTCTATAGGGAAAAAATGCATGTGTAAAAATGCACAAAATATAAATACAGTATATATAGATAATAATGAAATAATGTGTAGATAGCAATATTTTGTTTGTTTGTATTTTGTAATATATTATTGCATCAGAATATAAAAAGACACTTTATTCGTCAATAGTCTTTATCTAGAAGCCTTCAGTCACCACATTACCACCTTTATTTTGTTTATTTAAAAAGTCTCAATATACAATAGAAATAATTGTAGCTCTAGATTATATATTTATTTATTTATTTATTGATGTATAATTGTAAAACATCTTTACGTGCCTTTATGTGACCCAAAACCCCCCCTGCCTGCAGTGTTTTCCCCTAAAAGTGCACTATGTAAGTTTTTACTGCTTCTGAAATACCTTGAAAAACGTTTTCACTAAGAGTGTGCTCGCCTCTCCACAGATCTGACCTGTTAAACTTTGGTCCTAAATTGAGCCCAGTTTAGTCTTGATGCAGACTTGATTTGGTCCCTGTTTAGTCCAGGTCTAGCCAATGTTAAGTATTGGGTAGGGTCCTGGTTTGGTCCCAGTTTTGATGCACTAAAATGTGTCACCTTGGAAAAACATTTCAACTAAATATAAACATTATTAATGTAAATGATAACACTTTATAATAACCACGTGTTTAATAGCCTTAATAAAGACCTAATTCATTATGAACAATTAGTTAAATAAGAATGATTCAACTTATCCCCTATCCCTTAAATAAGTATTCATAAAGCCTGAATCACACGTCTTTTCATGCTTTGTCCAGGCTAATTAAGTTGTAATTATTATAAAGTGGCAGCCTGTAAACATTCAGTCACTAAAGAGTGAAATGTCTAATAGTGTTGTTTCTTCTTTCTACAGGCACAGCTCCAACATCAACCTGCACCGCAAACTGCTGACCAAAGAGCTGGACGACATAGTCCTGGACCCCCACCTCACGCCTCTGCCCAAAGACCTGCGAGTCGGGTTACTGGCCAAGCTCTACGCGGGCCACCACCACCCCTACCACCACCACATGGGCCTGGACCCTATGCTGGGGCTGGCTGTTGGAAGTCCCCATTCCCCCATGAACAACGGCTACGCCCACCACTTTCACCGTTTCCACCAGACCCACCACAACCACCACCTCCACAACCACCTCAACGGCTTTCTCCAGAGCCCCGCCGGATGACTACATGGTGCTGGACCTGAGCACCACCTCCAGCATTCACTCCAGCAGCAGTGTCCACTCTTCGCACGGGTCGGACGAGGGCAGCGACGAGGGCATCCTGTTGGACGACCTGGACGACGACGAGGAAGGGGAGGAGGAAGGGGAGGAGGTGAACAGCGAGGGGGAGAACGTGGTGGAGAGGCGCACCCAGAGGGACAATGGAGAGATGGGCGGAGAAGGGGCTCAGGGCGACGGGATGGGACAATTTGTGCATCATTCATCCATCGGGGGCAGCAACGGCGGTGTCCTTTGCAATATCTGCCACAAAATGTACAGCAACAAAGGGACCCTGCGCGTGCACTACAAGACTGTGCACCTACGGGAGATGCACAAGTGTAAAGTCCCCGGGTGCAATATGGTTTTTAGCTCGGTACGCAGCCGTAACCGACACTCGCAGAACCCGAACCTCCACAAAAACATGCCATTCTCCTCCATCATAGACTGAAGACGACCTCAGCTCCTCCCGTAAGTTCCTCGTCCTTCCTCTTCCTCAAATTCTAACACTCCGAGGTTGCCGCAAACAAGCTGGACGCCTCCTGCCTACCCAGTGAAGATTTCTAACATGTCTGTATGTACAAATCACTGACATTCAATGCAGTTTATTATTGTGACAATATTGAGGATGGAGTTTCCGACGGACTCCAGAAGTTCTTTGTTTTCTTTCGGAAAATATATTTTCTTTCAAGACCGTTCGTTTTATTTTCCGTCTGTCAAAGAATCTACTCTTATTTGTGACTTTGCCTGCCGAAAAGATCGTACTGAAAAAAGAAAAACTTCTCGTTGTATTTGTGTAAGAACTTTTAAATGAATCCCTTACAAAAAAGCATGACAGTTCATTTGTAAATAATGTCCCGAAATGAGGTTTTTGGTGTACAAGAGTTGTGTTGATGGTCGTTCGTTTCTGTTTCTTCTCTACCTTTTTTATGTTACAGTCCAGTACAATACTTCCAGCTATAGGCAAGAAAGAGGTAGCAACTTATTAGCTTTGCGCTCATTTATGTTAGCTTCAATGACACTAGGAAAAAAGATTATCACGTGAATTGTTTTATCTACTTGTTAGATCGTCAGAGGTTGCCGGCATGCTTTTCGAGGCTCCTACGCTGTTCTCATTCTCTGTATTTCGATTTGATTTGTTTTGTCAGTTTATGTTAACAAGCTTTAGTATTTTTTGATTTTACATTTTTTTTTTGCACTTTGCATTTATAAGGGGATGTGTAATAATATTAAAATGAGGACTTTTGCAATGGTGACTTTAAGTGTTATGTGGGCTCACTGATGTGCCAAGACATACGATCGTATTTTCCCCATTTCCCCCAAATATATTCCTCAAAGTCCTTGAATAATTTCTTTATATTTTTTGCAAAACGTCGACTACTGTCCCATAATTTCAATTGTCATCAATAACCCACATATTTATATAGCAATTGTTCATGAAAATACATAAATGCTTGTGACCAAATGTGAGTGAACTTCAATTAGGCCCCATTGCACTTAAGTCTTAAAAGTATTGCTGTGATATTTAAATTGAAAAGTGTTGGCTACTAATGTAAACTTAATTATTGTCTTACGGTACAAATATTTGCAAAAACCGAGCAAAAGTAGCCAAGGGAAAGGGTATTTATTGATGTATCTTAAATGGAGTTGCGTTTATTTTGTAAAAAAGACAAAAAACATGCATCTTAGTTTCTATTGTTAGCAACGTGTTACTCTACAGCTCGACTGGTGCTACGCGGGAAGGCAGTTTTTTTTTTTTTAAGCGGTAGGCTGTACAGTATTCACCCTACATCCATAAAAGTGTTCTATTAGGCATTTCACAATATAGACACGACCTATTCTGCCGAAATGCTTCATGTCTTTTTTAAGCCTCCCCCGTATGACACATGCAGTTGGTTCGTCTCCTCTTTCAGATAAAGCGCAGCAGGCAGAGCGGCGAGCCTGATGGAAGGGCTTGCGGAGGAGGATGGGCTGACTAGGGAGGAAAGAATGACAGCAACAATCATTAAAAAATGTGCTGCTTCTCCGTTACCTGGAGGCGTCCCTAGCATCCGCGC
Source organism: Chaenogobius annularis (assembly GCA_015082035.1). Lineage (NCBI taxonomy): Eukaryota > Metazoa > Chordata > Actinopteri > Gobiiformes > Gobiidae > Chaenogobius > Chaenogobius annularis. Next base: position 1,013,012 of record BJKM01000122.1, on the reverse strand, counting down.
GTCTTCTGTCTAATAACTCACTTGTCACTTGGCTACACCGCGAGGCGCCAAGGTTGCTGACAGGACGGTGACACTGACAGGCGAGGAGAGAGGGGAGAGAAAGAGAGAGGGGAAGAAAGAAGGGTGGTAGCTCCTCAACAATTCAATTTGACTCGTTCGATTCATCTACTCACATCCAGCGCGCGCGCGTACCTATTCAGGGTCACTGGTAATTTACTGGCATTTTTTTTTTTTTTTCTCGTTTTTTTTTCTCTCTTTGTCTGTCAGAGCACGGCCATTTAACAGCCCGCCTTACCCATTTCTCCCAGCCGCCACTCACTTACCACCTCCGCACCCCACCGCGCAGGTTCTACTGGGACACGGGCTAATAGTGTATGCTTAAGTTCACCGGACGGCCATGGCATAGGGAAAAAGGCATGGGTAATTGCCTGTTTATCCCAAGTGAAGAGAAAATTGAGTACAGGAACCCTTGTCTGTTCCCAGGAGTAGGTTCAGTGAGGCGCGCGCCGTCTCGTTCACTCATTCAATCCCCCCACGGCCCTCGCTCGGGCAGGGAGAAAGAAAAAAAAGTGCTACTCTGGGAACCCCCGCTGACAGCTGTCTTTCCAACTCACAATGACACAAACGCACACTTTCAGGCACACGTGCGGCGCGGCGGTGCTGGCTGATGCGCGGAAAGGCCGCGCGGTGACAGGGAGAAGATGACTTGTTAACCTTTAGTGACCGGAGATTGGCGGAAAATAGAAAAAAAAAATGCAACCGATGTCTATTGAAATGATGGTATCTGCTTCATGTTGATAAGTATGGAGAAAAGCAGTACTGTACCGTGCAGTAATGTTTTAGAAAATGCAAACAAACGCAAATGAAGGTCAGAAGTAATAATCAACAAAAAGAATTAGGACTGTTCGGTCAATCAAAACTGAACAGATCTTTCAAGCACTTCTGAATTACATCAATCATAATTGTTTTATTTAGTGTTTTCCACTCCGTACTGACATCTTTTTTAAATTTTTATATCAATACATGACATTCTAAATGTATAAACCAAAACTTGTTTGCTACAACATGACAGAGCGAGTGGAGATTCGCCACACGAGGGTCTAACGTGGTTCTAAATGCAAAGGACAGTCCAGCTCGGCCATTAGGACCGACAGCAGGAGAGCGATGGGGCAGAGGGCTTGGCTTTCGGAGCGCTGTCTGAGCTGAAGCCTCGAGGTGCTCAGATAACGAACTGAAGAAGAGCAAGAGAGAGAGCGCGAGATTCATCAGATGTTCTCTTTGATTGCCCCAGCAGAAAGCCCACAAAACACTCCTATCCCCCTCTTCAGAGAAATGGCCCACGTTTCGCGCTCAGACCCTGCCTCACGGTGGGCTCAGGTGCTGCCCAGTGACAAGCCAATAGGTCGACCGCGACACGCTCGAGTGAGTTTTTAATAATTGATCGGAAAGAACATTGGTGAATCAGTAGTATTCTGCAGATGGACAAGGCAAGGCGCTGTCACAGGTTTTCTCAGAGGAGACGCTGCATGTGGAGGGAGGTGTTAAAAACCACATGGTGCAGGATATGGGTCTGTGTTCTCTGGATGCCTCTGGTAAAGTGTTCAGCTGGGATGGTCCCCAAAATTAGCTGTATAATCAGACATGTTTCCAATTCCATTTCAACTCTTGAACAGTGAGAGCTCGACGTTCAGGTGAATTCTTTTGTTTTGATTGTGTTTGTGTACGTAGTGCATCTGTGTGTCTCCACTGGCTTCATTATGGCCCAGGCCCGTCACAGCACTGCTTGGCTGCAGTTACACAGCAGACACTCCAGTGAGGATATGGTGATGTGGACGCCTCATGAATACTGTATGTGAGCTAAACAGCTGTTTCCATTTGCAGACAGGTGAAATGGTCCTCTTCTCAAAGACTTCTCGTTCTTTCTTTTCTTTCCACTCTCTTGTGTTTGTTTCTGTATCATAACTGTCTATGGTTTTTGCATAAAATGCATAAGGGTTTTGGGATGTAAATGGAATTTTATTCATATTTTGTCCAAATACCTCTTGTAATTTGTATCAGAATTCTTGTACAATTTTTTATATTAAAGATTTATCAGTCACTGGCATTTTGTCAACTGTTTATTTTAACTTTTTTTTAATATTGTAGAGGCACTATGCCAAATAAAGACACAAACAGCAGGTGCCAATCAAGCCACAGTAACAAGGCGCTGTGGTTTCAGCAGGTTTTATTGGCCTCTTTAATTGCCTTTGATAGAAATCATGAGGGAAAAGGCTATCTTGACCAATTAGTGGACGATTAGATTAATAGAGTTATTAAAAGATGTACAGGAGCGAGAGGACGGTGCTGCTGCCGTTAGCAAATTAGAGAGATGGCAAAACAAAGGATACTTCGCTCCAGCCTGCGGACGTTCACACACCAAATTAAATTAGCTTCAGTCACTCACACAAGTATGAACAAGAGGAAATGAGTGAGTAAGGCTGTAAACACGATAAACACAAAATAATGAATATTAACATGAGCAGATGACAGGCGTCAACAGCCATACAGACAAATACGGGGTCGTTTAGCCAAAGTGACCTGCGCTGACATCATTTGCTGCGTCCAGGGCTTGAATTACAAATTGATATGAGCTCCAGCAGCGATGTCATGTTTGCTCTGGTAACCAACAGGAAGACGGCACAGACCCCACCAGCACAGACCCCACCAGCACCACACAACACTACCTCCGTCCCACCGCTCACAGTGAGGGACTGACACGGCCCTTATTGACCTTGAATTAGAAACCCCTGCTCTTTGTCACGAGCACACGCCCGCTTTTGATCCCGTGTCACAAAATTGCACCGTCTTGAGAATAATGGAGCAGGATGGTATTGATTGGAAGCAGGTTTGTAAAAGATACTCCGCTCTCCGCCTCCAAGATATCCAGCCATCCAAGCCTCTGTGACAAGCTCCCACTGGGAAGCATGATGTTGACCTCCGCTACACAAGTGAGCATGTTTCTGATGCCGGAGAGCCATCGATTGGCCCTCTGCTGACCTTTCAGAGGCAGAGATCTAGGGCCGTGTGTCCGATAGCACCAAGGCCGGCAGCAGACGGAAGGAGGGACTGCCTGGGTACATTGTGTTTTGTTGGTTGACTTGGCTGTAGTCGAGGGAGGGAGGGAAAGAGAGGGGGGGGTGAGAGATGGGCTTGGAAAAGGGGGGGCAGTGCAGAGGTTGATGGAGCAAAGATGTGTCAGTTCTTCTGTCAGTCTGTCCATCTTACTGACCTTTGAGGCTTTATTTAAAAGTACAATGTTACAGAACTGAAGAATACAGTGATCATAATGCAATCGTTTTGTTTTTAGACACTTCAGAATGCACTATGTAATTTTTGCTTGCTTGTCTCCATGGAAATAGAGGTGGGCAATATGCCAAAAAGAAATTATATCACGATTTTATCCGAGCCAAATCACAATTTCGAAGTTCAGTCATGTTTTCTCATCTTTACACAGTCTTTAAGAGGTAACTGAAGACATCTGCTGTTTGTGAAAGTTCACTCTTCACTGTGATTGGTTAGATGCAGCTCTCACATGACAGAGCGGCATTAATTATATCTATCTAACATTAATTTCATTACGTGTATTCTTATTGCCCAGAAATATGTTAAAATGCATTCTAACTGTGGGCAGATCTGACCTGCACGTTGGCCTGGAGGCATCAACTGCTTGTCTCCATTGACAGTTGACTCACCATTTGCGGTGACTGACCCATCCACGTTGGGTTGAGTGTCTTGCCCAAGGGCACAACCACAGCTTGGACTTCCATTGTTCGAGTCATGAATAAACACGCACACTTGTTATTTAGCGTGATGTTCTAACGGGCTTCTTTTTAAGTGGTTTGAAATTCAATATAGACAATGGAAAAACGTCAAAGGGAAATGCTGAATTGTGATTAACAGCCACAAATCTCACATCGTTTCACTAACAGTCTTGTATCTTGGCTACATCACACAACACACACAGGTATTTGGACTGTGAGGAAGAGTAGAGAGTATCTAGGAGAGGACATGCACGCAGTAATGGAGGATTTTTGTTTTTTTCAAAGCAGCTAAATCTGTTCATTAGAATGTCAGAAGTTTAACACCACCCTTCACCCAACAAGAGGTATGTGCCACCTTAAATTCACCTTCACCCTTACGGGCAAATATATAGGACAAAAATTAGGGCAGTCTGGGCCATAGCCACAAACAGAGTATGAACATGGATGTGTCCGTAAGTTATTCTTGGTGTGTACGCTGTGGCAAAGGTACATTTTAAGTACTAAAAATGGCACGAAATACTAACTAATTGTAGGAGAATAGTGTGCCAAAAAGTTACCTACTAAAATGTAATGACAAATAGTTAAATAAATAATAAAATAATTCTTCCTCTGTGTTGTGTGTATTGATTTACAGCACTCCAGTCATTCCACGAGGCAGAAATCAATGTTCATCAACCACTGATTGTAATTGTGAATCATAATGAGGAGCTAAATTAGAAGGGAAAATTAAAATCTCATCTTTGACAAAACTGCAGATACACCTAATCACGTTACTCCTGGCTCTGTGATAAAACGACACACAATGTACAGCTGTTGGTCAAATTCAGACGAAATTCTACAGAACAATTTTGAAAGTTGAGTTCTTTCCGTGGCAAACATGGACCAAACCATAACCGAGTACAAGACTGGGCCCTATCGATTCAGTTCTACACCAGTGAGGCCTGCAATGCTGGCTAATGCTATTGACGAGCCATCAGTCTTGTCCAGAAGTGTGGAGGCATGCAGCTCTTTTTCCAAGTCCAACCAAGGAAGGAGAGAGGAAGAGGAGGAGAGAAAAAGAGGGGAGAAACATCAATGGACAGTGATGGAGAGTGGGGAGGAGGGTGAAGATGCAAGCGCAGCAGACGGACTCAGACCCTGTCCATGGTTTGGGAACACTAAATTAGAAAAAAGACAAAAGGGATGAGAGAGGGAGAAACTGTAAACAGCCGCATCGATCCGACTAGTGTTGGGCAAATCAAACCATTACTGCAGAGCCTCATACCCCGGAGTAGATCTGCAAACTTCCCCAGTGCAGAGAAAAGTTTTCACCAGCAACACTGGATCACTCTCAGAATTATCCAACTTGGCAACTGTTTAGCCTGCTCACCCGCTACCTCAAACAGTTGTGTGCATCGAGTCGAGCACACTCTTTAGCTGATTTTTTTGTCTTGTTTCTCCAGAGAGCCAGTCGGACCACTCTTGTACCAGTCTACATAGAGATTAAAATCACCAGGGACTAAGAAAGTTGTACTATAGCATCTGCGCTAAAACTTTGTTGCTATAAAAGCGGACTTTTTTATTTTTTTAAGGCTAACACAACAAACCCTTACATTTGGAAACATGGATAAGTTAAAATTCCTTTACTTTGTGCAATTAATTCATAGAAAAGTTTGTTTTTTTGCCTCAGCTAAAGTGAACGCATCAACGCCCGATATCGATTTTTTTTTTTCTTTTTTACTTTTAAACATAGCGAACCAAAGCGATACAACACAAGCGAGTCCACAACGGAGGGGCCATTATTTGTGTCATTGCTGATCTAAAACTGGTAAAGTTCCAAACGCATCTGAAATATTTTGCTGGCTGCTTCTCCTTTTGAACAGTTGAATGCCTCTCCCAGCGCTGGTGAAGTGCGCTGTGGTTCCCTTCCAAATATATCCGTGCAGAGTTCCCCCATTTGTGAGCTTACATGCGATTTGGGAATTTAAAATCACAACCCGCCGTTACCTTTGAGACACAAACATCTACCTTTACAAACGATGACGTAGCCTCCGGTGAAGTCTTTACATCTTTAAATCTTTTGTAAAGACCTTAACATGCTGTCTGCGATTACCCCCCCCCCCCCCCCCCCCGATTACCCCCCCCCCCAGCGACTCGCTATCCGCCTTGTTTTAGGCGACTTGGAGAGAACCCCGTAGAGATACAATTAGAGCGCAAAGAGATTTCCGGACCTTTGAGTCAACTGGAACTACTAGCAACATCATGCAAAGAGCACATTGTCCCGCATTCGAGGCTTGAGTGCTCAGAATGTTTTATTTATTTCACATATACGCACATCTTTGCCCACTACTCTGTACTTGCCATTATAAAAACAATAATAAGAATTTGACACCAGGGTTGCTAAATGTCAAATTTTGGACATTTTTCAATAAAAACATCAAACGCAAATCCACTACCGGGATATGCTACTATGAAAAGACATGATTTCACAGCTCTGTAGTTTTGAACAGAAAGTCCAAGTTTCTATTAACAAGCCATGTTATAAAGTATATAAATGTCCTCTGCACGATTTTGGCCGTCTGCAATGAAACATGATCATGGCGAAACTCGTGAGTTGTGGTTCAAAAACATGGGTCATAGGTCTCACAGTGAGAAACCTTTTTTTTTTTTTGGCCACGATTTATATCAAGCGTGCCTGATTTCTAGGAATCTTGGTCTCAAAGTGAGCCCTCCTCTCGCTGCGTCCACGATCAATCTCTGTCAAACACACGACCAACTGTAAACAAAAAAAAGAAATAGCGGAAGAGCTCGTAAACGGGACCGTATCTCCCCATTTCCTTTTCCATTTACTGACTTTCACAAACGCAAAAACACCACGAGCATGTAGCGCTAACGTCAGGTAACTGGTGCAGCTAAGGTGACTTTGCCAAACGGAGCATAAAGAGCCTGATATTCGCTCGTCTCGTAGCCATCGCACTGTGTGAAGGTGGGGGAAAGAACGGTAGTTTTGTGTTAAAATGTACTGTTTAGTCTCCTATTGACTGCCAGACGAGAACCTGCAAAATGAACATGACAACCAAGCCCTGTTTATATATATTTTATAATATTTACTGAAATATTGTGGTTTAGACTTGACAAAAGTTAAAATAACAATCTAGTCTATGTATGTCATAGTTTAATACAAAATACCCCCCAAAAAAGCATGTGTGTTTGGAAAGGAATGGGTTAACAGTGAAGCGGGTGGAGGGGAGGATGAAGAAAAAAAAAACCTTTGGCAACCCAGGGACAGAGGGAACGCTGAACTCATCACAAACCCCTCCGCTGGCGTCCACGAGCACATAATGACCCCAACAAGACGGGAATCCCTTTTAATTAAAGTGAAGGCAGATCAGTTAAGCAGATGGTTGCCGACAAATATTAGGGGAAATAGAATGTTTAATGGTCTGTGCACTTATCGCAGGCTATTTTCCACACCCAGCCCAAACTGATAAACAGGACAGGGGCTTGTTAATCAACCTTACAACCTTTAAAGCCCCAGATAAGAGAATAATTCAGGATCTTTGTAAATTAGCTTGAGATGTGGCTAAGACGCTGGCCCCTCACGTACACAAGGCCAGACTGTAGGAGAGGGAATGTCTATCTGTGTAATAGGCTTGCACACGGTGAAGAAGTTGGGGGGGAAAGTACTTTTTGAGGTATTCCTATTCCCCTTGTGGTTTGACCCTCTTGCCACCGCCCCTCTGCGCTCTTATCAGCCACGGAGTCCCCCGCCTGGCTGGAAATAATCAGCAGGAGGCGGGCAGTGGGCGCACCCGTGGCCTGGGAGTGCACGTCCAGGGCTCACCTCTCCGAGCGCACTCAGGTGGGGGTGGCCTTGTTTATTCTGCACATGATAGATTCAAGTGGAAGGGATTATCGACAGCACCAGCAGCCCCCGAGAACAGAACAGCAGCGGGAAAGACTTCAAGTTCAGACAGTTTTATTTGGAAGACACACTGCAGAGAAAAGATTGATTTGAAGAAAGATTTTAATTTATGATGTGCTAAATTTGTTCAAGTCATTTTCAGAAATAACTTTTATTTTGCAAAGGGTATGAGCAGAGTTGGGCATTTCTGATATCATCCTATTATTCTTAAAATAATATGTTAATATTCCTAGTTATATCTCTATTAAAGGGAAAGATTAATATCACTGAAAACAAGAAATATTTTTCAAATATTTGTCAGAAGACTGGCCTTTATTTAGCAGCGCAGAACATCTGCAGAGCAGGCTCACTGTGTGGCAGCGGATTGTCCATGTGTGCTGGAGAACACTCCGTACTTCTGTAAACTGATATGTGGCAGTGTATTATTATTTTTTCTGTGAAGAGTATAAACTATGAAGCAATATAAATATAAATGAATTTGTAAGTGCAAAATTGAATGAACTTACCATCACGCCATTTTTGGTGCATTTTCTCTCGGTGAAATAGCTGTGTTCCCTCTTAGTCTCCTGAAAATTGGACATGGGATTAAAGGTAATTACAAAAAGAAACATTGGTGTGTGCTTGCAGTTTGGGGCCTTCAAAGGTCCTGCTGACTGTTTCTCTCCCAGTGGCCACAGTAGAGCAGGCAGGTTCTGTTCAGTCCCAGCTCAGGGCCTGGAGGCTCAGAGTGCTGCCATATGTCGGACCTCTCTAGTGCCAGCAGCAAATGTGCTGAACAACAAGACTCGAGCATGAACTCCGTGCCTTGGCAGAGGGTTTATGCGCAGGTTACTTGCAATAGGAGAAGGGCAAATCCATGTGTGTAGCGTGCAGTGTCCGGCCTCAGACAGACTATTTCTTTAGCTCACACACTCGCATTAGGCTGGATATCCATGGAGAACATCCCAGATTGCAATGGGTCGCACCTGGTTATGCTTCTTCCCCGTCTCCCCTCTCGCTCCTCTCCACGTTTCCCACACCGACTGCATCTGGAACCTATTGGCGCCAGAGTCACACCGAGCCATAAAGCCCTCAAAGGCTCACAAACGCACTAGGGGTAGAACGTCAAACAATGTTGGCCCAACAAGCTGCCAACAGACACACTGCATGGTGAACCTGAACAAACCCTGGCCTCCTCTGTGTCTCTCCAACGCGGCCCGATCACAAACACCACCTGGGAATGACGAGAAGCGCACATTTTTACCCCTACAAGGACGTGGTACTGATGCTGGAAGGGTGCCATGGGTTCAGGCAACTGAGATTGTGGTCAAATACTGATGGAGCGAACACTCGAGACGTCAGACTGCAATACAATATGTCATTACATCAAGGAGCGGGGATAAAACAATGACACACGCGACGAGCTGCCAGAGATTTGTCATGAAATCAAATTTAGTTCTGAAATTGAATGATACTTCGATAGTTACTGCACAGTGATTCCCAGGTTACCCCGGCAATTAAGCTAAAAACAAAAATAGCTAGTGTCAAAGTTGGCAAATGTGGGTCCAGCCGGTAAACCATCACCCGTCAAGTCTGCGCGTCGACATGTGCCTCAGATGAAGAGTTTTTTCTTGCCACCGTGCATTTCTTTGCCGTACACAGCATCTCTCTGTTTACGTATTGACTGCAATTTTAATGGGAAATGTGCTGGAAAGTATCGGTATACATGTAATTTGTGGACTCCCAGGACATGTGCAATTGCAAAGTGGACTGCAACTAGTGTTTTTAAAAGATAACAATTCATACAAAGTGAAATTCATTATTCAATCCATCTGGTAATTTACTATCAGCCTCATTCTGATTGTAACAAACATGTGTGCATTAACTATGGTCCCACAGCCACTTCGCTGCGTGGCGGTTTTGGTTTTATTTATTTGATTTTACTTTAATGCCAGAAATGCTAATGTTGAACCAGTACTCATGTCACACTAAACTGCGTAGTAGCGCCAATTTGAGCACTGAACTGATCCAAACTACTCAGGTTAAAATCGGAGTGGAGCTTCATTGATTGCTTCTTGCTGAAGTAAACCTTTGTGCTCTGGAAGGGCAGGCCAAAAATATTATATGACTGAAATTTCCACAGATGAAAAAACTTAAAAGCAATTACAATTCCAAAATGTTAACATAACATGGTTTAGAAACCAGGCTGATAATGCGATCTACCTGGTGTGGGTTTCTCTGGAGAGCCCATAACCAGGCCCAATTGTCACGGAGTCCTCCCTTTAGACATGAGCTCAGCGGGGGTTGGAAGCCTTTCTGTCACAGCTCCCCTTATCGATTCTTCATATCTGTTACGGCGGCTTGGAAGCGTGTCCCAAATTTGATTCGCTTTTTAATAGGGTCAGGTTCTCCAAACAGCCTATCAAAATGGAACAGATGACAGCAAAGAGAAGGCAGCATTAGCACTACTGTGATTGAATAAAACACCATTGAAATATAAGGCTTTCTTTCTTGTCGATTCACCTTATTCTGAGTTTAGTGGCATAAAAAATCTTGGCCTCGATTGGAGCACAAAAATCTGTTCTGGAGCTTTGTCAAACCAGCGTTTTATTGCTAACAAATGCTGCCTTTGATACGGGCTAGAATGGGCGATACTTCACTGTTTGTTTGCGCTGGAGGTGAAAATGAGTTGCTAACATTTGGAAGAGAAGGCTTGTGAAATACAAAGCAGCAACAACAAAAAATGGCACACTTTAATGTCATGAAGGAGCTGGCGATGTTTTTCCACTCATTAGGGCGACTTTGAAGTGTATCTGAAACCTCAGCTTGGAAATCTGACAGAGGCTGGTTGTGGTTCTCGACGCAGCACACCGCGATTCAAGGTATGAACATCCTATTAGTTTGTGGGGGAGTATGGCAATGGAGGCTAAAAGGTTGTGGCAGAACTGTTATTCAAGGTTAAACTAATGCCCAATTATACCTAGTTACCCAATATCCAAACTACTTTGCACGCACTTTCCTTTAATTCTATCTGAAAATGGATGCGCAGTCAAAACTAGCCTTTTTAACTTTCTGTAGTTTGAATCAATCCTGCTTGTGTCCATGAAGATGTTATTGTTTCGTCTGTAATGTTCCACAGTCTGGCATTAAACCTATCTCGCTTTGATTTTTCAAATTACAGGTGTGTGTGTTGCTCAAAATACTTTCAAAAACATGTATTCTTATCGTGAAGCGGGCTTGCCTTTCCAGAGATCTGACTTGTGACTTGACCTGGCAGCCTTGCCTACCAACCCTAACCCTAACACTTAACCAAGAAAAGTTACATAGTGCACCTTTAGAGCATGACATTTGTCAATACAAAATACCAGCAGAGGGCGTTAGGACTGCATCTGCAAAAGTGGCCATAATGACAAACATGCTGAACGGCGCAGTGGAGGCAATCTCAGCACATGAGTTTTGTTTTTTTAATCTGGTGATGGTATGAACATTTTGAGCTCTGGAAGGTGGCCTACGGATGTCAAGCTAATATTCCCATAATAAAATGTAAAGTAAAGTCAACTTTCACAGTAGAATTGGTGGAATTTTGTTGGCGACATAGATCTTTGCAGAGCTCAAATGCTAAGGACTCCAATGAGTGTTGGCCCACAGGCTTGCCTCTTCACAAACCCTGGGGGGCTGTCTAAATTAACTGGGACACTTGGATTGTTAACGGGATGACCCCTTCCCTATTCACCCTCCTCTCTGCACACTTCATCTCACACACACACACCAAACCTCAACCACTAAGCCCTGATAAATCTGATAAGCCACCCTGGTGACTCCTGCGGCCCCTCCCAGCGCAGAACAACATGGCCAGTATCAGGCAGCAGCAAAGCCCTCGTCAAGCAGGACTTCAAAGTGCTGCGAAGGTCTGTGGTTGCACCCCTGAAAGCTTCTCCGGGCGCACTGTTACCCCATTCGGCTCGTCTCTCCTGCCCCCCATGCTTGGGTGATGTCATTATTGAAGTCTTTGGCGCGCTATCCCAGAGTAAGTTACCATTGACAGGTTGAGAGCCCGGCCGGCCCCCCCCTTGAGGATTCATGACTTTGAAGCTACTGGTCGTAAGCTGCAAATGAATCTTTCCTGCTCTACCTTCAGCTTAAGTCCGCACCCTCCTTTTTCTCAGTGGACTTCAGCTGACAGCACCCTAGATCCACACAGCACCCATTGGTCTGTGCAGCTACGAAGTCGAGTTCAACACATAGAGACGAGAAAGAGAGGGACAGACAAAGTTGGATGTTCCAGATTTTCCAAACTTCTACCTTCAGCCACACTAGGGGCCGTTTCAATAGCATACATGCGTACAACAGTCGTTTTTTAAAAAATTTTTTGGGTGGGACTATATGCTAGCTGGGGCAACAGTAGTGGTTAGACCGCTCGTCCATCAACCCAGCGGTTTGACCATTGTCTGTCTTCAGGTCCTTAGGCAGGACACATCACCCACTTTGCCTGGAATGAATCTGGTGTGTGCATGAATGAATGGCGGTTGTCAGAGGGGGCGATGGCAGAGATTGACAGCCTGTAAAGTGCATTAAGTATGAGGCATTCCTACTGTTAGTCCAAAGTTGTCCTCTTTACGTATGCAATTTTTTTTTCAGTTATAGTTTTTTTCTGTTTTGTTATGGTTCCAGTTTTAGAATTGTTTATTATCTGGGTATTGATTTTTTTCAACAATCCTAGTCTGCAGTTGCCCTAGAAGAGACTTGGCTGCCTTTATGTGCCACCTGCCACCACCAATGATAGTCCCAGATCACAAAACTAAAGAGAACAAGACACAGAGAGAAACATGACAACAACAAAAAGTATGCTGTAGAAAGTCAGTCCAATTATGCTTATTAATTTGTATTGCTCCTGACCATACAGCACAAACACAGATAATGTATAATAGAGAATTAACCAGGAACAAAACAAGATGTGCAGAGCATCCCATGGACACAACATCAGTATAAAAGTATAAAAAACATATAGGTGACATGAACAAGTGTCTATCGCTCCTCCCTGATTCCTCCATAACTGGGCACTTTCCTGGACATCCTGATTGCCTCCTTCCTCATTACAGCAAAGAGCAGAACCAGACTCCAGCAGCCCAGGATAAGATGCTCTCAGGCCCGGCCCATCCATTGCTCTCTCCCTTCATCAGCACTTAGTGGACATCTGTGCAGTGCCAGCCCTCTCCATATGCTGTGGCGGTCAGAAGACAAACGAGCGTGTCAGAGCAGTGGCACGCCTGTATGTCTGATGCCACGCAGTGCTGCAGGAGGGGCGTGCTGCTGGGGGACAGGCACAGGGAGAAGGGCCAAAGTGGGCATGGCATGTGCCGAGCTGCCAGTGCACTGCGCCCGGGCAATAAGTTATCTAAACTAGAGAGGAATGTGACCTGGAGCAGAGCAGCAGTGGCTCTGATAGGAACAGTCACCATCACTTGACGTTCATTCCATAGTAAAGGATTCATTTTCCGATAACCTTATCATGATTAAACACTTTTTGTGGACAATTGAAAGTAAATTTTAACAAAAAATAATAGTAAGGGTGTTTTTTATTACCTGGTTGTCTTATAAAATTGACTAGACAAGAGAGGTGGGTTTTTTCTGTATTAAATGTTCTAACAACTATTTTTGATACTAGTTTTAGTATTGCTCATGGAGATTATGATTTGCTTTTTCATTCATTTAAAAAGTCCATCTATATGTACCACAAGTCTCCAAGCTACAAAAGAATGCAGAAACCTATAAGTGTGGGGGTTGAGAGTTGTAAAGGGAGGCGCTGGATGTCTAAAGCAGGAGAAGTTTATTTACTGAAACACGATGACATTCGCAAAGAAATATTGACATGATGGTATCTTTGGTAGATTAGTGCAATTTCCCGATCATGCATTACCTTTTAATTGTAACTACCTTTTAAGATTGATAAACAGTTTGATAAACCACAATTTTTGAGTAAACTGGCCAGGAGTAAGCAATTGAACAATGTCATGTCGTCCTTCTGTCCATTGTCTCTTATATTGTCGGGGACTAAAGAAATTTAATAACTATTTAGTTGTTTATAAGAAAGGTTGAGCAATTTTGATTACCTTATGAGTCTGACATGATAAAGGGGCTAAAGAATATTGGCAGCAAAATGTTTTATAAAGACAAAAACACTGCTTTATTTAGTGATTTCATCCCTGAACCATAAACACAACATTTCAGTCATCACTCGTTTTACGGAGGACAGTCTTTTCGTCTTGCCGTGACTCAGACATCACCTCTGCTCTTGAAAACCAAAAATGTGTGTCCGGCCTGAACAGTGAGAAGCAGCAGTGCTGGGGGAGACTGCGAGATGAGAAGATGCATGAACAAAAGTAGGGGAGGAATGGCGGTATTCCCTAGGTAACGGGCTCTGGCGAAGGAACTGAGAGCTGTTTTGGCTTGTGTTGTATTCAGGGAGATTGCAGCGTCTCCCTGAAGGAGGCTATAAAAAGACAAAGGAGGCAGGAGGCCATGTGAAGAGACTGTTGAAAGGGAGCTAACACCCACTCCACAATCCTACCACTGCCACCACCTGCATCACAGGGGAGAAGAACACAGGCGCGCTACGATCACAAATGCAACGCTAAATTGATTCCAGCGGCAGAATCAAAGACTTAAAGAGGCGATCACAGAATGAATTCAAGTATACGTTTCAGTTCAAGGCAATGGGCAGCGAGTATTTAAACATCAAACATCCAAGACTGACGGGCACAACTTAGCAGCGCGCAGGCATCCACCAACGCAAGGTGACGAAGGAGGGTTTCAGGCAAGTAGCGTGAAACAAATATGGGGCAAGTTGACAAGACAAATCATTACACGCTCTTGTTTGCGCAAAATGAAAATAGAAGTCAACGTGGGGAATGTTAAAGAGAAACATGAGCGGTCCCAAGGGGCGGGGTTGACTGGACAAACACTGATGCATGGAGCGGAGGAAAATCGGATGACTCCAAAGCCGAGCGATGCTTCAGATGTTGTATATGTATGACAGTGGCAGAGTGGTTAGCTCGATCACGTCCCAGCAGAAAGGTCCCAGGTTTGATTCCAGGACAGAGTGTGGTGCCTTTCTCTGTTAACCATATTTTTGTAGTTATGTACCTTTTCCATGCATTTACAGTAATGAATTAGTTAATTATGTTGATTTTAATCTAAGTTACATATTCCCTCATCATTCTGGCTGATTTTCTCTCTTAAAATATATACGTTCATCTAAATAACTGGAAAAATGTGACATATTATATTTAAAAAGGGTCAATGTGCCATATTTTTGTGTCGTCCACAAACCTGGCTCAAGGTCTCCACTTCACTATTACTTATGGCATAGAAGAATGGGCCAAATGAGGACAAAATTCTCCATAAGGATCATCGAATCTACACGATCTTACCTCGGCCTAAACAGGAAGTGTGCAAGTTTGTCTCCAACACTGTCTTCAACTTAATCTTTGAATCTTTTGAAATATGTCCCACTTAAACACCTACTGTGTATTTTGGTCTTAAATAAGATTACATTGCAGTTTTACACACTAACTCATCCCTTTGAGGTTACAGAAAAGCCATGCATGTTGTGCCTGCATAAGAAATCAAAGATCACAAAGAAAGGTTACTTAGGTACAGCTGTTTTGAGAAGCCATCCATAAAGAAAACCATGAGATAAAGTTGGCTACCTTTTGCAAAATAGGCACAAAATAAAAGCCTGAATTCTTGATGTAAAATAAATCAAACAAATCCAAAAAGTCCTGCTCTGTTTGGCCTTACTCCTGTCTTGGCCACTGAAGCCTGCATGTTCAGTCAAAACAGAGGCCTGACCTGAGTGAAAGGGATGAGACATGTGGAACGCAAAGCGGAGAGAAAAGATAAAAACTTCATGTGCCACATCCAATTGTCGATATTTACGTGTAAAATGTGCTCCGCAGTCCTCCCCCTGACCAGGTCCATGGGAATGCAATGCTCTGGCCCTCTGCCTGGATAAATGTGTTCCCTATGTGAGTGCTGTCCTTCCCTTGCTGTTGTCTCCACCACAAAGGGGAGCTAAAAGCAGCATTAGAGGTGCACGTTTTTGCGATGGAGCATGGAGGAAAGCAAAAAGCAGAGATGGGGTGGAGCAAACAGAAAAGATGTGGCTCTGAGGTTGAACTTGCGTGTGGGAGGTCCTGATATCCCCTCCCCACTTCCACCAACACGACTATTAAATACCTCTGGAACATCCCGACTGGCTTTTTAACAGAGCTGCAGAGGGCATGGTGGATATGGAGGAAACTAAGCATGCCCAGAAGGGGGGGATGTTGTGAATCGCAGGGTGTCCATGACCTGGCAGCGTTCTAACCCTTCAGCTCATTGTTCTGGGCCCAAGGAATCCTTTATAAGCCCATTACAGTGTGAATTTTACCAATCAAATTGCACTCTAATACTAACAAATGTTGGAATCTGATTTTATTGCTGTTTGAGCCCTCCTGGTGCAGGCCTTATGGACTGCGCGGTCAAGCTGTAAGCCATTACATTGACAGGCTTGCACACATTCGCACATCTGGCCCAGTGCAGTGCTAACACATCGGACCAATTACATGTTGTTCTTTTTGACATCTAATGTTTTTAGTAATCAGATAATTGCTTGAACCCTCTAACTTCCCCTCAACAGTTTTTTTTTTTTTTTTCTTGTTGCATGTGTTGTTTCTAAAATAAAGTGCCAAAAACTGCTTCATCACATTGTAATTTGAAGAGGAAATGCTTTCTTCTGTCCCAGTGTGTTGTTTTTAGGGAAAACGTCTTTCAGAATAAAGCCTCAAGTAAATCCAGGAATGGGAGAGAACAAGAAAAGAAAATGACTGGAAACCGCTCATCAAATGTAAGCCTACTTTCACAAGTGCGCACACATGCCAAAGACTTCCCAAACACAGTGCTCCTTGACAAGAATGTGTCAGTTATGTAATATACTTGCATGTGAAGACGGCCACAGACTCGGCTGATGAAGGGAGGAGATCTTCTGATTGAGTCATGTGGCTGCATATTATCCCTCAAATCAACCTCCATGTGCCTCTGTGCGCTCAATTGTCCAAGAACAGTCAAGTCTACAGTGCCGCTTTGCCATTGCGTCTAAAATACTTCGCACTTCTCTTAAACAAGATAAACATTTTTGTTGGAAGATGTAGAAATGAAATGTATCTATAGTCTGAGCAAGCCAGGTCCTCAAAGCACTGTCAAAGCTGTCCGTATATGTCTCATCACCCCAGATCAAATCTAATGCAATCAGCCCTGCAATACAAAAATCTGCCTCGATAAGAAATGGAATTATTAAATTTATATACACAATATCCATTCATTCTAACAAAATGCACATAAGAAACTTACAAATTAAGGCACAACTTCACTCCCAATGCAATCCCTTTTAATAAATAACCACAGACCACCTACAAATCCAAAGCCCATAAATAAAAGAAGTAGGCCTACACACCAAAAACCTTTACAATCTTGGGACCTTTACAAAAAATCAACAATAATAAAACCAAAAAAAAACCTGGCTCTGTCAATCCCAAATATGTTAATTAACAGTTTTATCCACATAAAATGCCATATTCAATACAAAAACAGGCACATGATGGAAAAATCATATAGGAGTACAAAAAACATTACAAGGTAATCATATAAATTATAATTTCTCACCTCATCCAATGCAGCAAACCAACCTGTTCCCTCGCCTACGCACAATTATCCCTTTTTACACACCATCAAGAAACCTTTAGTCTATCCCCATAAAGCACCATTTTACAGAATTTCATCTTAATTCGAGTAAACACATTCATACTCCCTCTAACATCAGAATTCGCCTCTCACCGCCAGTTGTCTTCGCTAGATACCACAAGAATTTAACCTTTCACTACATTATAATCACATCACGAATGACAAGACAACCCACCAAAGTAGACCTTATAACAAACATCAAGAACAAACACTAACATTACACAATCTTGCTTGAGTTATTGATGATGTTTAAATTACTTCTAAAATGTTAAGGCACTTGTTGAGGCATCGCTTTTGCTTTAAACAAATGTAAAAAAGAACGGTAAATTTACTTCTTCCCTGAAAAATTTGATGGAAAATATACTAAAAAATGTCAACTGTAAAGCCTGGATACGTAAGACAGTTGCTTCTAAAAAACAAACGTAAACAACTTGGTGACTGGTGAAGGTAGTAGTTTAGTGAGCAAACATCTGCAGTTATAGTGCATTTAAACAGACTGGCAGTAACCAGTTTATCAGAAACCAAAAACCCCATACAAAACAGACAAACAGATCATTACAGACGGTTATTTGGTTAATTAAAGAAAAACGGTACGTCTTGCCCTGAAATTTAAAAAAATAATAATTTAATTCAATCAACATGGGTCATCCGAAGACAGTTTTGACCTGTAAACAACAACAATATATCACATGTTGTAATCTTTCTGCATGTCGCCGTTCATCTTGGACAAGGGTGAAAAACTGAGAGAACTTGCAGTAAAACAGGAAGACATCGTAACTTCTATCGCAGCAAAACAACATTCCTCTAAGACATTTTGTTCACAGTTTATAAAAAGTACTTCTGTTTGTTAATATTTTGGTTGTTTATGCTGGTTTCTCCAATTTTTATAAATCAGAACAAGTGTAAACCTTTAGGTTGGTTGTGCGTTCTCCACCTTTTAAGTAGCTTTATTGCGTGTCCATTTTGCTAAATAAAGGGGAAGATACGTTTCTTAAGGATATAAAGGACGGTGGCGAAAACAGGGCCAGAGCCAGGAAGATGAGCAGTTTGTCTGTGAGCTCTCTGCGGTTGTATTTGAGGATGAGCTTTCTCCCGAAATGGATCGTTCCCGTCATGCTTTTGAATTCCTCGTTTGTCTCCAACACTGTCCGAGACGAGGTGGCTACCGGGAACAAGGAAAGAACAGAAGATTCAATGACTTAAGAGATCCTCATTTAAGTAAGATGACCTATAAGTGCTTGGCCAAATGAAACAATTTATATAAAATATTGATTGTTTTGATTTGATCGATTTAAGCAAACAAACATAGGAACTTGCTTTAGTAATGATCACATTATATTTAAATATACACCTCTACTCTATACGATTCTATAAAATTATGACTTTAATGTCGAAATGTTATGACTTTATTCTCGTAGTGCCCCGCGATTTTTTATTTAGGTTGGCCCTTATACTCCGTCCTACTTTACTACTATCAGTACACACTTTAATCAGGCTTAATAAAGCAAACAAAGAATGAATTCATAATAAGCAAACAGTTCATTAAGAAGTCATAATAAACAGTCTATGTTCATGCGTTATTTAGGCTAATTAAAGTGTAGTTATTATAAAAGCTCTGGAGGAACTGCTTATATTGAGATATATGTTAATAATGTGTTCGACTTATTTTTTTCATATTTTTTATATGGACCTGGAGTCCGAAAAAAAAGTTGTCAAAATGTCTCATATTTTCTGTGTTTCTCAATTTAAATCTTTATAGACAAATAAAGCGTGAATCGCTAATAATCTGTAATATGTTATGTGAATAATACTTACCAATTTCATTGTATAACATTGTAACATAACATAACATTGTTTAACAAATGTAGAATGAAATAGTTCTTAACAAATGCCAAAGTTTTATAAATAAACACTGAACACAGAACATGGGGTGCTAATGTTTTTATTATTATTTTGATATTAAATCAATAAACAGAATCAGACTATTGTGGTTACAAGCAGAGCTGTGGTACCAACTCCTGGCTGATACAACAGAGAAATAAAGGTTTTAAAAATAGAAAAGAAATAAAATAAGAGGCACAGTAACACAACACAGATTCAGGACAAGTGTCTGCAGGAAGTCGAGCGACCGTTGACAGAACCAGCCTTACAGTACGAACCAAAACAACATTTTATATTTGTGCATAAAGCCACCCACAGTGCCTCTGAGAAAAAGAAAAAAAAACATTTTGAAATGCAAATAAAAAGTTTAGACAAAAAGTAAAAACCAGCACAACATTTAATACACAACATAAATTTAACAGCCGTCAAGATATTGTATTTGAACAGGCATATATGTGAACTACAAATATAGACGTTGTTGCTAAAGAGAGGATCAAGTTAGTTTCAGCAGGATACACTTTATTCTGCAGGTTTTGTCGTGACAGGTTTCAAATACAGACATTTTTTAAACCAAGAGCTCTATTGGAGAGCACTGAGCAATGAAATACAGGCTTCCTACAAAGATTAGGGAGAGGGAATAACACAGTGGACAATAACTCACTACGAATAAATCCCATGCCGTTGATCTAAAGTTGTATAATATGTCGTTTTCACCATACAAGACCAAGAGCATCTTTACAATGGTGCATGTGGAGCTCAGAATAACAGATGCTTACCACAGGATTTGTATGAAACTCAATGTTGGTCATTTGTATTCAAAACTAAATAGATGACATATAGGATTTCTTTTCCCGCTCTCTCTTTTGCGTCATGCGTTTTGGCAAATCTGGTAGGAGATGTAAATCATTGCAGTGTTGTAGTACGGCGAGTGCGTGTGTATAGATATAGAAAACGGGTTATTGTCGAGGGTGGATTGTTGTTTTGTTTTCAGTAATTGTAAAAATGGTTTCAGTCAGCAGATTAGGAGAAGTTTTGCCCCTCTCTTGGCGTCACAGAGAGGAGCAGGAGGAGCGGTCTCTGCCCACCAGCCTTATCGAGACCACCGCGGATCAAAGCCCTTCTGAAAAAATGGAAAAGGTACGACACGTCTCCAGCGCAGTGGAAAACTACCAATAAAAAGAGCTGGTTTTTGTAGGATTTTTCGAGTTTTTGATAAAGTAACGAGTGGACTAGAGCTTCCTAACTTTAGACCAGACTTCTAAATCAAAGCTGTCAGAAAATCTTGAACAGGGAAAGATTTCAAACTTTGAAAAAAAATAAAATAAACTTTATAGAATGAATTACCAGAATGAAGCTGGTCTCCTTCCATGGCTGGCAGACCATGGAAATGTCAAGCTCACATCGTTTTCCTCCATCACCAGCCATAATTACAGTGACTTTACATTTAATGAGTCAGGAAAAAAAAAAAGATACATGCCAGTTAGTTTGTGTTAAGTCAAGTGACTTTAACAGTGGCGTATCTTCTTCTTTTTTTTATATATATATAGTTTGAAAAATTCCCCTTTTAAAATCATCTCTGATCTTGTGTCAAGGCCAGGTGCAGTTTTACGACCACTGCATCTTAAGAGTAATGACATTTATTAAAAATTAACTATAGTCACAATGAAACTGTAGACCTCAAATTGCAAGATAAGACATCTATTCTTTTATAATTGCAATTTGGGAAAGAAGTTGGATAAAATGTTCTAACTGTAAATATGTTGTTTATCGTCTTGAAAAATCTGTTTACTTAAGACGAGACACTGCAGGCAAAACTCAGTTTTTTAAAAGACTTTTTTTGTTTGTCAGTTAGCTCTTTTAACATACAACTTTCATGTGGAAACAACAAAACTGTCCAATCTGCTCATAAAGATGGTTTATTATTTAATATACACATCCATTCATTTACATGGGACATAAGAAATTCAATGGCCCTTCTCCAATGCATTTTTATTCCACAGAGACATAAAGATCAGCCCTTAAAGTAGCACCTACACACCAAACTTTACAATCTTGACCTTTACAAAACATCAAACAAATAAACCAAGAAATTATAACCTGGCTCTGTCAAGTCCCAATTATGTTCAATTTAGTCAGTTTTTCCACATAAAATGCCTTATTTCAATACAAAAACAGCACATGATGAAAATCTTATGCGAGTAAACTACAGGTATATCTTTAAATTTAAGATTTTTTCCTCTTCACCTGCAGTGTCTCGCCGTACAGTACTTTCACTTTTGTACTTCGATACTTTCCCCCAGTGCTTTAAACAAATAACAAACATCAAGAACAAACATAAACACTAATACACAATCTTGACTTGAGTTATTGATGATGTTTAAATTACTTCTAAAATGTTAAGGCACTTGTTGAGGCATCGCTTTGCTTTAAACAAATGTAAAAGAACGGTAAATTTACTTCTTCCCTGAAAAGATTTGATGGAAAAGTATACTAAAAATGTCAATGTAAAGCCTGGATACGTAGACAGTTGCTTCTAAAAAAACAAACGTAAACACTTGGTGACTGGTGAAGGTAGTAGTTTAGTGAGCAACATCTGCAGTTATAGTGCATTTAAACAGACTGGCAGTAACAGTTTTATCAGAAACCAAACCACATACAAAACAGACAAACAGATCATTACAGACGGTTATTTTGGTAATTAAAGAATAACGGTACGTCTTGCCCTGAATTTAAAAAAATAATAATTTAATCAAGTCAACATGGGTCATCCGAAGACAGTATTTGACCTGTAAACAACAACAATAATATCACATGTTGTAAATCTTCTGCATGTCGCCGTTCATCTTTGGACAAGGGTGAAAACTGGAGAGAACTTGCAGTAAAACAGGAAGACATCGTAACTTCTATCGCAGCAAAACAACATTCCTCTAAGACATTTTGTTCACAGTTTATAAAAGTACTTCTGTGTTTGTTAATATTTTGTTTAGTTTATGCTGGTTCTCCCATTTTTATAAATCAGAACAAGTGTAAACCTTTAGGTTGGTTGTGCGTTCTCCACTTTTAAGTAGCTTTATTGCGTGTCCATTTGCTAAATAAAGGGGAAGATACGTTTCTTAAGGATATAAAGGACGGTGGCGAAAAACAGGGCCAGAGCCAGGAAGATGAGCAGTTTGTCTGTGAGCTCTCTGCGGTTGTATTTGAGGATGAGCTTTCTCCCGAAATGGATCGTTCCCGTCATGCTTTTGAATTCCTCGTTTGTCTCCAACACTGTCCGAGACGAGGTGGCTACCGGGAACAAGGAAAGAACAGAAGATTCAGTGACTTAAGAGATCCTCATTTAAGTAAGATGACCTATAAGTGCTTGGCCAAATGAAACAATTAAATGATAAAATATTGATTGTTTTGATTTGATCATTTAGCAAACAAATGTATCACTTCAGTGTTGATTTGGGCATATGTAAACACAGTATATATATATCAATATATATTTTTTTTTTTTACCAGAGATGCCCATCTATTAAAGGTTTGCACAGGTCAGGTTTGCACAATTACAGCGGTTTTAGGTCACAAAAGACGGGATGTCCCAATATCAAATTGAAGTGTTACGATTTATTGTGAGAAGAAACATCACAATTTAACAATTTTTACAATCAGGTTTACTTTTTAGAGTATAGATTTAACTTAATTTTGCTTAACTGAATAATCTGGACGTTCCTACTTACAAGTGGCAGCACATGCACAAAATATGCAGAGGAATGTCAGTGTGTATGTACCCAGAGTGTTGATGGTGTCCTTGCTCTGGTTCACCTGCTCTGCCATCATTCTGCTGATGGACATCAGGCTCTCTGTGATGTTACTGCTGGTATCCACCAAACTCTCTTTTGTCACTTTCCTAAAGAATTACAGGTTAAATTGCAACACCACTAAATATTTAATACAAGCTATAAACACTTAAAAAGTAAAGTAAACAGTGTGACTATTAGACAATTAACCAACACTATAGACGTAACAGGCTGATACGTCTCAAAAAATACAAAATGGGTTAAAACAGCACATTTTCAGGAGCCTGTGATCCAAACAAATGTTCATGGTCCTATCTTGAGTCAAAAGGCTTCAGGCAGAGCAGTGTCTCCATTTAGCTGCACCACCAGTTAGCACGATAAACTGACTGTGTTCTCCACTCTCGCGTCTCACCTCAGTCTGGTGCTGTTTGTTTCGCCGCTATGCAACAGCTCGTCCTTCTCCGTGTTGTCGATGGTCAGTTTACAAGCCAGATTCGCCTTCCTCCAGGCCGTCTGGTTACTGCAAACGTCGGGAGAAAACTAAATATCGTTTGTTTCCTAGTAAGTCTACTTCTATATGTTCTTGTCAAAAAATCTTTGCAAAAACTACAATTCCTATGAGTCTATGATGTGATTATAAAAGTATGAAATAGCATTAGTACATCGTTTTTAGAAATGCTTAGGACTCTGTTTCAATAGCTTAATATTTTTCAGAGGTCTTTGCACTACCTGAGCAGTATTCAAACCTGAGCATTTGTCTCCTTTGACTCTCGGTCTCTGCCTGGATTTCCATTCGGTCTGACTCTCTGTCCTGCTCCTTTGCCATTTGTTCCAGATCCTGCACAAATAAACCAAAGTTCCTCACAAACTTTACCAGTTGTAAGATTACATGAAATAACAAAAGTCTGACCTGTATTCTGAGCCTGAGTTTGACGAACTTTTCTTTGACCTGTGAGTTGAGGTTAAAGAGGGCAGACTGTGGCCCAGGACAGTCTCTGATGTCCTACAACACACAACAAGAACATCCTCAGTAATTATCGTTGAGCTGTCAGAAATAGAAAATATTTTCACCTTCACTAATACCCATCATTGTTGAGACCTTTTATTGAATTTATAATCATTATCATTTATAATTATTTATCATTTTAAAAATTGAAATACATGAATAATACATTACAAAATGTAAAACAAAATGTGTGCAAATGAGTATGGAACAGTCAGCGTAAAAAGGAAAACTACATATTACAGTCCGTATACACAAACATTTAAATGAACTTGGAGAAACAGGACTTTTAGAGGCATTTATGAATATGGAAATATTATAACCAAGAAATTAAACAAAGTAATGAATATTATAACATATAAATCAGAACTTTTCAAGGGGAATAATATCTAAATTATATCAATACATTGCTAATCTGGACAGCTACTCTACTAAATATATTAAAAACAAATGGGAAAGAGAACGTAATCTTGTTTTGACGGATGAAGAATGGGAAAATGTGTGTACATCTCAGTGGAGGACCACAAAATCACATGTCTGGAGGGAATTTAGCTGGACAAATGTGTCCAGACCAAAGGGCCAAACAAGGAGCAAGGAGCAAAAAGCAATCAAGGCGGCAAACCACTATCACTATGTGTGTTGGGACTGTCCTGTTGCTCAGAATTTCTGAAAGGCACTGCAGACTGTTTATGACATTACCATCCTTTCAACTTTAGAACAAGGTACTTGAGCCTCAACTGTTAAAATTTGAAAATATACATAATGTATATTTTTTATGTCTATCTATATATAAATATATATATCTATATATCTCTATCTCTCCCTCTCTCTCTATATATATATACACACACACACACACATATAATATATACATAAATAACATGTATATATATATATATACACACATACATATAATATCTACACACATATATACATATAAATATATATATACCATATATATTATATTATATATATATACACACTATATATTATATATATACACTATATATTATATATATACACACTATATATTATATATATACACTATATATTATATATATACACTATATATTATATATACACTATATATTATATATACACTATATATTATATATATACAATATTATATATCTATATATATAGATATATAATATATTATATATCTATATATATAGATATATAATATATTATATATCTATATATATATAATATATTATATATATATTAATTATATATATATATATATACATACACACACACATATATTTCAAATGACAGAATAAACATAGCTATATAAAATGGACAAATAAGATATAACAGAAACAAAAAACCTTTAAAAGCTACAAGCCACATTTTGAGGCACTTAAAAACCCAATTTCCAAATTACATGTTCGCCACAGATTATTTTTGATTTATTTTTGGTAGTCCAGTTTTGCAGCTATAACTGTTAGTTAAACGGCTCAACTAACTTAAACCCTTTATTTGTGTGTCGTCTTGTTAGAGGATTTGAGAAAATAATAATTACTTTAAAAAAAATTAATAACAAGGTGTTCCTGGTTCATAATTTTAATAGCAACCACCCATCCCCAGTTCAATTTACCATTACGTTTTTTTTTTTAATATATAAAGAAAGGGGTTGAATAGATAATGCATTGAGGAGAATGAAAACACGATCCAAACTCCAGGCGTCAGCTCACAGCGTTGGCGTTACCGTTAGCAGCTAAGGCTAACTGTGAAGCATTACATTGTTTTACCCTCACATCACAACAAATTATTACTAAGAATAGTACAGGGTTTAAAGCCAAAATTATAGCTCTTACCTGAATAAGTGCTTTGATTTCCAAGTCATATTTTATGATTTCTTGACTACAAATTCGAACATGAACATCACTCGAAGACGCCATGTTTGTTTTTGTACGGAACGTCCAACGACCAAAATACAAGGTGACACGTAAAGGCAAAACTGTATTAAGATCAGAATCAGAAAAGGTTTATTGCCATTGCCAATGAACAAAATTCACAAACATAGGAACTTGCTTTAGTAATGATCACATTATATTTAAATATACACCTCTACTCTATACGATTCTATAAAATTATGACTTTAATGTCGAAATGTTATGACTTTATTCTCGTAGTGCCCCGCGATTTTTTATTTAGGTTGGCCCTTATACTCCGTCCTACTTTACTACTATCATTACACACTTTAATCAGGCTTAAAAAGCAAACAAAGAATGAATTCATAATAAGCAAACAGTTCATTAAGAAGTCATAATAAACAGTCTATGTTCATGCGTTATTTAGGCTAATTAAAGTGTAGTTATTATAAAAGCTCTGGAGGAACTGTCTTATATTGAGATATATGTTAATAATGTGTTCGACTTATTTTTTTCATATTTTTTATATGACCTGGAGTCCGAAAAAAAAGTTGTCAAAATGTCTCATATTTTCTGTGTTTCTCAATTTAAATCTTTATAGACAAATAAGCGTGAATCGCTAATAATCTGTAATATGTTATGTGAATAATACTTACCAATTTCATTGTATAACATTGTAACATAACATACACTTGTTTAACAAATGTAGAATGAAATAGTTCTTAACAAATGCCAAAGTTTTATAAATAAACACTGAACGAACAGAACATGGGTGCTAATGTTTTTATTATTATTTTGATATTAAATCAATAAACAGAATCAGACTATTGTGGTTACAAGCAGAGCTGTGGTACCAACTCCTGGCTGATACAACAGAGAAATAAGGTTTTAAAATAGAAAAGAAATAAAATAAGAGGCACAGTAACACAACACAGATTCAGGACAAGTGTCTGCAGGAAGTCGAGCGACCGTTGACAGAACCAGCCTTACAGTACGAACCAAAACAACATTTTATATTTGTGCATAAAGCCACCCACAGTGCCTCTGAGAAAAAGAAAAAAAAACATTTTGAAATGCAAATAAAAAGTTTAGACAAAAAGTTAAAACCAGCACAACATTTAATACACAACATAAATTTAACAGCCGTCAAGATATTGTATTTGAACAGGCATATATGTGAACTACAAATATAGACGTTGTTGCCTAAAGAGAGGATAAAGTTAGTTTCAGCAGGATACACTTTATTCTGCAGGTTTTGTCGTGACAGGTTTCAAATACAGACATTTTTTAAACCAAAGGCTCTATTGGAGAGCACTGAGCATGAAATACAGGCTTCCTACAAAGATTAGGGAGAGGGAATAACACAGTGGACAATAACTCACTACGAATAAATCCATGCCGTTGATCTAAAGTTGTATAATATGTCGTTTTCACCATACAAGACCAAGAGCATCTTTACAATGGTGCATGTGGAGCTCAGAATAACAGATGCTTACCACAGGATTTGTATGAAACTCAATGTTGGTCATTTGTATTCAAAACTAAATAGATGACATATAGGATTTCTTTTCCCGCTCTCTCTTTTGCGTCATGCGTTTTGGCAAATCTGGTAGGAGATGTAAATCATTGCAGTGTTGTAGTACGGCGAGTGCGTGTGTATAGATATAGAAAACGGGTTATTGTCGAGGGTGGATTGTTGTTTTTGTTTTCAGTAATTGTAAAAATGGTTTCAGTCAGCAGATTAGGAGAAGTTTTGCCCCTCTCTTGGCGTCACAGAGAGGAGCAGGAGGAGCGGTCTCTTGCCCACCAGCCTTATCGAGACCACCGCGGATCAAAGCCCTTCTGAAAAAATGGAAAAGGTACGACACGTCTCCAGCGCAGTGGAAAACTACCAATAAAAAGAGCTGGTTTTTGTAGGATTTTTCGAGTTTTTGATAAAAGTAACGAGTGGACAGAGCTTCCTAACTTTAGACCAGACTTCTAAATCAAAGCTGTCAGAAAATCTTGAACAGGGAAAGATTTCAAACTTTGAAAAAAAATAAAATAAACTTTATAGAATGAATTACCAGAATGAAGCTGGTCTCCTTCCATGGCTGGCAGACCATGGAAATGTCAAGCTCACATCGTTTTCCTCCATCACCAGCCATAATTACAGTGACTTTACATTTAATGAGTCAGGAAAAAAAAAAAGATACATGCCAGTTAGTTTGTGTTAAGTCAAGTGACTTTAACAGTGGCGTATCTTCTTCTTTTTTTTATATATATATAGTTTGAAAAATTCCCCTTTTAAAATCATCTCTGATCTTGTGTCAAGGCCAGTGGCAGTTTACGACCACTGCATCTTAAGAGTAATGACATTTATTAAAAATTAACTATAGTCAGCAATGAAACTGTAGACCTCAAATTGCAAGATAAGACATCTATTCTTTTATAATTGCAATTTGGGAAAGAAGTTGGATAAAATGTTCTAACTGTAAATATGTTGTTTATCGTCTTGAAAAATCTGTTTGTATTTAGAGATTTCTACGATGAACTATGGGCGTAAACAAAAGGTTTTTTGTGTTTGATACAAGATTCCTTTGTGACTTTAATTAATCTTACAGTAAAGTGAATTAGTCTGACTTCTGGTTAAACGCTATTATTTGCTTAAATAATGCAATGAAAAATTTACAATTAGAAGGAGGAAAAAAAACACAAAATTAAAAGAGCAATATTTGTCAGAGCATAAATATTTAAATGATAATTTTGAAAAGGTTAAGACACAAAAGCGTCTTTCATTAGTCTGTACTTGAGTTGTCGAGGGAAACGAGTACAGACTTACATTCAACAAACCGCAAAGCAGCAAAGATTCACCTCAAACTACAAAAAAAACACAAAGAAGAAAAAAAAAAGTCTGACTTGTGGACAGGAGCAATAAAAAATGGCTAATAATACAGCTTTTTAAACACGGCCATAATAGCACCCAGCCACTGACAGGTTAGCACCACAGTTTTCCTCCTCATTCGACTCTTGGAGGGTCTGGCACTTCAATAGAGCAAAAAAAGTCTATTTTTAGTCATATTTTCTTTATGGAAAGGTCTTTAAGAGGCAGCCCCACTGTTAAATCTCATCCAAGGAGGAGATTTTGCTGTTTTTTTTGTTTTCACCAGAAGTGTCGGCCTCTGTACACAGTGGAAGTTCGCTTCTCTCTTCTCTACACCAGTGAAAGTAGCAGCAGCAGCCAATACAAAATTTACAACAATGTCGTGGCATAGTGGGCAGAGATAAACTTTGAAATAGGACCAGGCCACCCGAAAAACATAGTCTTCCTTAGCTTATTTTCGTAATACAAAATATATGGGGAGAAATGCATGATCTGCCCCAGCAACTCTTTTGGGGAAAACCCCATTTCAGACTGACAAAAGTGGCCATCGGTGTAATATATTTGAATAAGGCACCTGGATCGAGCAGGCATCGCATTTAAAATATTATCTTTACTTTACGTTAATGTAATGTTGGTCTTTTTATTTTATTTTATTTTTTTAAATAAAATAGGAATAAAACAAGTGGAAAAACAACAGGGATGTGTGGTAATTGTCACTAAAACAGACCTTTTTGTGCTCGTTCAATAGCAGCAAATACAGATTCATTCGGATAAAGTGAGCCCAAAAAGCCATGCAACAACTTTGTGACAAATGACAAACAAACCTCAACTAAACTAGCAATTTTTTGGCCAATTATTATTTTTCCATAAACTTGATTCTCTCGTTTCGATGCAGTAAACAGCATGCAGAAACATTCCCGTGTTATCAGAGTATCGGAGCACATCGTTTCTATTTGACTGTATCTTACACAGGGAGAGTGCGGAGCCAGTACGGACGCAAACGCACGCTTCGAACAAAAACATCAAATAAACACTCAAACTAGACTCACAGATCAGACTTCGCAAAACAGCTATTAAAACAAAAAGCTGATTATTATATTAAGTTATATCATGATTGGCAGTTCAGTGTCATGTTATAGGTATCTGTGTTGTAAAGATTGTGTTTCAGTAAAATGCATAGATTTCGCATTGTCATTCTAAATCCAAGTGTTGCAGCCAGGACCATGCCAAGTCCGAAACAGACTCTCTTTGGGTCTACATTGAAAAGATGCAATTAAGAATGTCAATTTTTGACTTGTGATGGGTTCAACTATTGGAGAGAAAAACGTCTATGACAGACATCCAACACGGCATTTTAGTCGTTCTAAAGACATAGCTTAATAAAAGTCATAGAATAAAGGAGAATAAAGGCGCACTATGTAACTTTTCTAATCCGCCATCTCTTTGTCTCCATGGAGATTTTATGGGCTGCCTGTAAATTTCCACAGTATGACATTAAACTTATGTTGTTGTTGCATGTAGACTTGAATAACATGGATTCTACTTGTCTGCATGGATATATAGTCAAGTTTAATGCCATTCTGCGGAACATTCTATCCAACAACATCTCCATAGAGATAGTGCTTCTTTAAAACCGTTGTTAATCACAAGGATGGTGAGACTGCTTTGGCTCTCGGTGGAGATACTGCAACACTGAATGTTCTTTGGGTTTGTGGTTATCGACCGCATCTAGTTTTGATTGTTTTCTCGAAATATTTATGACGTTTAATTTCTTTTTTTAGCAAGACGCCTGCGAAGTCAAACGTGTGAGTCCAGTTTTTACAAAGAAAAATGTACAAATTTACACATCAGAGACACACGATCATTGGTCCACGTGCCGCCAATGCGCACACACATGAATGAAAACGTCGATGACAAATGGATCAATACAGAGGCCAATTCAGGGGATTGTGTCTCGGTTAATGCGCAGCACCATGTCAGCGGTTTTTGAATTTGTATTGAACATTACACCATCTCGACAGACATTGATTCATAACATTGCACACACAATATTGAGTAAAGAAAGGTGACAATACAGGAATACATAAATATTTGTTTTATATATTGAAGTTATGATACCCTGATTTTCTGTAGAAGAGCTGTTATTATTATCCACTGTCATCGGACGAGAGTAGCACAAAGTTACACACTCTATTAGCTTAATATTTTACTGTAATCAGAAATAATAAAGTAAAAGTAAGGAAAGGTTTTACTGGCGTGGATATATTCACTCATCTCCTACACTATTAAAAATGCCACAGAGTCCTCTGGTTTGAATGTAAAGTTGCACAGCTTGCGCCTTTTTAAAATCGACCACAAAACGCATTTTTATCTCGTCAGCGCGGCATTGGCAAGTCCAGGTCAAATTCGTAGTTTTATAAACTTTGACCAAAGTTAACCGCTTTTGAAAGAGGGAGAAATAATTAAAGCTGACACAAATATCAGAAACTGTTTTTTCAGATACATTCCTCCTTTTCTTGCTACTTCAGTTGTTTTGAGCCAATCAGGCAAAGTGGATTTGGATTTATGACTGTTTGTGGACAAAGACATGCCCAAAACCACAGGTGCATCTCCTGGTTTTAGACAAATCCTGCCCTGTTTTATTACTGTCATACAGAGTATGAGAAGGCAATAAGTGTCCGGATTGAGTCTCCATTTATAATTGGCTTGCCATACAGTACAGTGATATAGTAAGTTACCCCAATGGCGGCTAACAACAGCTACTTCTCAGCTCTTCTTGGCCGCCAAAGGCTAAACCCCACCGCATTTTAAGTCACAAGTAGAAATCAGTTTTACAAATGATAACAATATAGCTCTGGAGAAATGTGGTCTACGCTGTACATCACCCTGAAGAGGAAGCCAAAGCAGAATCAGTTTTACCATAGGAAACCTCTACTGAAGGCAAATGAATCATGACGCCAAGGGGCAGCATCAGATCAAAGAAGGGACCTGGTTTAAAAAACCCTCCACTTTTTAAGACCACAAACGCACTACACGCACCTGAACGCACCATCCGTGTTCCGGAGGTAGGCATGGGACAGTCGGCAGGTTTAAGATATGTGTCACAGTATCAAAACATCAAGAAAACCAGGGATGATATGAAGCATTTGTAATGAGGGACAATTCACTTTGGGCCAAATATTGTGTATCATGTTTCAATATTTTAGCATTGTGTAACAAGAGTGAGGTATTTTTCTTTTCTGTGTGAATACTTGACCACTGTACTGTAAATGTGGTAGAAATTGCTCTCGATAAGTCGAGGGTCAGAGCCACAAACAGTAGATGTTTAAATGTGTCAAATGGTGAAAGAGGGAATGTTCTGACTGTTGAACCATCAAATCCTAAATGCAGTCCCATGCCTACCAGGAATTAGACCAATCCCACCTCTACAAAAATATCCCTCATTACATTGTAGATCTAGTCCATGCCAGGACACAAACTATTTCTTGGTCGTCTCTCGAGCGATCCAAGCGAGTAGTCAACAAGTGCACTTGCAGCATTCACACCAGGTCTTTAGCAGCAAATGGAAGAAAAAATGCTTTCTTTTTTGACTTTTTTTTCCTTTTTTTGGACAAAGTGCTTTTGTTTTCAAACATACAAGATATTTTGTATATATTGTTTACACATATCGGACATTTAGAAGGTACATGTTAACTTATACTTAACTATTTACAAAAATGAAATCACTACTAAGAAAATAGCTATGGACGGTCAGGGAGAGCAAGTCACTAGAGCTACACCTAGACTAAGAGTGAATAGATTCATGGATACTCATCATTCTAGTTTCAGAAAAAAGCACCAAATCTCCCTTTTAGACACTAGACACACTAAACATTAAACAGAAAAATATATTTATACACGCAATAGCGTTAGCATTTATCAATGCAAACAAACCAAACCTTCAACAGAGCTCGTTCAGTGAAGGAGGATATTTTGAAATTCACTGCTTTGTGAAGTTAAGATCAATTTTAGTCATATTTAGCTTAGTCAAAACTGTATTTATAAAAGTTAGTCTCAGCCATGTCAATCAAAAATATATTTATTTTTGCATTTTACCTTTGATAGCAGCACAATCCATTAAATGTCAAATGCATTATTTAAATGGGGATCATTTTCCAGTATGGATTGATTGATTGATTCATTTTTTTCTTTTGAAATTGCTTAGTTTTCCCAAGGTTTACTAGCCCTAAAGGCATTGTGGGTAGCAGCATTTATTCAAATATTAACATACAGAGGCCAAAGACTCTTAAGAGGAGTATTTAGAATGTATACCTGATTTTATTCATTTAAAGTGCACAGCACAGTTTGTAGAGTCTCATTTAGAGATTACTACTGGAATGAAACATGTTTCAATAGTTTTGATCTGCATCTTATTTCCTGGCCTTTCTCTGTGTTTATAATTAGAACACAAGCTTTTCTGTCACATGAACATGGCTTAAATGTGCATCATTCATTTAAGTGAATTCCTGATTTTAAGTTTCCCTCAGCTTCAGCCCGCTGAAGACGAGTCAAGTGCTTTTTAATATATTTTTAAAATATAAAATCTCCGCTTTTTCCTCCTTCACTTCATTCAGAAATTATTACACCCTGACAAATACTTGCAAACCTTCGAGAAGCAAACAGGCAGCTTAAATACAAAAATATAACAGTAATTTTTTTTTTTTTGGCTTTTGTGTTTTCATCTAAGTTTCTCAAATGTAAGGATAGGCTTTAGAAATGTGTCATGCTTCAATAAATCTGTTGTGTGAAAGTGGCGTTACCGTTGATAGATTAGCATTGTTGTTTATATACAGTACTTAAAAACAATTGCGTTATTTCATGTGAATGAACTAAAACCTTGTCTACGTCGGAAAATCAAACACAAATGTTTTGGTTATTGTCGAGACTTTTTAACAAACAGGCAAATGTAACATAGCTTATCTACTTTAGCGCTCTGGGTTTGGTGCCTTTAATACAATTAGCATGTGGAGGGAGGAATGAAGAGCTCCAGGCAGCGCTCTGCTGCAGAGGCCCAAAGGTGGGATGATTAATTTATAATAAAAAGAATGAATGTTCCTTTTCTGTACAGAATTGGACCCAAGCTAATTTCACAGTTCTCTGAGGTTCCCTGACCCTCCCACATTCTTACATTCAATACGGCGTCAGGTAAGCTGTGCAAAACCTTACTTTAACTGGCTGGTCGCCATTTCGTTGCATGTGTCTTTGGTACAAAAAACAATCAAAATATAGTGTGCAAATATTTTTTGTAACTCTAAACAAAAATATCTGTCAACCCATCCCCGATCCCCAAAGACAAGAGTACCAAAAACCAAAGAGTTAACTATTGCAGAGCCCTCCTATTTACACAGACTCTGTGGCATCACGCAACAAGAGCTTCCACTTATGTACATTCAGAAATATCTAAACGACAGAACACAACCCATAGGTGTCTCCTTCGCATTCACGCTCACTGCAAAGTAGTCCTCTCATTGGCTGGAGCTCAGGGAGTTCTGACCAATCACGTTGCTTCACTCGTACACAAACACACACACAAAGGCACAATGAGTAGCACTCTGATCAGACACTATGGACACACCCGGTTCGTTGTACAGAGGGGAGCGTGGGTATGTACACGTCCTAAAGGAGACGGAGCAATCGCACTTTAATGTCTCTATCACCACCATCTTCTTCGGCCCGCTCCCAAAATGGCCGCCTCTCGGAGTCCAGTTTCATCCAGCACAAGGCCGAAATAAGCACCAATCGTTACACTCTTCCTCTACCACCTCCTATTGTTACATGAAACCTTTCAGTTTTCTGTAGTTGTGTTTTGGACGTGTTTAGCTAATTTGATTGGCATGAACAGAAGGGACATGAACATATTTAGGGCTTCAATACTAAATATTTCAAGCCAAACTGTAGCACCATGCTGCCTTTGTCTCCGCAGCCTCTCCAGTTCAAAGTCATTGTCAACAATGACCTTTGAACTAATCACTTCCTGTAACATATTTATGTGATTTTGTTTTGAAAACTCTTTCTTTTCTGTCATAAATCATTGCATGAACAATTCCAGTGTAATGTGTTAAGAGCTCTCATATCATTATGTTAAACATCTAGAAGATTTTGGACGTCCTGCTTCTGTACACCTATGGGCCATTAGCTTTTAGGGAAACTCCTCCCAGCATGCGCAGAGGGCAGGGAGAGGTGAGCAATGAGACAGAAAGCTAAAGGGTCTACACCATAAGGGGCCTAAAGCACACACACTGCACATGTGTGTCTGTGTGTGTCTGTGTGTGTCTGTGTGTGTCTGTGGACTATGGATGTGGATGTCTCTGGGCTGGAGGGGCATGCAGAGGAGCATAGTTACAACGGGACACTGCTCCATGGACACCAGGGGCTCTACATTTTGGAGGTGGGAACTCGTAGGCCGACCAGTCCCCCGGTCGGGTCCCCGCGCCCGGTGTTCTCCAGGATCTTGTTCACGAAGTCCGAAGTCTGTCCGGCAACAGGCGGTGAGACTAAACACAGGAACAGGAATGTCAGCATTTTCACTTTTCTGACTTTTCCCGTCTAAGTTTCGAACAGAAAGTAACTCCACGGCTTGAAAATATTAGATTATTATTTTTGGCATCAATAGTGACAACGCTCGTCAAGGGCTGAGTCCCAATTCTGTTCACCTCCTTCCTTGGTTACTCAGTTTTTAAAATCCACACAGGAGGACTAGAGATGTCAATACAGCATTTATTTTGAGACTAACTAAAATTTTTGCAATTATTCACAATTAAAACGCCATGACCAGACAACAGTGAAATCCTCAATTTACTTTTATTCACGTTGTCTAATAGATCAGCATTCATTAAGTTTGTGACCAGTTTTATGAAATCAAACTTTCTGAATGAAGAAATAAAGTGACATAAACTGCCAGATAAAAAGCATTTAGGTTTAAGTGTTTGGAGAATAGACTGAATTGAAATTACTTATTTGCGGTTCCAACATTCTCACAATTGTTATTTTCATTTTGTGACCTGTATAATCACAATAATCAATGAACCAATGAATTCCAAGTCATGGGTGTGACACACCCATTGCTACTGCCATCTTGAGGATGAAAGCTGTATGCTCACAGTGGGCTGTTGCATCAAAAAGTCTCAAAACAAAGGATTCTTCTTCTGTAACATCCCAAAGACCCCATTTGTCCAGAAATGGATTACTGTCATCAGGAGGGACCAGTGGACTTTACTCCAGACTGAGTTGTTTGTTTCAGGTAGTTAGTAGACTAATGCTAGTTTATATATTATTGCATATCAATGCTAATAAACGACAGTTTTAACAAGTCTAATTTCCAACTGTTGGGGCGTTATATTTTTGGATGAGACGGTCCCTCACCCACACATAAAGTCCGTGCTCTTGAAAGCTTTGAGGGCTTGTGGACGAGGAAGCTTAGATGTAAATGTCCACAAAAGTTTGTTGTGGCAGGTTGTTACTGCTTTTAAGTGTCAGCCCATTTCATTTTACATTTTATGTGGTGTTTTTCATGACTATCACAGCGGAGAGGCAACAGCATGAGGTAACATCTTCAAAATGGCAGACAACAAAAGTCATGTGACTGAAACCCATGGTCTCTCTCTCTCAGTAAGTGTGATTAACAGGTGAAGAATTGCACAATGGATACATACAACTGCCCCTATAAGAAAGTGTCTTCTTATTGCTTAAACTC
Organism: Chaenogobius annularis; assembly: GCA_015082035.1. NCBI lineage: Eukaryota > Metazoa > Chordata > Actinopteri > Gobiiformes > Gobiidae > Chaenogobius > Chaenogobius annularis. The sequence goes on along the minus strand of BJKM01000122.1, from coordinate 976,411 downwards.
TTTACTTCATTTCATGCCAGTGTGAAACTGCAGCAGTGAGAATCAAACCACCAACCTTCTGGATAATAGATAGAGCTATACTTTCTGAGCCCGTGCCTGTATGAGTCAATGTTTGTTTGCTTTGAACCAGTGAGGAAAATGACTCAGCAAAAGTAATATATTTTGATAGCACATAATAGCATCAAATCAAACCCTAACCCTTGTGCTTTGTGTTCAGTGTTGACCTACTTTACAAAAATGGAGGTAAAAACACTGAATCTGCTGAACAGGCACATTACAAATACCACAATAAGCAGAAATGTCAATGTTCTGACCGAGAGTGTCCTGGATGAGCTTGTCCAGAGAGTCCGTCATGTTTGTGGGACGAGGGGCGGAGTCCTCAACACGGGACACAATCTCCTCTTTAATGGAGTTGATCACAAACAGCAATCGATCTACAAATGGCAGAGAAGTGCTTCAATATTACAAGATTAAATTATTTACATATTAAACAAATTACCTTCTGTGGTCATTTTGTATTAGAATAAAAATAAAATATTCTGTAGAGTGTATAATTTAAACCAGTAAATTTGAAAAAGCACTAATAGTCCAAGCTGGCGATTCAAACAAAACAATGAACGTAAAAAGGTAGTATGGTCTTTCTAAAATAAAATGTCATCTTTTCTCATTATGAAGTTTAGTCATAACAAGTCAAATGTTCACACAAATACAAAACATATTTTACATAACTGGGGTGTTGCATGAAGCAAAATTAAGCCAAAACCTAGTTTACGTGTGCCATCCAGATTCATCTAAGCCTTAGTTCCTTTCCAGCAACATGGCTAAATTGGCTCTGAGTTGCCAAGGTACAAGGCTGCTTCTCCAAGAACATCCAAAAAACATTTTATTCAAGTCTAATTACTTATCACCGTCTCAATACTGTTAAAAATGACTTCAGCTAAATGATGACCAGTGGCACGCTTCAAATAGGCACAAATAATATTTTAAAAAATACAATAAAGCCACACATACATTATCATAATTATCAAAATAAAGCATGTCAATGATTTTAATCAATTCAATGTTTAAACACTAACAAGCCTATATTTTGTGCTTTGGCTGTCACGGAGCCATACCGCTGCTTTTCTACAAACACAGACGCTGGTTTGGAGGAACTGGTTTTCAGTCGGCTCTGACCTTTTCCTCCTTCATCACGTCTATCCTCTTTCACTAGTCTCTCACTCATCAATCTATTCAGTGCATTACGTAGATGTGTAATGCACCGATTTAAGTGGCCAATTCTTATTACATGCGAAAAGTTGGGCGATAGCTTTACTTTAACGGAAGTTTCATGAAAAAAAAAGAAAGAAAATACTTTTAGGATACTGTGCAACTTGAGCAACTTTGTACTCTGCAATAAATACCCAGCAAGCCTCCTCTCAGCCAATGGGGAGGAGGTGTGAGCCTCACTCCTTGGATAAGAATGAGCTACAAACTTCTGTGTTACAAATCCAACTATAGTTGTCCGTGCGCACTAACCCTAACCCGAACCCATAAACCTGGATTATACATTTTGAGTTTTCGCAAGCAGATTGAAACATTGAACCTATAATTTTAAATGTACTTACCATACTCAGTGCTGAGACCCCAGAGCTTCACCTTGTTGGCTTCATACTGGGCCTTTTTCTTCAAACGGCAAGCTCTGCAACAAAAACGTACATGTTTAAAATGCAATATGCACAATTATGCATCATAACACGTCACTCCTAAATCTTTTACATTCAGGCTGTCGAATCTCACCTAGAGGCCAGCTTGTTCTTCTCCTTGCGGGACCGGGGACGAGCGTTGATGGGCAGTTCGCTCACTGGAGTCAAGTCGCTGATGACTTTGTTTAGTTTTCGCAGCTCAGTCCCGATCTGCAGCAGTTTACGAGGGTTTGGAGTCAGGTCCTCCACATCCGTGCGACGGGATTTCTTTAGCATGTATTTTCCTATGAGACAAAACATTGAGGTCAGAAAAATATATAAAATGAAAGGTTTTTGATGAGTTCAATGAACTGCTAAAATACCTAAAATAACATGTCGACAATAAAATATAACAATAAAATATGTTTATTAATACAATAGTTAATTTCTGCAATGTCCAAGCTTCCAAGAGCTGACGAGATCGGGCAATGACTAGCAATTATGAATTGTAGTGTGTTGTAGAGTGCTGTATTGTCCTATAAAAAACATATTTCTCCAGGTGAACTCAGACAAGACTGAAATCATCGTCTTTGGCCCGAGGAAACAAAACCTCTAAAACCTCTAAAGAGCGAGACTGGGGATGATTGCAAACACTTTCTTTTGTTTCTGTGGGCCAAACACAAGGACTTTCGTCTTGTCTGGGTTCAGCTGGAGAAAGTCATTTTGCATCCACTCGCTGATCTGTTGAATGCAGTGACAGAGTTAATCGACTGGTCCATATTCACCTTCCGTCAGTGAGACATAGATCTGGGTGTAATCTGCATAATTGTAATAGGACACACCACTGTTTTGTATAAACTGTCTCAACGGCAGCGTACACAGATTGAACAGAAGGGGTCCAAGGATTGACCCTAGGGGCACTCCACAAGTCAACCCCATGCTGTCAGAGACGCACGCAGTCACCAATCTCAACAAAGTATTTCCTGTTTTCAAGGTAGGACTCAGATGCAGATCCAGCATCAGTGCTCAGACAGATGTCAATTGTCACCTTAATGAGAGTAGTCCCAGTGCAATCCAAAACCAGACTGGAAGACATCAAAGAAGTCCCTCGATCCCTCAATAAGCTGTTGATAAACAACTTATTCAGGCTGCTCTTCTTTAGCCGTGGCTTAATAACTGCAGTTTTCAAGGCTGTTGGGAATGTTCCAGATTTCATTGACATGTTGGCTATTTTAGTAAGTGGAGCTAAAAAATTATTGAGCACAGACTTTTATATCTAGTGGGGAACATGTCAAGGCAGCAAGTAGAAGAACTACTACAGTTTCTGCAGCCACAGGTGCAAACTGAGTTGGCTACAAGTGTTTAACAGGCTGGTGAATTGTTATTTGCACTGTGGGATTGATGGTATTGTTAATGTTCTGTCCTTCAAGAAGATGGCAAACGAATTGCACGTAGACGTGGAAATTAGTTCCAATGGCATTTGAGCTGGAAGGTTTGTCCATCTGTTTAGGGTGCTGTAGGGTGCTGTAGGGTGCTGTAGGGTGCTGTAGGGTGCTGTAGTGTCTTCCCACACTTAGCACTGGGTCCTGGGTGTCCAAATGGCTCCTCCGCCAGGGGCGGAGTGTGATGTGAGATGAGTGCAGGGACAGGAATGACCGGAGGTGAACAAAATAATTATTTAGAAATAAGATGTGACGGAGCCAGTCCGTCTTTGTTTGGAGAGTCTCCGTTCATCTGCTGAACAACTCTGGGGTCTGTTCATGCCCATGCGCACAAGCCAAGGGTGCACACCTGAGCGGGTTAGAATAATTCTTTCAAATCATACACACCAGCCCTTACCTGTTTCTTCTTTTAGCCGCACATCGGACTGAACGAGCCAGAACTTCCTGGTAGTTGAAACAGGCACTGTTCGTGTAGTAGTGCTGACCATGTGATATACAAGATGTAACCAGAGTTTTACGCACATCTACTGCTTTATTTTGAAAATCAATGTGTAATTATCAATGTCTTGCTTGGTAGGAAGATGCGACACATGTTTAATGTACATTTATTGTGTTTGGTACTTATATATGTATTTTGCTCAGTGGGCAAGTGGAGGAAAAAGGGGAGCCGCTCTCGGCTGAGAGTCAGTCTGCCACCTGTTACAGTACAGGTAACGGGTGCGGCTGTGAGTCTGACTGAGATATTAAAGGCGACGTGAGTTGGAGTTGAACTCTACTTCCAAACGCTAGCCCTGCTACATTTGGTGTCAGAAGTGGGATGGCAAGTCGGAAGAAAGGTGCCAAAGCGCACAGGTCCGCAGTCACAAGGCCGTGAGTCAGCTCTTGCCCCCTCTGGTTGTCAGCTAGAGGGGGCAGGAACTCCAAATCCAGTATGGGAGACTGATGAAGATGAAGAGCGGGAGGAGAAACCAGAGCCATCATCTGAACCAGGTCAAGACATGGTGGCGCTGACGAGGACATTTCTAGCAGGACAACAACGCGGTGAAGAAGGTTTTCTGAGCCTCTCTTCCTGCTCTGGAGCGTGTGGCTCAACCTGCATCCCATTCTCAGTCGGCTCCTAGAAGAACTCGTCCAGCTCCAAACCTGCCCGCACATCAGTCGCTTACCCCAACATCAACGACAGCCAGCAGCCCAAGGATGGGACTGCCAACCCCTGGTGGCCAGAGGTCGCTGTTCCATGGAAGTTGTATTGAGATCGACGATGTTCCTGAGTCGCGGCGGCAAGCTCCGGAACCTGAGGACAGACCAAGACCTGAAAGGAGACATTACAGTGAGCCGAAAATACCACAATATCAGTGGCGAGGACATGGAAAACTATCTGCTACGCTTTGAGCGGATAGCAAGAACCTGGAGGTGGCCAGAGGACGAGTGGGCGTGTTGACTTGTACCCTTACTGACTGGGAAGGGACGGAGGCCTACTCTGGTATTGATGAAGAGAGAGAGACTGCTACATAGACCTGAAGGCAGCCCTGCTGGCCAAATTCGACATCTCACTGGAAACTTATTGGCAGCAGTTTCGTTCCTCCACTCTGCCACCTGGTGAAAGCCCCACGGGCCTATAACGGACCTATCACCGCCACAGAGGACTCTTTCGCCGCTAGATACGACCGGATGAAGGTAGGAAATCGGTGAAGGGATCATCCTGGAGCAGCGTCAGCTTCCCTTTGAAGTGAAGACCCGGGTGAAGGAACATGAGCCGGTCGAAAGATTCACCGCTGCCAAGTTGGCCGTGCAGTATCTCAATGCTCGCGAGGGAGGACCTGCTGCCCAGTTAACCACAGCATCCCAGCTTGAAACAGCTCAACATTTTCTGCCTCGGCCCGCCAGACAAGAGACCAACCAGGACCTGTCAGGTACCACCAATTCTGCCCCAAACCAAAAAGGACCTGGTAAGGAGTTTGCTTTTCCTTACAACAGCCTGAGTACAAAGCCTCAGTTTGCCCAGACCGTAAAGCTAAAGTCAGCGGAACATGCAATCCTCCAAGACCAGAGTCAGAGGGCTCTAGTGAGGCTTAAAGTACTTTGAAACGCTGTAAAACTGTACTGATTAATGTCCAAGAGGTTACTGCTTTGCTGGACACGGGTAGTTTCACTTCTCTGATCAAACATAGCTCAGCGGACAGACAGTGGACATTTTGTGTGTGCACAGGGATAGCCCCCTCTATTCTACTGTGGAGGTTACCGTGACAGTTGCAGACCAGCCTTATCTTGAGACAGTTGGGACTTACCTTTTCTGATGGACCTGTTGGGGGATGTTGACTCTGGGGGGAATGGTGACCATGGTGGAAATGTGTCATGTCCTTTTCTCACCCGGGCACAAGTGAAAGCCAGCGTCCAACCTCTGCCAGTCTTGCACAGTAGTCTGTGTCAGGGTGGTACCAAAGGGCCAAAGAAGTCCTAGCATCAGCGACAATTTGAAATACAAATGTGGTCTGTAAACCCTGAAAATTGTGACTCTTTTGTGTGGGATGAGCCTGAGAATGGTGCTGCGTTGCAAAGCAAATATGTAACTTTGAGATGACTGTTTGCTAAGGTGGGGAAAGAAACCAAGGGTTGTCTGGGTCAAGAGAAGTTTATTATTGACAATGGGGTGTTGTAGATTGTTGGTAATGAGTGTAAACATCTTGCTCTTCCCCTTAGCTGTACAACCCTGGTCATGCATGTAGCACACACAGTTCAGGCCGCAAAACATTCTTGCACGTCAGTTCCAGATTTGATTGGCTGTCCATGTATGCTGATATTTCACAAGTACTGTGCAACAATGTCCTGCCCGTCCATGGCCTGTGCGCAAGAGCCTTTTTGCAGCCTCTTTCAGTGATCTCCACGCCCTTTCAAAGGATTGCTAGGGACATTACAGGGCCCATCAGTGGACATCAGTGATTCATGTTCATCTTGGACTATGCCACCAAATTTCCCGAGACTTTTCCGCTGAGAACCATTACTGCGCCTGTTGTCCTTTGAGCCCTTGCCCAACTGTTCTCCAGGGTTGGATTACCCGATGAGATTCTCACTGACCAAGGCACCAACTTTACGTCTCGTCTAATGCACCTCTTCCAGCAGCAACTGGGCATTACATTCATCAAAACCGCCAGTATCACCCACAAACTGAAAGGAATAGTCGAGAGGTTTAATCAGACGCTGAAGTAGATGCTCCAAAAGTTCGTGGATGATACCGGCAAAGACAGGGACCTCTGGCTACCATTTGGTAGATCCCACAGGCGTCAACTGGATTTTATCCATTTGAGCTTTTGTATGGCTGGGATGTTCAGGAGCAATTGGACCTTCTCTGCAAACAATGGGAGGGCCCACCAGCACTAAAAAGTAACCAGAGCGTTGTCAAGTTTATACTTGAAATGCGAGAGAGAATGTCCAAGTAGTTCGAGGAGGTGGCGAAGAACTTGCAAGATGCTAAAAAAGCCCAGAAAGCCTGGTACGAACGCACAGTCCGCTGCTTCTTCTACCATTCTCTACCCACTAATTTTGTCAAAATGGCAGGGCCCTTACACGGTCACCCGAAAGATGGAGCCACCCAGAGAAAAATAAGTCCAAACAAACGTACCATATTAACCTTCTGAAGGGGTGGTGAGAGCGTCCAGTCCAGGCTCCAGCAAAAGTCCCGTTTGTCAAGAAAGTGGACGAAGACGAGGACGGGGAAAAGCCGGCTATGGGACTGGAGGGACTGACCAACACTGCAGGCCCTATGCTGGTACATCTCCCTCCTGAGCAAGCCGCACAGCTACTCAAGACCTTCAAGAAGTGTCCTTGCTGTTCCGTGCCAGTAATGGAAGAACTACAGTCGGGGAACATGTCATCCGCCTGAAGATGAGATCCAAAAAATGCTGAGGCTGGAAGTCCTTGAACCTCCAACTCTGAATGGAGCAGTCCTGTAGTGATTGTGTTCAAGAAATACAGATCACTCAGGATATGCATAGACTTCTGGAAGCTGAACTCCAGGTGTGTCCAGGTTTGATGTGTATCCAATGCCAAGTTGACAAGGTCGAGGCTGTCCTGAAGTCACCGAGGCCACGCACCAAGAAAGAGGTGCAGTCCTTTCTTGAGTTTGCCGGATGGTACCGACGGTTTGTGCCAAAGATTTCAACCATCGCAGCTCACTGCACTCACCACCAAAGACAAGCAGAACCCGGTCATCTGGACGGAATATTGTGAGAATGCTTTCACTACACTCAAAGCCCACTTGTGCGTCTCCTGTGTTGAAGAGTCTAGACTTCACCAAGCGCTTCCTGGTTCAAGTGATGCCTCTATGGTTGTCCTTGGAGCAGTACTGGCTCAGGGGGAACCTGGAGAGAAGCGTCCAATACTTTACCTGAGTCGCAAACTCCAGCCAAGTGAGACCCGCTTTCTCTTTAAAAGAGGACCTGGCCAAATGGGCATTGGAGAGCTTGCGCTACAATCCGCTTGTCACGAGAGTTCGATCTGGAAACTGATCATTATGCCCTGACGTGGATCAACACTATGAAGATCACAATAGCCACCTAAACAGATGGTACCTTGACCTACAGCCCTTCAGATTCCATCAGTGAATTAGCCAGTCCGTCTGTTTTTAGAATCTCTGTTCATCTTCATTCATTCTTCTTGCAGCCTCTGGTAGGTGAAATAGGCACTGTTAGTGCCATGGTACTGAACATGTGATATTTATGACGTAACCACAGTTTTACGCACAGCTACTGCTTTATTTTGAATGTTAATGTTTGATTATCAACGTTTTGCTTGGTAGGAAGATGCCACACGTGGTTGATGTACATTTATTTTGTTCGGTACTTACCGATGTATTTTGCTCAGTGGGAGGGGCAAGTGGAGGATAAAGGGGAGCCGCTCTCGGCTGAAAATCAGTCTGCCACCTGTTACAGTGCAGGTAATGGGTGCGCTGTGACTCTGACTGAGATATTAAAGGAGACGTGAGTTGGAGTTGAACTCTACTTCCAAATGCTAGCCCCACTACATAAGAAATAAATGAGAGAAAATGTATTACAATAAATATGTTTTATAATTACGCACAACCACGCTAAACCGCGAGAAAATGAAGGCTGTTGGGTTTCAATAGTAATGTAATTCCCATAATAAAAATACACGCAGCCCCTGACACTGAATCTAGCCAGTCGATACGGTCACTGTGCCATTAGGCATTACACGTCACACAATGCACCCCAGACAGCATCAGAGAGTGGATGTCATCACATAGTAGCCATTAAACAGAGCACATGCGTTACCATGGAGAGGGCCGTTCTTCTGGTACAGGTTGCTAGGCAGAGTGTGTCTGTCCCACTCGGAGGGCTTCAGTATGCGCTCATGTTTGGAGGGCGTGAGTTGCTCGCTGTACTCCCAGAAGTACCGGCGCTTCCCCCTCTTCCGACTAGGGACCCCTGCTGTCAGACCTTTAATGTCCTCCATCTCCATGTCGCAGCCTGTGGCGAAACAGTGACAGACAGTGTAAAAATGACGAAGAGCTTGATTCTATTGTGAAGTTTTAATTATCAATAATTGAAAACAATAAAAGTAGAATCATTGTTATTGGGGCAGTACCTGGCTCAGAGAAGGCGTCACTCATGTCATCATCCTTGTCAGCCTCATAATCATCATCGTCGTCTTCCTCCTCGTTCTCAGACAGCAGGTCGTGGTCGCTCCCGAAACCTTCGTCATGGTCCTCATCATGATCTTCATCATCCAGACCCTCCTCCTCTTCCTCTGCCTCCTCTTCCTCTTCATCCTCCTCCTCCTCCTCATCCTCCTCCGTGCTCAGGCCTCTCTGAGACAGGCGGCGGCGGGTCAGAAACAGGGAGTAGTTGTGCTCCTCTTCTTTGCTCTTCTCGCTGCCCTCCACCAGCAGGACAGTTCCTGCGCCGGGCGCATCACTGCTGTTCACTTCCAGCCCTGAAGCGGGTTCGTCCACAGTTGGACTGGGCTCCACAAGCTGCGGCACAGAGGACCTGGCAGCCCCCTCAGAGTGCTTCTCGAAGCCCCCGGTCACACTCACACTGGGAGGTCCCATTGATGTGGACGCTTTCTCATCCCGGGCCAGAGCCGGCTCGGGTTTCTCAAAAGGAGTCTTTGACATCACATCCGTCTTAGGCCCAGAGCTCACACGCACTTTAGCCTTACGGACAAAGTCAGTGTTGTTGGAGACAGGGGCCACCTTCGCCCCTCGTCCCGACTGCTTGGTCTGGGTCATTTCAGGGTCTGGCTTGACCTGGACCTGGGTCTTGGACATAGTCTCAGTGCTGGAGGCGACGGGCCGTGTGGGTCTCTGAGGCCCCTCCGGGACGTCCGGGAGCAGGCTGTGGGACAGGCGGGCAGGCACAGGGCGGGCTGCCCCAGGACCCTGCCCCGACACCAGAGGTCTCTTCTTGGGGGCAGGGAGCTGGAACACGGGGGGCGGGGCCTGTAGGGCAGGCATGCTCATGTCTGTGGGGGGGCAGAGCGTCTCGCCCACAGGCTGTGAGTCCTCACTGTTGAGCTGTGCCAGCGTTGGGGTGCGGCTAATCACCTCCTCGTCCTGGTATGGGCTGGAAAAGTCATCCAGCCCCAAGAAGTCCACCTCTTTGGTGCCCCAAATGTCACAGCTGGTCAGCCGTGTGTATCTGCAACACAAAACAACACAGGTCACACTTTAAACAATTTAAACAGCACTTATTTATAAAGCATAAGCGACTTTCCATGTTATGTTTAGTTAGTTAGTTTGAGGAAGTTTGTGTTCCACTTTAAGTTTTATAAATGAGTTTTAATGCACAAAACTCTTGGCCTTAAACTGTAAGTGCCACACCTCTCTCAAATGTGACCTCATTAAACCATGCTCATAAGCCTGCTGCAGCCTGCACTGTTCCAACTTAAAGTTAATAGCCTTCAGACTGTGAAGAGCTGCACTGACACTTAACATCAGGGAGAACAAACAGTTTTGGCAGCGCTGGTTTCACTGCAGCAGAGCCACAGAGAGGACTGCTTGTGTTCCCTTCCGGTCACATGTATCCCATGTCAGCTCTTTGTCCAAACAGCAGCTTTGATATTTGTGAAGAGTTACTACACTGTAAACGGCTCTGGTTGTGTTGCTGCGTCTTTGGGAAGAATAACACCATTACACTTAACCTGATACTCCTCGTGTTTGCTGGACACTCTCACACTATAACTTGGCTTGGAATAATCTCAGTTTCCCAGTATTAACAGTATTTAACAGCATTAACAGTACCTAATAAACAAATAGATATTATTACCAGAATTACCAATGGCAGGGCTAGATTTTTACCTGTTACCTACATGAAAATGCTTTACAGTTGTTTTGTGGAATTGGTTTTAACGTTTTCTTTTCTTTGTTGGTTCAATATGTTGAACATGAAAAATCGTGGTCGTCTACATAGCATTGTCAAAGAGTGGGGTAAAAATCATTGAGACTCGATGATGTGCAATGATATCCTGGACCTTTTTAAAACAAGGTCAGAGACCAAAGCCAGGAAGATTCTGGCAGATCCTGTTTACCCACTGCACTCACAGTTCTGGCAGGAGCTTCACCTTGCTCAAATGTAGGACCAATAGACTAAAAAACTCTTTTATCCCCACAGCTATCGGCCTTCTCAACAATTCTTGAGCTTGTCACTGCTGCACTTTACCTTAACCTGTACTAACCTATTGTGTAACTGTACTCTGTTCTTAATTCAACTATCCCCTGCTAAATACTGTGATGTTTTGTATGTAAAAGTTTGTTTTCAAACTGCTGGCTGCCGTAGAATATCTGGAATCAAATAAAGAAATCTATCTATCTACTCATTGAAAAAATATTAACAGATCATCTATGAATTATCTCACAAAGGTTACTCTACCAAGACAGGAATAGCCTTTAATTTAAACAAAATATGTTGACATTATCTATTGAATTAGTTAAATATCGGACCAGGTTTGTCTTGGGGGCACCTGCCCCTAAAGTCCCACTCTGAGCTCTGCCCTTGCAGCAGCTGCACTCAGATCTCGTCTAAGAGGCCCAATGTGTCTGTGCAGGAGGAAACAATGCAGGCTCCTGTCAGAAGAACTTCTGAACTATTATGGGCTGTTTATAGTGAGAGCTTGGACTAAAGACTGATTGGGAAATTAGAAGTTCTATTGGTGCGGACTTTGCGTCTTATAAAAGGAGAGAATGAGAGAGAGCCTGTCGTAGTAATTTTATTTAAGATTTTGTGATTTCTGCCATGTCTTTGTGATTTAAATGCATTTTTTTTCCTGTTATGTGAAGCACTTTGAATTGCCTTGTGTACGAATTGTGCTCTACAAATAAACTTGCCTTGCCTTGCCTTGCCTTGCCTTTATTTATGTAATTATTTACCAAACTCTCAGACTAATGAACTACTGGATACTGTACAAAGAGTCCTCCTTCCACTGTAATACTTAACAACAAAATATATAGGTCTATTATTGTTTTCTTCACTATACACATGTGTTCTTGTGGTAGATAAGGTTAATTTGCCTTAATATGAACCCAGCAGCAGCAGTGGATGAATAAATGATGTGTACCTGGTGAGGTCCTCCCAGTACGAGTCCCACTGCTCAAAGGCCGATCCGCTGCACACGCTCTCGCTCTCTCCCAGAGCCATGAGCTGGTCCACGGGCCCCTCCGCCTCCTTCCCGCCGTCCTGCGCCCCTGACATGCTGTCTCCACACGGGCTCTGTCTGTAGCTCATGTCCCTGTCCTATAGAAGAGGGATCAACCAGGCCGCAGGGCAGTTATTAAACATTAAATGTGTCTATAAATATTACAATATATATGAAAAACATTTGTCTTGTGATATTAAAATCTAGAAACTTGAACAGAGTAGTAGTCCCATTCTCCAGACAAATTGAGTCTACTTCCTGCTTCCGAAGAGTGCAGATGCTTTCCTGAATGCTATAGCTGCTTTCCTTATTTATTTTGTTTTTTAATCAGTTTTTGTCTTCCGAACATTTTTAATTATTTTTAATTATAAACCAAGGATTTAAAGAGCATTTTCAGAGTTTTAATCAACAAATCTGACGAGCCAGCGACATGTCCGGGAGAAGGGAAACAAACTCAAGTTCATGAGCTACAAGCAAGAAATTCATGAGCTATAAGCACGGATATTTGCTTTGGAATCTGAACAAGGACTGCACGATACAATTCCGGTGTCATCCAGTGGTAAGAAGTTGACATTTTTTACAAGAAAAACAGCTACTTTCAACCTAAACCGGACTGGCTCTGTGTCATTCCCAAAACTATCCAAAGACCGAACTTGGCTCACATTTGGTGCGATGCCTAGATACAAACATAATGTAACATCACCTAAAAAACAGCTTACAAGAGACTTACAGAGACTTGGAGTTATTCGACGTGCTTGATAAAATGGAAATCAAAACATTCATAAGTGGACCTCTTCCAAACATCGAAAGGAAGATAAACAAGTTTAGCCGGTTGCTTCAGCTGAACACATGGCTGTACAAAGAGTGTGCACCTGGAGGATTGCACTACATTGAGAACTTCTATCTATTCTGGAAACGAGAGGACCTGTTTAAGAGAAATGGCCCACACCTATGCAGAGGTGGAGTGAGGGTGCTGAAAGAGAACCTACTCCACACTCTGAGGCATTGGACTGGGCCTGGACAGGGTCCTGAGCAGATAGTTAGAGAAGAAAGCAACAAGAGAAGAATTCCTGCTTCATCTGCCAGAGACAGAGCCAATGTTTCAACATCAGCAGCACCACAACCACAACCTCCACCAAAGGATTTATTAGCAGCCGCTCCACCACCAGCAAAGGATTCAACTCCAGCTGCTCCACGATCACCTCCATCGACCCTGACCTGTGGGGTGCCCCAAGGGTCAATCCTGGGACCCCTTCTATTCAACCTCTACAAGCTGCCGTTAGGTCAGTTGATACGCAGCGAAAATGTGTCCCATCACAATTATGCAGACGACACTCAGATCTGTTTCACTTACGGCAGGTGAATATGGACCAGTGGATTCACTCTGTCACTGCATCCAACAGATCAGTGTGTGGATGCAAAACAACTTTCTCCAGCTGAACTCAGATAAGACTGAAATCATCGTCTTCGGCCCACAGACGCAAAGAGAAAATGTTAACAGTCACCTCCAGAGTCTCGCTCTAAAACCTACAAATCAAGTTAGAAATCTGGGGGTAATAATGGACTCAGACTTGAATTTTAACAGCCACATCAAATCAATAACATCAGCAGCCTTTTACCATCTAAAAAAGCATTGCCAAAATCAAAAAGCATAGAGTCTAAACCAGACTTGGAGAGACTTTATCCATGCGTTTGTCTCTAGTAGTCACTGGCCTCTACAAACGAGCTGTAAAACATCTGCAGTACATCCAGAAAGCTGCTACTTGAGTCCTGACTAGAACCAGGAAGTATGATCACATTAGTCCTGTGCTCAGGTCTCTGCACTGGCTCCCTGTGGCTCAGAGAATAGACTTCAAAGCAGCTCTGCTTGTATACAAGTCTCTCCATGGCCTAGCACCAAAGTACATCTCGGACATGTTAGTGCCATATGAACCATCTTGGACTCTGAGGACCTCAGGGACCGGCCTCCTGCTGGTGCCCAGAGTCAGGACTAAACATGGGGAATCTGCGTTTCAGTCTTATGTAGCTAAAATCTGGAACAGTCTTCCTGAGGATGTGAGACAGGCCGTTACTCTGTTTTGTTTGGCTGTGCATATGACTGAAATGATTTTATTTGCACTCTTCTCTTTTATGTCTTGAACTATTTGACAGATAGCCTGAAAATGGCACCTTTAAATGTCTTTTAATTAAGGTTTTGTGATTTCTATTTTGTCTTTGTGATTTTAATGCATTTTCTTTCCTGTTGTGTGAAGCACTTTGAATTGCCTTTGTGTACGAATTGTGCTCTACAAATAAACTTGCCTTGCGTCAGTTAAAAGAACACCTAAATCAACTGTCAAGTGTTGGGTCATATTTGACTCTGCTGAGGTGGCTCACAGTGGAATTTGATGGGAAATGACTGTGGACACCTGCAGCTGACAGAGAAGAGGCAAATGTCACATGCTGAAAAACAATTAGACAAAGGCCTTTCCAGAGAAATACTCAGATCCACAGGCTCAACATCCAACAATGAAGCCTGAAATCTGTCAAGTATGAAGACTTTTCCTTAGTAATGAATGAGTGTGAAAATTCAGCATTGTGATGACACTAGTGCCTTTGAAACCAACACCTTTGCTCGTTACAGCAGATTTTAATCATGTGGAAATTACAGCACATGGTGACGAAGGTTTGGTGTGAAGCTGTGACTTCATCTGTGAATTAGCACAGACTCAAAGTATTAAATAAGCTGCTCCTCTACATTGGAGTGTATGCAGTGTACACAGTGCGGAAGAGCACTCACCAGCTCGTACATGAAGTCCGGGTCGGAGCTGGTGGCCAGCAGGTCGGTGCTGGTCAGCGCCTGGTCAACAAATGAGTAGTTCTGAAAGGCGTCCCCAAAGGGAGGCTCCATCGCACATACACTGGGCTAAAAACAACAGAAACACATTATCTACTGAGCCTCAAACAACAAAACCACACTTGGATGCTCATTGGCAAGTCTGTTTCAAGAGATACTGAACTTGTTTTTAATGGTAATATAAAGGGCAAATCTTTAGTATTGCTTCAATTATTTGTACCACTGGCCCAGTACTTGAAATCACATGCTTACACACAGTAGTATTAGACGACGGCATCAGTGCGCTAGAAGCTGAGGGTAAAGGGCCTTTGCATTAATGTATATAACAATACCGGCATTAGTGGCATCAGTTTTAACCATAAGCACAATATGGTAAGAAGATTCTAGTAGATGAAGATCCCTTTGTTTTGCTCTGAGCAGGTTTGGTGTGGTTAACCAAATCAGATTTCAGACAGAAGACAGGAAGCGGAGACACAGATCACAAACATTCTGGTTTAGTTTTGTTTCGTTTCTGCAGCTTGCCTTTTGTTCTTTGTTTTGGCACTTTTTATCTTTGCACCTCTTTATAAATTGTTGACTTGGCATTGTAAGTTCATTTGGATATGGCTTGATATTTGATTGAATAGAACAAATGTTCAAGCATGACGTCAACAGTGGTTTAAAATGATTTCTTTTTGTAAAAATTAAACTCATTAAACTAATAATAACACAGGTCTAAAATGTAAATCTTTCATGCATTTGTTTTTACCTGAGGCATCGCCAAGCACAGCTAGAGCTGTAGTGGGGGAACCTCTGGGCCTTCTGTCCAGTCCCAGTGGTGAGGGAGGGGTTTCTGCTCCACAGAAAAACTCTGGGATGTCCCAGAGACAAGAGGGGCGCAGAGGGCACGGAGGTCCGACAGCAAGGACTGGGTTTGGGCTCTGTTGCTGTGGGTCTGGATATGGGACTGGATACGTTCAGTCTGTTCAGGTCTGTGGAGAGTAGAAGAGGAAAACTATCAAAGAACCAATCGATGTGCTGAGTTAATAATAACAACCTTGCACAACCGGTAACATTACATTAACATAACATAGTTTAGATGCTGATTTGAGAATCTGGAACGAAGAAAGGTAAAACTCCCCACATGGTCCACATGGTCCGAGAATGAAACTTCCTGCTGTGAGACATGAGTGCTGAATATTATGCCAAGCCACTGTAGGTTTCTTAATCAAGTGCACTATTGATGTCAAATATATAATATAATCATCTAATAATTATCTAAATACAGCAAGACATCAGAATGCCATCTGGACTTTATTATAAAGAGTCGAGCTGAGAATGAGCAAGTACTGACTTGAATAACGGAGGCTCCTCTTGATATGAAATGGACAACAGCTGAATTAAACAATGACTATAACCACCACTACTACTTGGGTTGCAAGATGTATGTCGAAATCGCAATTTGAATAGGACTACAATTATTTAGCTAACATCATTTCCTTCCACCTACTATTCTGTACAATATCACCTGCTAACACTGTAGTTTAGATCTCTATGAACAGGTTCAGGATCCAGCAATCAAAACACAAATTGTAAATCAAATAATAAATGCAATGTTTTTCTGAAAAATCGCAATTAGATAATTAGTTATAACGTTCAGCCTTAACTACTACACAGTTAAACATAATCAGAGACAGTGGAGCCACAAGAAACGTTAATTTACCACAAGAACTTGGATGTTGAAGTATATGAGGTCAAAAATCAGGCTAATAAAAATGATGTTATAGGAGACAGTGGTCAAATGGCATTTGGCCTTTGTTTGTGTGTGCCCAGCCTTTTCAGAGAAGTGAGCAATGCGGACTGGATAATTAGCCTGCATTTTAAGAACTAATTGGGACTTAAAAGATTTGTCAAATTTCTTTCCTCGCTTTCTGAAATGTCTTTTACTAAATTCTACAGTTTTCCAAAGGGTTGTCGCCAAATAAAATGTTTGTGTTATGATAATTATATGAAGAAACATAATTCTTTTAAATTATTCACGATTAATTTCAACACCATGACAACAGTGAACTCTTGAATTTTCTTTCATTTCTGTTTAGCAGCATTACTACAGTATCACTGCGCATCAAACTTTCTGTATAAGGGTGGACAATATATGAAATATATAACATTTAGACAATATTGTGAATGCTGTTATGAAGCTATGTCTATTGAGAGTATATTGACGCTTATAGTTAAAAATGCTACAAAGAGAGTTGATTAAAAATAATAAAAATAAGGCGATAAAGTTTCTGAAACTGATTAATTTTACAGACATTTCCCATTTGTCTCATAATGAAAACTTAACTAATATTCTTTAAGACATGTTTTAACAGATTTCTAATTTAATTTTTGTCAATATCGCTCAGCCCCATTTCTGAATGATCAAACAAAGTTAGTGTGACATAAACAGCCAGATTTTACCGTTTTGGATCCTAGATTGACTTGATATTTTGCTGTCAATATTGTTGTTTGTTTAATTTTTTGCTCTCATGATTATATTATGACCTGAACCTGTCAGCCCTCGGAGGGTTGGGTTCAATTTAGTGCAGTTGTCAAAGCTTTAGCGAGGCAGCTGTTTGTGGGTAAAGAGCAAGAATCAGAAGAGAGACTGCGCTTGTTATTACTGCATTAGCAAACATTAGAAAAGAAGACCGGTTAAAACAGTCTAGCATCTGCTGCTCCCGTATGCATCACATATGTAATGTTATGACTCATCTATAAATAATTGCATTTATATAACGGGCAAAGTGTCACAAACAAACCGCCGGTGGCTGAAGAAGCTGGGAATGTCGAGGTGAAAAGGAAAGTATTCATATGAATACACATCGTACTATTGTACTGATAGTAACAAATTCTTTAAAGATGCATGTTTGACAAAATGTAAGTAGCAAGACGGAAAGTATTAACATGGCATCTATTAACAGAGAATATATCAATAAAAAGGAGAACTAAATTCTCACACATTGACTATAAAAGCTTGATTGATTGAAATCTCCGTGTGTTGGTTACAAAGGGAGTCGAAACAGTCCCCCTCCTTTAATACGATTAGCATTTTTCTAGTTATAAGCTAAAATAGGGCTGTCAAAAGTATCAAAAACTAGATACTAAAACTAGTATTGAAACTAGATATTCATTTGAAGAAGTACAGATATTTCCGAAAGCTTTATCAGAACTAGTTTATGATAACATGGTAACATAAAGACAGTACTATTATATTTTATGTTGAAATTTACACTCTATTGTCTAGAAAAAGAAAAGGGATCTAAAATAACTGTTTTTTGGGTATTTGCTTAATCTCTAACATGTTTTTATTTAATTTAATGCAACTTAATTTAGTCTAATTCAATCAATGAATAATGAATGAATGAATTTGTAAAGTGATCATTTACTATCTGAAGTAATTTATTTTTGGACCATGGAGCTGGACGTTCAATCGAAAAATAACCAAAACATCACCATAAAATAATTGTAATTGTAGTACTATTTACCCTCCAGAGTGTATTGTAAAATACACCAGCCTTTTGTAAACAGCCACTCCCCATTCTCCTGATTAAACTTACTGAATATACGGTTAATCCCCCTGTTATGAAGTCCCACGACACATGGCTGCTGACAGGTCGTCCCAGCGGCTTTGGAACACAAGTCACTTACAAAGAAAGCATTTCCCAGAGGAGACAACTTAATACACCAAAACATTAAAGGCCCGGTACCTGATTACACGCTTCAGTTTGCACTGTTAGCTTCCGCGCTTTCTCTCACTCTAATGTTGCACCGTGATAGAGAAACGGCCTGATCCACCGCAGTTCTCATCTTTAAAGTGACTTTGGGCTGTTGCACTGTTTTACCTGAATAGGCCCAGGGTGACTGAAATACAGACTGTACAAGCTGTTACTGATGTTAAATATGTTATAATAAATATGCACATATCTTTAGGGCTCATTCAGCAGCGACACAACACCTTCTACTTGTTGCTTATTTTTGCAGAGCTCGGGTTGCTTGTTTTGGACCGATTTCAAAGGCTTTGTCACTTGTTCCACTCTGAAAATCTGGCAACGCTGGCCTCCACTCATCCAATAACAAACCGCAGAGAAAATGGGGCGTTGTATCGGATTTGTAGTGATAATAGCCATTAAAATAAAGAGACAATATCATATAGTCTCTCTTATTTCTTTTACAAATGCCTGCCTTTACAGCACACGTCTAACTACATTATAATGTTCAAATGTTCAAAAACAAACCTGGAGTCCGTCTAGCCCTCAAGACAAAGCAAGAACATCTGCAAGGAGAGCAGACCAGAAAAGTTACACCTTTAAAATCTGGAGGAATTAGGCTTTTACTTGTCATGCATACAAGAGTCTCATTTTAAGTTAAGATGAAATAGCTGGGACATCCAAAGTAGTTTAAGAAGCGAAAGACTGAATATTGCAGAAGGAGCTTTAATCAACCAACGAAGACTTACAATCCCTTCTAAGCATGGGACAAGATCTCGAACAACAAGATCTCACAAGGTAAAAGTGCCACAAGATTATGCTTATACATAACAATCTTGTGTAGGACAAACTTTTTCCCCAACGGGTTTACATTTTTGGCTCGGGCCAAATGGGTTACGTGCTTAAGAGTCTCTTTGAGAAGCCATTGTTTGAAAAAATATTGTTATTTACATTGGTAGTAAACAAGAAAGGGCTTTGCATCAGCAATATGGTGCAACACAAAACCATGAGTAATAATGCAATATAAACTATAATAAAAGGCATGCAAAATATAAGATATCAAATAAATGGACCTTGGCTACATATAGATGACACAGTATGCACAGAACAAGCAGTGCAAATAGATGGACCATTGTTCTCGTGAGTTATTTAAAGTGACAGGTTACGAAGTGTTCATGAGTCCAAGGGCAAAGGGGAGAACGTGTTGTTATGGCGAGAGGTTCCAGTGCAATGACATGGTTACAACGACAGCTATACATGAACTAGAAGTTAAGTGAAACTTGTAAGGCCTAATCTGAACCGAAAAGAGTAATTTATGTTTTATAAATGTCAAAATGTCATCTTGTTCTCATGGACCTAATCTCGTGTCTCGTCCCACCCTAATCACTCTGAGCTCGAACATATTAAGAGCTCTCTCTTCCTCCTCCATTTCTCTGCTTATACACAGAGTAAAACCAGTCTTCCGCTTTGCTGCGTTTTGCATTTAAACAAATACTGGAGGAGAGTTTGAGTGCAGACGGCAAAAACGGTGCATCACTTCCTGCCCCGGATAAACTCTTCACCCCTGAGCTGCTCTCACTCACTTCACTCACAGCCAGCTCCTTGTGCGCTCGCTCGGCTCAACACTGCTGCCACACAGAAGAACATACAGAGACCCTTACGTAACGATATAAGACAACGTGACATAACAGGCAATAACTCTAACAGCACGGAGTCTGATAACCATCGCCGCTCTGCAGGGTCCACTTCCTCCTGCCTCCGAGTCATCTGGTTTGGTAAAATGTACAAGCTTAAACTGGCGGCAACAACAACAACAAAAAACTGTGTTGTAAATCCAGAGGCGGGCGGATCTGTTACGACGACACAACGGGGACACAATGACTCACCTCTTCGGCCACATTCACACAGCGTTTAATTGCCACGACGTTTAGTAATAAAGCTCGCTGGACACTGGAGCTGCAGGATGAATCGCAATCGGACTGAAACTGCAAATTGAATGGTCACGTAAAGCAAATTACAAACAGAGCGTTAATTTAAGTAACAACGCCGTCAACGAAATATACAGTTCAACCTGCTAACTATAGTTTAATGAAAAAAACAAAACAAAAATCGTTTCAGTAATTTCCTCAATGTCAATGATCAGCTTGGGATCTTTTTAATCAAGAGGTTTGCAGACAATCATGTCAGCCAAATATGTGGTTTGGTGAGAGTTCAGAGTTTTGAGGAAGTAATTTGTCTTTTTTGTTGTTATTAACCTTTACTTAACCAGGTAAGAAACCCATTGAGATCGAAACCCCTTTTACAAGGGTGACTTTAGTTTTGGACTTTTCTTTAGTTTAGACCAAGAATTTCTTTAGTAGTTATATCAAAACACTATAACAACCCCGTTTCCCTTAGTAAAATAGGCATTGAAAACAACATTCTTTTAAAGGAACTTATATGCAAATCGGCCAGAAAAATTGTCTTTTATCTCGACACAAACAAAGAGGGAATATTGTGTCATTCTGAGATGTGTTTGTGTTCATCATCATGAGTGCGCCCTGATCGAACGTCTCACATTGGACCTCTTCATCGCTGGCTTTATAACGTGGCCTGTTGTGCTGCTGTATCTGATCATCGCTGCAGTTATTGTTTATGCCGTTTTTACCTTTGTATCGTTTCCGGACTACTCAACATGTGGCTTTCACACTCGCCTCGAAATGGCCTCGGTGCTTCTGCATCAGCGCATGCAGCTAAACAAGAGCTAATGTCAATGTAATGTTCTGGCTGTGGTTTGAAATTAATTAATCTCACCAACTAAAACTGGTACGCTTTGAGAGCTAATCAACAGACGGTATTTCAAGATGTCAGATGGCACACATTTAAATAGTAACCTAAAGAAATCGTTGCACTATTGTAAAGTATTCCGCCGCTTGTGTGTCAGTCTGGTGCGCACTGAACAGCGGTTCCTCCTAAAGAGCCGATGGGCCTGTTACAAATGATCTTGTCATTTGTGTAAAAGGGCAGCTGTTCCCAGAGGAGTGACACCGGCAGCGCCCACAGCTCCATCACGTCTGGACACCGTCAGAAATAATGAGCATTAGATACAAAATCACTCTTTATTCTCACTTCTTCATTTTTAAAACACTTTTTTTAATTGCTATTTTATTCTTTTATGCTTTTCCTCTGATATGATTTGACTGGTTTTGACTGTTTTAGGCAAGTAAAATTAAATTAAGCACTTTTATACCTTTTGTTGTCTATTGTTTTTGTGTCAGTGCAGTTTCCAAAGAGGAAAGATTTGGATTCATTTGACAGTTATCTTACAATAACTTAGCTCGCATCAATTGACCTTTGACTTAAATATAAAAGGATGATTCAATGCAGATTGTCTTCGTGTCCTTGTGCAAGATGCTTCATCAGCCTAGCCACATGTCTATCAGTTTGCCCAGGGCAGCTGTGGCTTTAGTGCCAGCGTGTGACTGAGGAATGAAAGAGTAAAGGAATAATGCAAAGTGGTCTGTTAAGCAGAATAAGCCAATCCATTATTAATTATTCATCCAAACAATGAGCAAAAGCATTCAACCACTGAGCAAGAACTGTCAATAATAACATTATTCATCCCTCGTGCCATCTTCAGGGTCTGGATGACCCACAGGCATATGTAGTAGAACCCCTCCACAACATGAAAAAGTGTTGTTGTAATATATAAATATGTTTCCTTACCAGAAGTGAGCAATATATTGAAATTTAGAAGATAACGTGAATGTTGTTTTGAAGATATGCAAAATCTGAATATTGCGTTGGAATATATAATATATGCATTGTTTATAGTAAGAAATGCTACAAAAAGAGCTGATTAAAAATGAAATGGGAAAAAAGTTATGTTGTAAACTTTAAAATAAGGGTATAAGCGATATTTCTGCACTTTTGTGATTAAAGTCACATTTGTCTGATACTTAAATCTCAACTTATATGTTTAAACACATTTCTGTTGGACTGACATTAGGGCAGGGCAATATGGGATCATGATATAGATTAAAACATGAGTAATAATTATAAAAAATGACCATATCATTTATGCTAGACAAAATACTTTAAAAATGCATTTATTGGTTTATTTATTTATTGGTTCCAAATAACTATTTATTTTCCATGTAATCAGCTCTTTCACATATACATTAAAGCTATAATTTTATAACGTCCTAACTTTATTAGTAGTCTATAATGTCTATAGTAGTTAGTAGTCTATAATGCACCATCTGCCTGCTTTTAAATTCAATAATCTAATTATGGCCCGTCAAGTAGACTAACGTTTCATAAAGGCTGGAGCTACATTAATTTCCCTTGCCACATATTAAGGAATGTTGCTTTAATTATTTAATAATTAATTCCATAGGTTTAGGTTAAAATGGCGGTTTCATGCTTTGTGCAATACTGTGGCTGCTCCTTTAACATGACACAGACTGTGAGTGAACTCAGTCACCTTTAATAGTGAAAATAGTAAATTCAAGTCAGACAGTCCGCTCGCTCTGCAATGGCCTGATAACAACTTCATCACGTGTAGACACGTAAAGAAAACACTAGCTGCACAGAACTGTCATCACAGCAGCGGCTCAAACACAAACTCCTCTCACTGCACAAAGCAGAGCTAATTTCTTTGGTTTGATCTAAAGAAGTAAAAGACGATCCTCACTAAGTTCGACCC
Source organism: Chaenogobius annularis (assembly GCA_015082035.1). NCBI lineage: Eukaryota > Metazoa > Chordata > Actinopteri > Gobiiformes > Gobiidae > Chaenogobius > Chaenogobius annularis. Next base: position 953,402 of record BJKM01000122.1, on the reverse strand, counting down.
GGTTATCTGCTTTTTCCCTCTCCTCAGCCACCACCGCCGCAATGCTTCTCGCTCCATGCACGGCACTGCGCATGAAAGGTTCCATCCAAATTGTATTGCGATATTTCACTTTCATAATACCACTCAAAATCATACTGGTATCACCGTGAAAGTATGATATGGCCCAGCCCAACATAATATTGTCTGACTATCGTTATCCGGATACTCAAAAAAGAAGAAAGATATCAATTTCTGTCAGTATTGCCTAACTTTGCTTCAGAAGTAGTGACTGAGGAGAAAAACTAACCATGTGAAGAGCTTTGTTATAACGCAATCTATTATTAAGGATTCATTCATTTTACAGGCAAAAGCATTCATTTATTTAATTACAATAATATTCATAAAAAGCCCAATAAATGTCAATCCCACAAAAGCAATGTGATTTTATGGTATGAATATTGTATTTTATAAAGGATCAATTTGACATATTTCCGTTGAGTCCAGTTTAAATGATTAATAACCAAATTAGCCTGTGGTTCTGAGGCGCACTGCACACGGCTCACATTCTCCACAGTCTGGACCTGCTCCAACTGGGCCACTCTGATGCGTCTTATCTGAGAGCGTCTGTGCTGATGCCTCCCCAGATAAGAGCAGCGCTCACCATGCTGTCTGTTTACACAAATATCATCAAGTTTGACTACAAAATAACACTGACCAACCACCCTGAAGCAAGGCCTGTGTCGGTGCATTTGGTGCTCATTTGGTAGTAGTGAGGCCTAAAGAAGGGCATCTGTTTCAAGGAGACAGTCAAAAGTTCATAATAAACAGCGGGGTAAAGAATGCTAAAGCTAATATGCTCAGATAATGTTACAGAACATTTTTGCTGGTGACATTTGAGCAAGTTATAGGAAGCATACATTGAGTTTCAGACATATTTCCTGCTCACAACAATGAGGGTGTTCAGTGAAAGTGCAGGGAAAACAGGACAAGCTTTCACCATCGGAATCGGAATCTAGAAATCAAATAAAGGAGGAGTAATGCACATAGCCCGTTGAGTTTATTGGAGGAGTCATTTTTGAATAGATGAATGAGATAAGGACAATTTTATATGTGGTTAGAATTAAATAGGAAAGACAATAAAAGATACGTGGTTGAAACAATGTGTGATTTCAGTCAAAATTGTAAATTTAATAATAGACAAGTATGTGATGTGCATTTTCAATTGCTTAGGGCCTTTTGGTAAATCAACATTTCACAGAACTGCATTTGAGTCATGTCTGAAGTTTGTTTTATAAAACCATTCAATTTGACCACTTAACCTGCAACAGTTATTTTTATAATGATTTTTATGCTTGATTTGTTTGGAATGTGATTTTAAAGCAATCTTTTCTTGTTCTCTAAAGCACGTTGAATCACTTTGTGTGCAAACTGTGTTCTACAAATAAACTTGCCTTGCTTAAATCTGGCGGCGATTGCGTGTCAAATGCCTTGTCACAAGGACACAACAGAGGGACTTTAATGTGGAAAACTACAGTAGGAAATTAATGCAATTAATGATTGGCAAAGCCTGCCACCAAAACCTAATCTAACAGCATGCAAGCTGAAATGCAATCTAAAAACAGACTTTTTCACAGGTCAAATGACATCACCAATTATATGGTGTATTATTGCTCCAGTTTTTATGCTCCAAATGCAAGACAAAATGTGCGTGATGCTCGGGCTGCGTAATATATCACAATCAAAATCACAGTTTAAGATGACGGAGTTATCAGACCACTAGAGCAGCAGTCGACTAATGAAATGACCGGCCGATTGATTGTTTGACTAAAATGTGACAAAAGCTCACAAAACAAGTAAGTCAAACCACGTATCTGACCAAAAACAAACTCACACAAGACCACAACTGCACAAGACTACGTGCATTACAACTATTTAAGGAGAAAAGTAGTAGTAGTAAAGGCTGATTAAATTCATGATTCATTCCCAAATCTTCAGATAACTTAGAAAAATACCTTCTCTTCCTAATTCATTTATATTTATCTCTTCCTGTATTCGAGATAAAATAATAGTAGACTACTAGAAATGTTGGTTGACTAGGACACCATTGACTGATTAATTGTCAAAACAACTAAATACCATACACATCACAAAGGCTGCAATTATTATGTCCTCAGTAAAGAACAAAAATATCCTGTCTATACATAGAAAATCTTGCTGTAGTTTAGACATCTAAAAACATGTTCGGAAATGTCTAGATACTTACATATTGTTTTCCTTGATGTGTTTACAATGTGCCCTCTGAGCAGAATCCTATTTTTTTAAACATATATTTCAACTATAATCACAATAGTGCAGGCACACTTGATGCAGTGTGGGTCAAATAATAGAGTAGTCGTTAATAATATGATTTATCTCGAACCTGTCAGGTGAATATAACCCATGTAAAATGCACAATCTTGGGACAATAGACACGTATAAATGCATCAAAGTCAGTGGACAATGCATCTGCTGGTGAGGCCACAATGAACAAAGCAGTTTTCTATACAACAACAAAGGAGGCCACGTTATTGCATGGGAAAGGGGGCAGGCACGCTGGACATAAAGACTGGAACGTAATGTACTGCGATATAACAAGGGATGGAAACACGTGATTGGTGCATGGGCAAAAAAAAACACAACAATAACATGGCAGCAATAATGAGCACAAAGTTCACAAACACGACGAGGACAAAGCAACGACTCGTACGCACCGAGGATCAAGGCAGAAATGTCAGCATCGTATCCCAGTCTGTGCTCGCATCACAGCTCCACGGTGAAAGCAAAACAAATGCGACATCTAACCCGCTGCGCCAACACCCACGTAATCCTGCATTCCCATTGGACCGACGCACGCGAAGTCCAACCCCCGAGCGCTTCTGATTGGCCGCCGAGGCTGTTCGTCCGCAGAGCTGCTCCATAATAAACTGCTCGCTTCAGTATAGGTTGAGAGCGACGATAAACAAGTTGGAGGCCTGTATTACCGTGGCCTAGATTAGGTTTTAAAGCGTGAAAATGAACTTTAAACAAAAATTAGCAAATATATATAAATATAACACCGGATAACATAAGATTGATCACATTTTGTTGCAAAATAAAGCGAAACTACTCGGACATATCGACAGAGCACATGTTTTCTGGCGAATACAACGCTACTAAACGTGGAAAACATGACAAAATACGTGTTTAGTAGACACAAAAATTTGAAAATACTAAGTAGTGAGACGCTATGTCATGTTATAATGCATTTATTTCTTGATATCATGTGTACATTTTGGGTTATGTCGAGTTTTGACAGCGGCAGCCGTGTGCATGTTGGGGGGCGTGTACCTGATACCACCGAGAACATTCGTGCTGTCTGCAAAAGTTAGCTACAATCTTTCTGCCTCAAAAACACTATTGTATGTCTGAAAATAATTTGATGTTTTTTTAAAGATGCCCATCTTCTTGTTAAAAATTAAATAACAAACAAACCCGATGCGGAACCACGTTAATAAGGCATATTAACATCGAATTAAGAAGGCCACAGGGAGGAATGTTTACTAGTGCAATCAAATGTAACAGCAAGATAAAATTGTAATCTCCCGTGTCGAATAATATTAATTGCGCGATAAAAGGCAAAATAGGATGGCGAATTTGACACGTTTTGACACAATTGTGCATTCGTTATAACACTAGCTCTACTTCCTGCTTAACTCCTGATAAGGACCACAATAACACCTTTTATTTTCCAAGTAAATCTGCACTAAAAGCTGAACAGGCATCTATTCTTTCTCATTTTAACCGCATATCTGCACTCAGCTCCAGTTTTAGCCCCCTGTCCCTCTTTAGTCGCCTGTCCGCCCCTTTCTTGCTTGGTCCCAGGCTGCAGCTGCACCGTTAGCCTTTAGCATGTTAGCTTCGCTGCTAATCCTCCGCTGCGCTTGGGCAAAAACTGCGACATGACACTCGACAAAGTCACCATCAAACGCATCCCAAAAGCCAATACTCACTCTTTGGGGCGCCTCGTCTTCGTGTTGGACCTTGTAGTGATTACAGGCCCTCCTTTTTTGTCAATGAAGTCCACACACACGTTGCTCGTCGTTGAAGCTCGCAAAAGGTTTGTTTTGTTTTTCTTCTTCCTGACGGGTTCCTGGAAAGCGCGTGACTGCTCACATCATGTGGTACGCCCGGGGCCAATCAAAAACGAGTCCCGAGAACGTAATATTTAACGATAGATTTTAATGCGTAAAATAACTTTAAAAGTCATAATATATACAAAGGGTAAGTATAGCGAGATAAAATGTCTCCTGTGACATTCTATTAAATCAAAATTATAAGACGATTACATTTTATGGCAATTAGTAAACTAAAATAATGCATTTATGCTTGTGTAACAACTGTAATTGCCAATAAATACAAACATTAATGTGATAATTATACATGTGAGGAGGTTTTTAATTGATTAAGTAATTATGTTTTTATCATTTTATGATCAAATGTATGTGTCATGGTCAAGTAAGCTATATATAGATCTTAAAACCAAAGTTAAAAAGTGAATTTGTTAGACAGAAAAACAGTGTCAAAATAATCAAGATCGATTCCTAGCCTGACTGGCTTTTTACATTGTCCCCAATTGCTTGGGTATTGCATGATTTCTTTTCTTATGCAATATTACAAAGGATGGGGTGGGTCCAGTGCATTTATTTATCGCTGGTGAACTGTTTAAAGGAAGAGGGAAAGATCTAGTGATCAGTGGGGATAGTGGAGGTCATGACCTTGAGAATTACCTCAGTGTTACATCTTGCAAAGTGAGTCAGCACCTTATGTAAACAACAATTGAGTTTGCAAGTTCATCTAAACAAGGGTGACCACATTAGAATAACTATATGAATAAAATGATATGATATAAATCTGACCATATATATATATATATATATATATATATATATATATATATATATATATATATATATATATATATATATATATATATATATATATATGTGTGAATATATTAGGAATTAAGTTTTCTATTGTCATTATTTATTTATATTATTATTTTAGCTGTATAGGATATCAGATATCAGGATATAGAACTTTACCAAAACAGGAGAAGGATCAAAATAGGGAAATCTCTCAAGTCACTTGCTGTGTTGTCACAGGAAACTGTAACCCTGCAGACCATCACTTCATATTTTTAGTTTGACTAAAGAAAAACAAGACAATGCCAACAAAACACAACTTGTTAGTACAGGGTGAGGGCCAAAAGACAAAATGAGCTGTATTTTTCAGGTATCTATATTATATTTACTCAATATTGTTCAATAAAAATAGTTTAGGCGGACTCCAAATAAGTTCATTTATAGGTTTATAATGGCCTTACCCACACAGTGTTGTTGGTGCAAGTGACTTCTGCTGTATTTGTGAGTCTTTCAGGGAATTGTTTAGGTAAAAACACAAAACATCTTTTGCAAATCAACATTTTCCAAGTATGGCTTCAGTTAAAATATTTTATATCTGAAGACAAATGTTAACCAAAAAGTACAAAAAAAAGCATTTTTAAATATATTTCTTGCTTGAGTGATTCCTCAATTTTCTATTATGCGATACGTTTTAATACGTTTTAAAAATTTTAAAAAAGCTTCAGTTCACAGAAAACATTACTACTACATTACTAATACATTACTAGTACTTCATGTATGATGTAAGAAAACACAATTTTGACATTGGCAACACAAAACAACGTCCTGTTCTGGCTCCTTTTATGTTTACGAAAGTTCTTCTCTGGATTGAAAACATCAAACTGAACTCAGGCCGCACAGTGCTGAACTCTATTGTTTCTAGTTCAGTTAACAGTAAACATGACAAATTACTCTCTAAGCGAAGATTTAAGGAGTGGAACATTTTATTGAGCTGGTGCTCTACAACGCCAGAACATTTTAATAAATCATGACATTTCTGTTACATATTATTAAGGCAAATTAACAAAAAAAACAACAACAGTGCAAATGAGTTTATATAAGTACATTTTTGGTCAAATGATTAATACTTTTAAATTCAAATACTTTTTTTATGATTTATGACATTTATTATGACATTTTTATGACAGTATATCGATGTAAACCGGGATGTAAAAAGAGAATAAATAAATAAGAATACATTATTTCAAGACCATATTCAATTAATCCAAAAACCTAATTAATCCTGTTTATTTGAGTTAAATTATTTAAATTTGACAGTAGTTAATACAAACACAAACACATCATAAATATCTTGCTGGTTGAAGCTATTCACTCAGTATTGGATATTGTTATTCAAATATTGACACAAATGTATATACAATCTAAGGCTAGGCATCACCTATAGACATATTAGGGCAATTTACTTATTTGTTTATTTGATATTGGACTGACCCATTGTTCAGGATAATACTTTTTAATTTACACATTATTAAGACAGAAGAAAACAGTTTTAGTAAGACATAGTGCACATACATATTCAAATGCATTCACCCTTTAGTCCAGTATGGAAAAAGTAACCAAAGTGTACCAATTCTAAAAAGCTTTGATCATTTGAAACCTTAGTTGTTGCTCAAAATGTACTCAAGATAGAATAATTACCACATGAACTCTCAAACTGGATGCGGCCTGTGCATTTGGTCCAGTGTTGATTGAAGCTCATTGGCTGCGCTCCCTAAAAAACATTCTTTCCACTGGATTATGCAACAAAAGCAGCATCAGTAAGAACAGATAATGGATCAGGCCACTGCTGTAAATCACTCAAGGATGATGAATTTACAAAGACACTACGGTGATGAGGTTAACGAGAAGATGAAGACAACTGTAATTACCAATTGTTTAATGCTTCTAGTAGTAGCAGAGGTTGAACAGTTTGTATTTCAGTGCGAGAAAAAGTGGAGAAAATGCCATTATATATTTATTTTTATGGAACTTCAATTAGCCATAATCCTAACCAATATGAAATGTGGAATTAGCAAAATAGCAACATGTGTAATTTACATTTCCAAACAACAAATAAGACAATAAGAGAAAATAAATATATTATAGTTGTAATTACCACATGCATTTATAAATGGTTGTTGTTTGTGTTTTGTTTGAGAATTATTGTTGTAAAGGGAAGCTACACCCAAACTATTTTAGTTTACAAATAGGTTTGGCTGCACAGGCTAAAGCAACAGATCAAATAGACAACCCAAAAATAGTACTTGGAGGATATTGAATACTAACTAATTATTACTAGTCCAACTGCTTGGAGTCTTTTTATTTACTTAGATGTTTTAGTTATAATACATGCTTGTAGTAAAGCGGTAATACACTGTAGTTGTTTTGAAGATACACTAAACTAGAATATCGATTATATGGTCTCGTCTGCAATGAGAAAACTATATTTAAGATACAAAAAGATCTGATGAAAAATAAATAGAAAATAAACTTGAGAAGGTATGAAATCATATTCATACAGCCATTTTGTGAACTGACATTTAATCTGAAACAAAAGCTTGATAAATAATCCCAAATGCACTTCGTCCGTGCAGCTAAATATAAAGAGGCCTAGATTAATTTCTTGACACAGAGCAGATGCCAGCCGCGCTCACACTTTTATTAGCGGTTACAAAGGAGACACATGCGCAGCCTTAACACTTTCTGCAGTAGTTATCGGCGTAATCAGCCACGTTGTAGAATACATAGGTAGCACTGAAAAGGTCAATGCTTTTGTAAACGCTAAATACAAATATTAACAAGGTCTGATGTTGAAATGAACGATAAGATTGTAATTGTGAGCTGCATACGGTGTTACATGTGTTTGTATGTGTTACTTTGAACTGAAAGTTTTAATCTCAGGATTGATAGATAATGTGGGAATGTTGTTTTAATCTTTAGATATACAACATTTCAAATCTATCATTTATGGTAAAAAGAAATGGCACAAAAAGAGCTAATTGAAAAAAGTTGTGAACTATCACGATATTCATTTTTGTCACTATTGCCCACCCTTACTTTTTAGAACACCACTTCCATATCTAATAAAGACCACTCGAACCCTCTCAACTTTGCCGAAGGTAAACAAAATACTGTAGGTTCCATTATTTGTTGTTTGTTTGCCATTTGCTTTCTCTAACTTTATATCCCTATTGACCAAATAAAGCCTGAACTGTAGTTGGACGTCTGTGTAGGAGGTAAAGTAAGGGACAAACTTTATAATTGCTATGTCTCACAAAAAGCTCATTAAAAGGCTGTCGTATCAGGGCTTCAGATGTTGATACTTTTGTCCTTTGAGGTTTCTTGAAATCCCTATGTTGTGCATGTTAACTGATGAAACCATTTAATAGAGATTAAAAGACAGATTTAGCTCTGTTCTTCAAGTTTATCCACCACCAAGTGTCTGGAATGAAAACGTAACGTGGTGTAATGTGATGTGAATATGAGTGTCCAAAAAGTGCCCGTTAAGACCAATGCATTATTGTAATAAGGCGTGCACAATATACTGCAAAATTATTGATATTACAATAACTGATATTGCAACCCGCTAAATATACAGCATTAACACCAAAGTCCTCCGTCCGACAGAAATTTTACAGTATTTGAAATTAAAACGTTGAAACAGGCAGATTTTATTCACAATTTGTCATTCAGCCTCAGTTTACTCTTAGTTTTGTCTCTGTTAATTTTTTATTTTAAAAGACTACTTTTAGGCATGAACATATTTGTTTTAATATAGCTGACATTTTTGTGTGAAAAAGTAGAAATATAACAATAATATTGATATTGCGGTATCTAAGAGCCACATCGCAATCATTTTCAATATTGTACAGCCCCAAGTGTAATTATTACAAAATGTTTAAATAAATAAAACATGAACCGAATGAGTCTCTTTATGTTAACGATACAAAGAAATGGATCAACTTGAATGATGACAAAAAACCAAACATAATCATGACTCGAGTGAATTCTTACGACTCAATTATTAAATATTTACATCTTCCGACGAGTGTAAGACTAAAGCATTTCAGTCTTTCAAATGGAATCTCTTCATGTTTGTGTGGCCTTGTTTGAAAGGTCTAAAAGCTTTTAAAATGACTATGTACTGTTTCTTTCGCCATCACATACCATGCTCTGCGCAGGTCGAGAATCAGGCAGGGCTTTAGTGTCGAGTCCTTGTCTTGTTTCTTGGTCATAGTTCGGTTTTGATCTTGTGCATCAGGTCCTTCTGGTCCACCATGTCGCCCTGTCGGTTCCAGCGGTGATAAGCCAGCAGCGCAATGTTTTTGGCCGCCACTGAGCTCATCTCCATGGCGCTGCCGGCCCACTCGATCCCGTTCAGGTAGTACAGGTTCGGGTGGAGCTCGATGGAGGGGAGGCTCGTGCTGCTGCCGTAACGAGGGTAAGCCTGCCACTCCGTCAACTGCACGGAGTAATACGACTGGAATCTGGAATCATACAAGGGAAAAGGAGGAGAAGATGGTTTTATATGGAAGGAGTGGAATTAGAGCTGCACAATTAATTAGCATATCGCAAAGGCTACAATTTAAGTACAATAATTTCCTCCACAAACAACAAAATATCGTGTCTTATTCTGCATAAAAACTGCTGGTATGTTATTTAATGGTTATTAAGGTCTTTGTTAGTGCTTATAAAGCACTTAATGATGCATATTAAGATAATAGTCAAGATAACATCCAAATTATGCGATAAAATACTGCAATAACTATAATTATAAAGAATACTTGGCCAAATAGTTGCTGAATACAGTCATACAGAATAAAAAGTATTGAAGCTGTTGTACCAGTTGATTAATTGAATCTTGTAAGTAAAAGCAGTACTTAGTGACAAAATCAGACCACTGCATGCTGTCTGCAGTTAATAATAAATAATTTTATCTTCCACTAACCCGAAAGCAAGAACTGTAAGCAACACTACGATTGAACACTAGGATACGTAAAAAAGCTGTTCTAAAGCTACAAATGCACCAGAAACTTAATAATACATGTTTAAATATGTGACTGACCTGAAGAGTGCTTTGAGCTGAGTCTTGTCCAGCGCTTGAGGGGAAAACACTTTGTAAATCCCTGCTTCCTGTGGCTGTTTTCTCCTAAAACCCGCCGAGATGTTGACAGGACAGATACTGGCCACGCTGTTAAAAAACAGCTCGGGTTCATCTGTCGTCAAAACGCTGGCAAACGGGAAGAGTCTCGGGTCGGGGAAACCAAAAAACGTGGTGTTGAGATATCCGTGCACGATGGTTGCGACAGTGCTGTGGTAGTATCCGGGCAACTGGTCAAAGGGCGGGGTGAAGTCCTCAAACTTGATCCCCGATTGGACGCTCTCCTGGAGGGGCGTCGCCAAAACCACAATGTCATAAAGTTCTGACCCAGAGCCGGTTTCAGAGGTGAAGCTGAGGCGGTACTGAAGAGTGTCTCCTGCGAAACAAATAAGATGAATAAATATAGATAAATAAGCTAAGATGAAAAATGTTGCAGGGTTACGAAAATGATACACATGTTGCCTTGTCTTGTCCTTTTTCAGATCAGAGTTTGTTTGATTTATAACGGACAGAGAACCACATTATGGACTGGGATGGAGCAAAACATCGTTGCTGGATAGAGACAACTGAAATACAGAAACATGCCCACAGGACTGTAAACCGGGACGAGGGGGCCTTTTTACTCTCCCACACTGTCCTGAAGAAGTGGGACTGCAGATGGCGTGGTCGTCAAAAGACACGTCACTGCAACATTACGTGACACTCTGAAGAAGACTGCAGAAGACTGAGGTATGGAAAAAATTACCTTTTCAACCAAATGATCAGAAGACTAAATGAACCTCATTAGAACAGAACCAGCAGGCTACCAAATAACCATAAAACTGTTATTTTACATTGTTTTTAAAGTAAATGTATTTCATTTCTGTGCAATTACTAAAATATTTTATATTGACAGATAGATAAAATGTATAAACACATAATTGTTGAGGATTGATCAAATTGAATGACGTAATGCAGTGGTCTGAAATTATCCAAATGCACAATAAACACTCTTTTTTTCCCTTAAAGAGAATTATAATTCGTTACATGTAAACTGTGTTATTGACTGCTAATAAACATATTTATAATGTCGATATTACTTCTGATGAGTCACAGTTTGAGATGATATTCCAGCTCAGCTGTTTTGGACCACATACAGTCCGACAAACGGAGCCAGTGTACCTGATCTGACCGGTGAGACGGAGTGATGTGGGCCTGGTGCAGGTTTGCGTTGGCCGTTTTAAGCAGTCCAGGAGCACACCAACGCTTGTTCCCTCCCTCACCAGACCACAGATTGCTTTGACCTCCACCCAAAGCACACGCCCCCTGTGACACATCGCAGACAACGGGTTCAGATGACGTCACGACACTCCGCTATGGCCGACACAGTGACGGGGATAGCAGGCAAAAGTTTTACTTTTGTAGTATTTAGTTTGCTTTATTGTCCTAAAGGATAATTGTCAGCTGCATTTGACTCTTCAACCGCTAAAAGAGTAGCGCCTGGACTCATCTACAAATCTCGAGTCCAGGAACAGCTGTGTGTTTATCCTATTTATAGTTTTCTGAATGTTTAGGTGTGGTGAGACACAAAGAGAGCACGATAATGGATCATAATCCTATACTCTGTGGATTTGTCTTTGATATACTGTTATCGTTAGGATCGCTATGAGGTGCTTTTGTGCTGTTAGTAACCTTTATTCCGTTCCTTTTCACCTCCAAGGCTTCCCGATTTGCTTTCTTTCTGTGCTTATGCGCATAGTATATTGGGTGCCCAGAAAACAGAAGTTACCTGACTTTCTCTAACATAACTGAATTTTTTAAAACAAGCTATAATTTGATATTCCAGTTAGCCTCACACTTCCGTGTTAGCTGACCGCTTGAAACTAGAGAAGGGGGAACTGATGTGCTCTGATTAGACTAGAGTGGTAAAACTGAGTGTCGAAGGGGCTGAGGGCAGTGCTTCCCAGAACCAATGTGTTATGGTGCGTGTTTATTTGTCCTTGCTTCTTGCGCCATTACACGTATGCATTTAGTGTTTTTTTAAATTTATCTGTTAATACAGCCCAGACTTGCTGTGTATTTAGTTGATAGACGGCATCAGTGAAAAGCCCTCCTAATAAGGGCTGGTGTTTAACCCGACTACATGCTACATAAATACAACAAACATAGATGAATATGTAGTATCTGTCCCCATCAAATAAACAATAAATAAATAAATGCATGCATTTTTACAAAAATACCTCATATGGTACAAGAAAACGGCTCCTGCTCCCTCTGACACAATGATGTCAGTACTTTCTGAAACCTGAAAACAACCAATTAACAGCTGCCCCACACCTGCTGCTCACACCTCTGTGTCTCTCTGTCTCTGTTGCTTCTTTGTTCTATGTGACTTTTTACTGACTTGAAATTGTACAGGAGACTTCACATACAGCAACTATCTTTTCAGACAAGGATTGACATTTGTATGATGCAGAAAGAGTATAGTTTTACAAGAAACATTTAGAAAACATGTAGAGTCTACAATATATAGCTTGAGGGGATTCACTTCAACAAAAACATAAATAAGGCTTACGTATTACATAAGATGTCACTGCTTTAATTATATTCTAAATCTAACATGATCAAAATACATATAGATAAACAGACCGGGCATGTTTCTCCCTGTGTCTGGGTGGGTTTACTCCAGGTGCTCCGGTTTCCCCCATCAACTCAAAACATGCACAATACGGAAGAACTGACCAAACTGAGCTCAAGATCTGCACTGCAGCGAACCCTGCTCCTGACAGGTTGCCCCAGTGGCATTGAAGGATGGTCCAAATGCAGAGGACACATTTGCTAACCTTAACCAAAACTTGAATTGTCATTGCATTTTCTCTGTTCATTTAAAACAACAGACTTTATATAGCATTGATAGACCAATTTTACAGTTTATATTTTTCATTGCCTCTGTAATGGTGATTGTAGATGAGCACTTGTGTCTTCTTTTTATTTTATAAGTGTATTTTTAGCTTCAGTCGGTCAAAGAGCTGCTGATGGAAAGGAGGAACTGTGTGATATTAGTGTAGATAAATGTGTTTATTTACTTTTATTGCCATAAGGCACATTTGTCTTGCACACGAGAGCACACAAAACACAAGGTAAAGAAAACATACAGAGGCCGCAGAAAAAAAAATACAAATAATAAAATTCAAATACAGTCCTTGTGTCATGTGCTGTATGTGGATTGTCCTTGAGAATGTGTGAAAATTAAAAATGTGCCTCACCCACAAACGCTGGTATGCTGACGTTCTGGCCGTAGTTGACCCTCATGACAGGAGCGATGACCTCATCGATGAAGCGCTGGGACACGCCCAGCTCCAGCAGCGAGTCACAGAGTGGCCTTCGGGTCATGTTCAAAAACCCACTGCCGCCCAGAGAGTCCAGCAGCTCCTCCACCGAGCTGAAGGCGTATCCGTGCGCCTGGTACTTGTATATCCTGAACACAACGGGTTTAATGGATTTACAAACACAACTCAAGCAAGTTGGAACAGACAGATGCATCTAAATTGTGACATTATGGAAAAAGGTGAATTGTTTCAGCAAAATTGAACGATCACAATTTTAACATCTCAATGATTGTACATTTTAAGGTATAATAATGTCCTAAACCAGACATGTCCAAACTACAGCCCGGGGGCCAAATACGGCCCTCAGACCAATTTTTGTTGGCTAAGTTGGTCCAAACAACAAAAAGTAGTACTTTTTACTGGAAAATTGGAAAAATTTGGATGTTACAACAACCTAATTTTAATGGTCTAAGTCTTATTAAAGGTGTGGCGGCCCATCGAAACTGTGTCAAATGCAAAATTTCGAATGATTCACTTTATTGTCAGGTTGTCTGTGGCCCTCTGCTCCGTATAAGTTTCAAAATGCGGCCCTCGGTGAAAGTAGTTTGGACACCCCTGTCCTAAACCAACAACATAATGTCCTGTTTTTGTTGGCTATTTTTTAAAATAAAAACCCTAGACCTCTACAAACATGTGTTCTTTACTGGGCCTACGTTTAAAATGTGCATTTGAATCTTTATTACAAAATAAAATGGCTAAACTAATTGTAATTGGGGCTACAATCAATGATTATTTTTGATAATTGATTAATTTAGCAATTATTGTTTTGATTATTTTTTGCAAAATTCGACCCAGAAGAAGCCAAATTGATACTGCTCGGTTTAGTATTTATGAGTTTTATGAGTTCCAGACCAAATTATTCCTTCCTGATTTGAAGGATCTTGTGAGATCTTTCCCCATTTAAAAAATTATAATATTTTGATCTGAAGTGCACTACCGCTACCTGCAACGTCCCATTAGAAATGCCTATTTTTTATTTTTTATTGTATAGTAATTTAAAAATTGTTTCCTAATGCATGCCCTTTTTTGATTGAATATATGTTGTTTTATTATTACTCAGTGTTTTAATGTTGCACCTTAAGGCGAGACAATTTCCTACGTTTTTGAATTTTGTTCATTGACAATGGCAATAAACTCTTTCTGATTCTGATTCTGATTCTGATTCTGAATCCTCAAATCAGGAAGGAATCCTTATGTCTGAAACTCATGAATACTTATAGACACAATTTTACACTTTCCTGTGTCAGTTTGTATAATTTCTGCTTCTGTCTGAGTCATAAAACCTTTTCTCTTTGCACAGGGCATCAGTTTGGCTGTGTATAGACCAATTAGGGACTATTTGATTACCTCAATTACTTAGCTCCAATTAACGGTACACTTGGGTGATCACCTTTACACTCATTTGTACATGCAGCAGTAAACAGAGATACAGAGTAAAGGAAAGCAGTGGATCAGACTGAGGTCCACATGCCTTTATAATTAAATAAAATGTGAATGTTGTTAAAGTACATTCTTGAGTCTATGTTTGTATGTAGAGTCCTATCAAGATTAAGATTTTAAAATAGCTGTCCCGTTCTATAGTGATTGAGGAGCACTGAAATACGAAATCAACAAACACTTCTATAAATACCTCTTCTATATCCTATAAATATGGAAATATTTTAAATGGGGATTAAAACTAATACACGTCAACAAGAAGAGCAATGTTCTTTTCCACTTTTTCATGACGGAGAGAAAACTGAGACAATTTCCTGAGGAAGGAAGCAGGGCTGGCTGAAATTATAAACGGCAAATCGAGCTGCGTTTGATCTTAAAGAGAAGGGTTTTAACATACTTTACCGCCAAATAGGACTTTGGCTATGGAGCTCAACACGGGTTCCAGAAGGAAAAATAAAAATCAAACAATAATGATTAAGAGTCTGAAAGCTCAATAGAGGGTATTAGTTATGTGGTGACTAATGGGCATAAGACATAGTTTTAATTTATAGTATAATGCTGAAACGTCATAAACTGCAGAGTTAGAAACATAGTAGTAGTAGTACAAATTTAGCACAAATTGAGGGTTTAAATATGTTTTTGGACTAAGAATGTAAACTAAACTCTTAATAATAACTTCAATATGACAAACCCCGGTTCACACCAAAACTGAGGCAGTTAAGGCAGCAGAAGGAGGCAGCGCACAGGGCTGGTGACCAAGTATGGCTTTAGCAGGGAGGTGTCCAGAGCGAGACAATACAGTACAATACACGTCTGGAGCAGCAGTTCTCTGACAACAACCCTGCGTCTGTGTGGCGGGGGCTGCAGCTTCTCACTAGCTACAAGCACAGAGCAGCTACACTCTCTTTATTCAAGATTTGAAGCCTGTCTGTCTACGGAGGGAGGTGGACCGGTTGGTGTCCTAGGTGCAGTGGTAACAACCTCAAGCTCAACGCCCAGAAGACAGTGGAGATGATCGTAGACTTCAGGAAAATCCAGCCCCCCCCTTGTCCTAACCGACTCCTCCATCTCCACCATGAATTTCTTCCGCTTCCTCAGCACCATCATCAGCTCCCTCATCAAGAAGACCCAGCAGAGGATGTACTTCCTGCGGCAGCTCTGGAAAGCAAGCTTGCCAGTGCAGATGATGGTGCAGTTTTACACGGCCATCATTGAGTCCATCCTCACCTCCTCCATCACCGTGTGGTACGCTGGAGCCACAGCCAGGGACAAACAGAGACTTCAGCTCATTAAGCCTCTGCTGAGAAGGTGATCGGCTGCAGACTTCCATTTCTGCAGGACCTGTACGTCTCCAGGGCTCTGGGACGAGCAGGTCGGATCACAGCGGACCCTTCTCACCCTGGACATGGACTATTTGAGCCACTCCCCTCAGGCAAGAGGCTACGGTCCATCCGGACCAGAACCTCCCGCCATAAGAACAGTTTCTCTGCCGTTGGACTCTAACATGATCGAACAAAAATTTAAATCAAACTTAAACTATTACTCAAGTAAGAGTAACTTTAAGAGTAACTTTCTGAATTTTGATGTATAATTTGAAGGGAATATCATTTGAGGGACAAAACAATAATTCATGCTCAAAATCGACTATTTTCAAAAGATAGACTTATAGAATTGCAAATGGACGTAGTTTGCACTAAATAGCAACAACAACAAAAGTCAAAACTAGGAATAGCAGACAATGCAATTAAAACACCATGTACACAGTGTGGTAGCAAAAAAAGGTGTTTAGATTTGGTATTCAGTCACACTTTAATGCATGTGGGACCAGAATATATAGATTAAATATACACTGTAGATGTAGAAAATTTAAGCATGTAGCGTTACGTTTGAAAAGCCACATAATGTTAGACTTCCAAAACACCTCATATCGGCATCATGTGATAGATTCATGGCACTGAGAATTTGCTGAATGTATGTCCCCTCTTCATCCCCATTGCAAATTGTTTATCGTTATTATTAAAAAAAAATTTAAAAAAAGAATTAGTAAGGCGGCAACAATTAATCAACTTTGTGTCGTACTAGTCAACATCGTGACTGGTAAACTATATTAAATAACCGTCATAGTCATATTTCAATCATCATAAACATTATCTGGACTAGACAGACTCTAAAAAACATACGAAAGGACCTTTCTATAACAAAGACAGTGACATTATTACACCAAAATGTCCTCATATTTCAACCTTTATTTGGCTGATAATGTATTTTAAAAATGTACAATAGAAATAATCGTTTGACGCTCAATAGTCGACTATTAAAATAATCATTAGTCTCTGCACTATTAGTTAGTATTGTTAAATTGCTGCACCTAACATTTCACACCCTTAATTGTAAACCCAAGCGTTCGCTAAAGCTGCCTTTTTGTTCTGTTGTGTCTGCGAATGGCTTGCATCATGTTATTAGCCCTCAGTTTCCCGTTGGCTGAAACAACAGTGGCACTACATTTAAAAAGCCATATATAAATTTAAGCTAATGTCAGACTTCCATTATCCAGGCATGGTGCTGATTATAAATTAGACAAAGTGGCACCCTAATTACATCTTGTCAATTACCCAGCAAGCCACTGGGCTGTTATAAGAGGCTCAGATGTGCTCCGATATCAAATAA
Organism: Chaenogobius annularis; assembly: GCA_015082035.1. Taxonomy (NCBI): domain Eukaryota; kingdom Metazoa; phylum Chordata; class Actinopteri; order Gobiiformes; family Gobiidae; genus Chaenogobius; species Chaenogobius annularis. Next base: position 935,871 of record BJKM01000122.1, on the reverse strand, counting down.
GGTAACACAATAGGGCAGGAGATGGGCATTATATTGTCTAGATAGATTATAATATGCAGTTTTGAAGATGTGCAATATTAGAAAAGTGAGTATTTAGTTTGTAATTACAAAACTGCTGCAAAAATTAAGAAAAATAAATAAATACATTAGCAGTTTTTGGATGAAACTTGGATTGCAAAAATGTGATCTAATTATTGTTTTGACAAATTTAACAAAAATACTGCTTTATACCAGTTTCTGTCAATATTGCCCACTTCTAGCTGTGTTTTTTACCTCATGAATTTCTCCATGATCTCCTCCACCCACATCTGCAGGCGGATGAAGCTAATGCCATAGCGCCACCAGAGTCTGAACAGATCCAGGAGGTACCAGTCCGTCTCCTCCAAAATCATCTCCTCGCCGTTAAAGACCGCAGTTTTTCCAGCAACACTGCGGCGATACTTCAAACCTTTGGGGACAGAAACAGAGGAGAAAACAGATGCACAAAATGTTACAACTACATATAGATCCAGATTAGCGCTGGGCATCATTCATGCCTCATTAGCGATAACCCAAACATACAAATCGTGTTTATTTATTTATTAAATCATTGTAGAAAAAGATTCAGTTGTAGTCATCTGGACACAGAGTAGGATTTAAACCGGAGTTCTCAGACTTGTTTCACAGATTGAGAATGACTCTTGGATGAGAGTCGACACGTTTTGTTTTTTCTAAAACAGTGTCCAGATGACTACAACTGAATTTTTTTCTACAATGGAACACTCCTGGACAAATGAGGGATTACACCGATTTAGTTAAATCATGTTTCTTTAGAAAACTATTTATGATTTATTTCAGCTGTGACTTTATGCTGCCATTTCTGGTTAACCTAAATCCACAAAAGAGCCGGATTATCACTTTAAATACCCTTGTTTGGGAGATTACAAGATACATTTCTGTCTGTTTTTTGGTCATTTTTAACAGTTTTAATAATAGACAACATGCTTGATATTCTAATTTTGTATACATCTACAAAGCAACATTATAAATTTTTCAATAGATCGCCCACCGCTACGTTTACTACCAAAGAATACTTCAAATTGCAGCAATGAAAACTGCAGAAAGACGCTAATCGTGTATTTTGTGAGAGGCCCATTTAGGTAATATATATTTTTTATTTTATTATATATTTTATATTTCATTTGAAGACGCTACAGAATGACTCATTAACTAACTACACATAAACAGGAGTCAGGAGCTTTTGCAACATAAGCAGAATAGTATCTGTATTATATTGAAATTGTTATTCTGTTTTTTTTTGGTTTTTTTTACTTGATACATTTTGTGAGACATCTATTTTGGCATAGAAAACACAAACAAAGTAGGCAAAGTCTATTGATTTTGCAAAAAGCTTTATTATAATTGATTGTTCCTTCTCTAAACTGTTCCTGGTACATCATTTTTATGGGTTCATCTATTTAATTATTTTAAATGAAGTACGTTTCAGACCCACCGAGTACTTTGACAAACTCCTGCATATGGAGGTTGAGCGAGTGGATGATGGAGCCTCCGGACTCGTAGTCATGGTGATTGACCGTTACCGTGGCGAGCCGACCTCCGACCTCTCCCTTCTCAAACACGTCCACCTGAACCTCAGGCCCAAAGTGCTGCCGCAGGAAATGAGCCGTGGAGCTGCCTCCGATGCCGGCTCCCACCACGGCTGAGGCAGACAAGGACAACGAGGACGAGAACAACGAGAACAAGATTTATAAGGTGGATGAAGAGCCTAAGATTGAAACCCATTAACACCAATAACATGTTATTACACAGCAAAATGCTTGTGCAACTACAGAATATGCGACAGAAGCTCAAACGATATTGTAAGTATTATAATTAGAGGTTTGCTAAAATATTGATATACTGTATATTGTGATATTTAATTTGATGATACATTATCAATATTGCAGGCTGCTGTATTGCTGTATCATCATGAGCATTTGTTGGTACATTTCATAAAATTAAGTTATGGCAGCAGCACTACAACTATATTACTTTACTTTAGACTAGAGAAACTAAATATATTCATGAAATGCTTGTGGCATATTCCCTCTTTTGATTATTGAATTAAGTGTATTTTATAAATGGGATGTACATGTAGTAGAAAAGAAGTACTGTTTTTTAAATGTATGTTTTCATTTTAAAAGAGTGATGTATTGTAGACCATCATGAGCAATATGTAATGCCATACCGTGATATTATGTTATGTAGTTAAAAGTATTCTTCAAAAGTTTTGTAAATGTATATATTCCAGGTTTTATTTAGTGGCATAGTGATTATGCAACCATAATAATACTACTACAATAAATCAAGTTATTTCATATTGAACAGATTAGCGAGCACCAAAAGGCCTGTTTTTTCTGAGTTATGACAAAAATATCCTTGCCTATTTTTGAAGGCGGAGCACCGTCCACATGTGCGGGATCCGGCAGGTCGCCCACCGCAGAGCTCTTCAGGAGCAGGACGGTGAGGAGCACAAACACCGCTTTATTCATGGCTTTTCTTGCCACAAAAGTGCAGAGATCAGCGGCTAAAATCACCGGAAACAGGGCGATGCGGCTACAGAGCTTAGGAGCTGCACATGCTACATTCGCAACCGTTTTTTTGTTTTAATCCGCTTTTATCGACCACACAAACTCCTACAGATTTTCTGCTAATATGCATTAATAATAGTATGTTCCGATTTCTGCCATAATATGATACAGAAGAGGCTTCAAAATGCGGCATTGGAGACTGAGAAGCTGCGGCGGATCGATGAGCATCTACGTCCGGCAACATCACGTGACCCTTACGTTCTGATTGGTCGAATCAATCAGAATCTAAAGCGGTTTCTAACAAACCACCTCCGCCTAAAGGCCTGAACTTATAGATGTACAGGATTGTTTTCTTCACTAAATTAAATTCTCTAGTAGTTAGCTATTTCAACCTGGAGTTTGCGTTTCCACCAGGCTCAAATGTGGTGTTCACACTCGTAAAACCTCAAAACTGTGATTACACCTGAACAAAAATAATACAGACTAGATCAGGATATAAAATATTTAATCATCCATCCATTCAAGCATGGGTAAGGGATAGTTAATAAGTATGTATAGTTCAATTCAATTAATTTTTGTAACACCCGTTGCCTTGAAGGGCAGGCAAACAGGCTTCATTTTTATACGAATACAGAAATGAAGGTATTTGTGCATTTAAATATTTATTTTGCACTCATATACAAACTAATCTAGAGCAGGGATTCCTGATGTGGAGGGTGTCACAGGGCGTCATTCCTAGGACTTTAGCTGGTCAGTCGGGTCATTAAAAATGTTAGTTGTGCAAAAGAAATGGTACGCATGATTTGAATTATTTTTTTGGATAGTAAGCTAAACTATTCCAAATAAATTTATTTTTGATAAATTAACTGTATGTTAGTAATAGTTTTTATCACATAAGGAAAAAGGTTTGGAGCCACTAATCTACAAAAGTAACATGATAAAATAAATAACACAAGAGTCTCATTGAAAAAAACCGTGGAAGTTGCCTTTATTTCGTTCAACAGCCGCAACATGAGAGAGAACCACTTAGAATAAACTAATGACATTCGCACTGAGCGTTTGAAACGAGAACGGGCCCAGTGGAGCAGTAAGGCATTAGGACGCCTCGCACTCACGCGCTCATCCATTCAATAAACATAACACTCAAAAACTCACACACAAAATCATGTCATCCATTTACATCTGCTTCTTTACTCTTAAGTCACCACCAATTTGCAGCTTTTATCTCCTCGTGTGCCTCATGTGTCTAAAGAGGAGGGTCGATGTCACTTTTTAGGTAACCGCTGCTTCATGCAGCTCTGGGGGATAAATCAGGACTACACTTGACGCAACACAGAGACCTTACATTGTTAATCTCGATGGTACATCTCTAAGCAAAACAATCCCTCTGTTTTGATAACACTGCGAAGGCCAGGGAGATAAGGGTCAGGTCATGCTCTGGCCAAAAATGGGGAGGACTGGAAAGAGCTTGTGGCATTGGTCGTGAAGTAGCTACAGTTTCTGGTTGTTCACTTTGTGGGGCGCCTGGTGGGCTCAGAGGCGGTGGGGGGAGGAGGGGGACCACGTCTGTCCAGGTCCTCGATATAAAACATGATGAGTTTTCGACGCTCGTCCGGGACACACTCCAGCACGTGGTAACGCTTGTCGTTCTGAAGGATTTTCTCGACGTCCTTCAGGTGCTGCTCAGACTCCTGGATCAGCTTTCTCGACCTTTGCAGCGAGGAAAGAAACGATTATTCATTAAACAAAGCCTGCTGTCTGATTGAAAAAAAAAAATTCCCTAAAAAGGTTGGTTTACAGCTCAGATTGTGTTATGGATTAATTCATATTTATGCAAACAATGCCTTTTACAGCCTGGATCAAGCTTGTTTATTGATAAAAAGAATGTACACAATAAAGGCAGTCAAATATTCAGTGCCGATAATGGAAGACAGCTTACTACTGGTCTTGTCTTTTCAACATATTGGAATCTTTGAAAACATTTAGTGGAATTGTGCAAGGTCTAATTTATTATCATAATGGATTTTCTGTTTCACAATTTCAGTTTTTGGATACGTGGCCAGACAAATAGTGGTAAATAGAATTGCACCGAACCCACAGACATGAGGAGTCAACAAATAATCTATTACAAGAATCGCAACTTGGGCCACGCCTCCTTGAAGTTGTGGAGAGAAAAATCAGGCCTGAAACCTGGCCGAATATCCCCTAGTGTCCCCTTGTCTGAAGATTAGGCTATGGTCAACAGACGATTCAAACTATTCAGGAATAGACATTTTCCAAAGTATTCACAATGATGCCATACCATAAGCGTTATGTTGGTACACTAAGAGATATGGACAAACCTGTAAGTGATGAATTTTGTCTCCTTCAAAAGTGTCCTGAAGTCCGCTTTGGCTGTAATGTACTTGTCTTTGATGTACTCTTCAAATTCCCGCTGCCTTTTCTATGAAAGAGAAAATAAACATTAGCCAAAGGAAAAACAACCAAAACAATGTGAATTTAAAAAAAGTTGATCTAAAATATGCCAGAATAGAGAGGACCATAGCATACACTGGCTTATTCTTAAATCTGTTGCACTTTAATACAGGTAAATGACCCGGTTTAGGGCGGTTGTTGTTGACTGTATTGAAAATATAACATCGTTCTGACTAACCTGCGTCAGGTCACAGAGAACAAACAGACTCGTAGCCCCGAGATGCTAGGTTTGGTCTCTAATGCTTTCTGTGTTGGTTTGCCAACCTAACAGAGGAAGAGGCTTGATTTTTCTTTTGTCATCAATTTATCGCAGTTCTCCTTTACTCTCTGTGCAATTACAACAGGTTAACACCCCTCATTCAAGTCACAACAGCTTTGGTTATATGCATTCATACGGTTGCCACCAACTTCAACATGTAGCAGAGCACATTTTACAGGTTTGAAATGAAAGTCTTACTCTGTCGCTCGATGAGAACTTGATACAGCGAGGGTCTTCCTTGATCACCTTCTTCACCTCCTTCCATGTGGTCGAGAGTGTTATCTTTCATTCAGAAAAGAAAGAAAGATGAATACAGTGTTCTTCGCTCTAATTACATTGCATTAATGTGAAGTCACAGCATTAGAAAAGGAGCTTATTAGTTAAATTATAGTAACATTTGCCAGGTTACTGTAACTAAACATGTGTGGCATTCCATCTGCGATAACGACAACATTCAAGCTCTGCAGCGACGTGGCCTCACCATGTTGGTCTCGTCCAGGAGCTGCCTGAACTGCGTCTTCTTCTTTTTGGCCAGAGCTTCCACATGGTCGTTGAACAGTTTCTCCTTCTCCTCTCGCTCCAGGAGAGACGCACACTCCCAGCGATGGTCCTTCCTCAGGTTACGCCGAGTGTCAGACCACGTCGCATCTGGTGAACGTACCTGGATCACAAAAACAATTAATGAACATGTCCCGAAAATACAGAATCTATCATTTGTGTCAGGAAAACAGGTTATATTGTTTTACTAATTTTGTGTTTTGTTGTTGTTAGACAATGGGGCGGCCTCTATAGCTTCCTCAATTAATGGGAAACACTGAAGCATAATATTTAACTGGTTCTGGTTTAGTTTCATCAGAAAAGCGGGCAGTACTCACCATATCTGACATGAGGGCTTTGAAGTTCTGGATGGCCTCCTCCTTTTTGTGCTGTTCCCGTTCTCGGTCGATCTCTTTGGTCTGCTCAGATCGGGCCTTTTGAACTTCTCTCTCGCGCTCTCTCAGACTGGCCTCGATCCGCGCCTGTCGCTCCATCTCTCGCTCCTTATCGATGTCCACGTTCTACACGAGACCAAAGAAAGAAAGCTCACTTACGATCATACAGTCTCTGAATCTTCGGGTCAAAAAGTATAGTTTATTTGAAATTGACATTGAAATGTGTCCGTTCATCAGCTACATCTTTTAAAAATAGACCTATTCTGTTCTTTCATAGAAGAAAAAACATTGAGCTCAGCTTAGTGTGAAATATTTTGTTCCTAGTTGAACAAATTACATCAGCAATAGATTATTTAAAAAGGTTAGATTTGAGAGATTGCAAGACTTCATGAATGTGGCACAAAAAAGTTGGACTCAATCACCAAATCTCCAAAAGGTAAAAAAGGTGAATACCTTTGCTTGTTTTTCCAAATATTGTTTGAACAGTTCCTCTCTCAGGGCTGAACTCTCCACAGCTTTGTATCGAGGGTCCGTTTCCATTTTGTCCTTCACTTTACTCCATCTTTGGTTTCCCTCAATGTGGTGCTCGCCCAGAAGGTCAAAGAAGTCTTGCTTGACCTAAAGAAACATTTTTATATGAAATGAGGAAAGCCAAAAGTAACTCTGAAATCATAACTCAGACAAATAAAATACCCTTTCTCCCTTGTTTTTGGAGTCCTCCTTTTCTTTCTTCCTCATTGCAGTCATAAACTCAACAAAAATGGCCTCTCGGTCCTTCATCTTGTCAATGGCCTTGAACCGTGAGTCTCGACTGTGCTTCAGGGCAAATTCACTAAATGTTGTCCTGTTTTAAAAAAGAAAAAAGGTTAAATAATGTAATAGATGTATTGTAACCAAAGGAGGGCACTTTCAAAAACAAAAGGTAGCGCATGTATATTTTCCTTTTAATTTCGTAAAAAAAAAAAGGTAAAAATAATAATAAACACACAGTTTTAACCAGTTTGTAGTAAACCCAAAAGAGGTTCTCCAGTCTTTGAGATCATGTGCCCTCAGTGTTTTATAGCTTATCATCAACCAATGGTTAAATTATGATTGTATTTTAACCACTGGCACATCTTACAGCCATTACCTTCAAGTTTAGTTGCAAATGTTTGCCGATACCTTGCAGTGAGCTTTGACTCCTCCATCATCTTCCTAAATTCATCCTTGGCCTGCATCAGTTTGTTTTTCTTCTCCTTTCTCTCTTCTTCAGCTCGTGTCTTCACATACGAGTCGAAAACCTACAGCACCAATTGTTGCTTAATCATCTGTACTGTATTTTGTGCAATTGTAACGATGCAGAGCTGAAAAGAAAGATTCAAACCTGTTTTCTTTCCTTAGGGTTAAGCAGAAGGTAGCGAGGATCAAAGACAATCTTGTGGAGCTCTTTGTCCCAGGTGGAAAAGGCTGAAACCTGCAAAAGAGGCAAATTAAGTTAGGTATATTCTCAAATATATATATATATATTTTTAAAATGTCTTGTTAAAAGCAAATCCATACGCTTCTCTCCAGCAGCATGTCTTTGAACTGAGTCATCCGAGCCTCAAGGGGCACTACCGCTCGCTCTCTGGCAGCTTTCAACTCTGCCTCCATCGCGGCGTCCTTTTCCGAGTCCGCTTCCTTGGAGTCCTCCTTCCTGCGAGCAAATAACACACAAAGCGTTACAATAGACGCTTTTGGGGTCTTGATAAAAACAAAAGGACTCGTCACTTACTTTCTCTTCTTGGCTTTGGTCGGCTCTTCATCCAGATCGTCGGAAGCAAGGCCGATGTCCAAGTCGTCTTTACTGATACCTATGCAAATGTAAATCAATAATAATTGGAGGCAGAAGAGGATGACTGCAATTTGTCCTAGTTTGGTTAAAAGTTAAACGATGTGAAATGAAACTAGCACAAATGATACTTCTGTTTGTACAAATTAAGGGGTTCTTTCTAAAACGTGCCTCCCTCCATCATAATTGAAGTACATTCTACGTACTTTTTTTGCTGTCCTCCTGGCCCTTCTTGTGCGGTGGCTCTTGAATGTGCTTGTCCACGTCGGCGCGTCCGATCAGCTCCTCGGGGCGGTCCCACATGGAGAGGCGCGTCGTCGGGTTATAGAAGAAAACGCGGTCGTCGCCGGTCCACACCACGCACCACGGCGTTCCCGGGATGGGGTTTGTGGCCACAGGTCGAGCTTTTTGAGCTGCCTTTTCCTCCTCTGTCATCTCCTCTTCTTTAGCCTGGTTTGAAAAAGCAATGACACAGCTTAGACACATGAAATAAAGCATTAGGGCGGTCACTAATGATTATTTTAATAGTTGACTAGTCATCATTGGTTATTGTTTCGATTTGACAAACGATTACTTCTATTGCACATCAAGACGTTTTAAATGCATCCTCAAATAAAGGTTTAAATGAGGTGACATTTTTAGATAGAGGACTATATTATTTATTAAAACTATCTGACAGATAGCCTGAAAATGGCACCTTTAAATTAAGATTGTGATTTCTGCAATGTCTTTATTTTAATGCATTTTTTTCTGTTGTGTGAAGCACTTTGAATTGCCTTGTGTACGAAAAGCATGAGTTTATCCTTTTTAACATTTCAACTTAACAATGCCACTGTATTTGTCATAAAAAAAGGTATTTTTTGGATGTGTTTTAGAGTCAGTACATTCCAGATGAGTCCAGACTAGCTAAAATTAGTCCATTAATTGTTGCAGCCCTACTATTAATTCACAATCACAGTAGTTTAACAGCAAAACCTAGTTTAAAGCGATTCAAATAGACTTAACTAATATACATGTACACAAACGTATACATTTACTAGCAATTACAAATACAAATAAGTTTTACTGAGGTTTATTAGCCAATCAGAAAGCAGAATGAGCAAATAAACCCAAAAGAGCTCTAAATGTTGTGTTCTCCGTACATGGGCAGCTAACGGCATCTAAGGGTCAGTTTTGAAACAGTAAGACAACATGTTACAGTAGCTAGAGTTACAATTGTCCAATCACAGAAGTATTATTCCTAATTTACTGACACGTGGCAAAACATTATAGAAATACAAAATGGTGAAAAGGTCATTCATCAAAACACGCTTTGTTGAACAAGTTAATGAAAATGCCAACATGCCCATTAAGACTACTTGATGATTGGCCACAGACAAAGATATCGAGTGAATCCGAGTGTCTGGGTCAGTGTGACATGACTCTCCTCGTGAAAACCTACACCGGTTCATAATTGTACCTCTTTCATCATCAGAGCGTTCTCCATCTTCTGCTCTTCGTCCTCCATCTCCATCGCCTCCGCCTCCTCTTGGGCCAAACGCATCGCCAGTTTTTCAGCCTCTTTTTCTGGAGAACGACAACAACAAAAAGTGTATAGCAGTAAGATCCTTCAGTAAAATGAAGAGCATGGTGCAAAGTGAATACCATTTCAATTATGCTTTGATTTGGAGTAGGAAGAAAAGTAAACAAATATATATCAACACAAAAATGGAGGCTAGTAGAGTAAGAAATTTACAAAAATTACATGCATTTAAAATTGATGGTCAACCTCATTAAAAAGAACAACTACTTATTTTGCACCATGAGGGTAAAAAGTCAAAATATCTCCCATAAAAAATGCATTTATCTGAATGTACCTTTTATCAGCACAGCCTGAGGTTTCTCCCAGGTGGACTCAAGGGTCCTGTTGTTGTAGTAGTATGTTTTCCCGTCCGCAGTTTTGTATTCTGTCCACTCGGGTAGCTGCAGGGCTCCAGCGAGGGAGGCAGGGGCCGACAGGGCGAGCTGAGGGTGCATCATGGACACCAGCGGAGGACCCATGCCAGGGAGCATGCCTGAGGGGAGGGAACAACGAGAGCGAAGAGACAGAAAGAGAAGAGAAGAGGGAGAAAGAAAAAGAAGATAGAGCGAGAGAAAGAGGATTTGACAGTTTAGTCAGAGCTGTGGAAGTGCATTTTATGTATTTCTTGATCGTTTTTTTTTTTTTATACTTTTACTTTTTCCGTTTTGTTTTACATCTTTCACAAAGGGGTGGGCGATATCAACAAAAATGAATATTTCAATGTTTTTTTTTGCATCATCTCGAAAACACTATTCAGACAGTATTTTAACAAAAGCACCAGGAATGTGATGAACTGTGCCTGTAAATGTCTTGGTAGAGATTCAAGTGTCACAATATGTGAGTGGACCATAAAATTAACCAAAAAAGTGCAGAGATATCACTTTATTCCTTTTTATACCTCTCTTTTTGAGTCTTTTCTCTGTTTACGTTTTAATTATAGATAAGTCTATATTCTAATTTTGCATAAATCCAAATTGCAAAAGTATGCATTTTTCAATATATCACCCACCTCTACTTTCATGCGTGTTCTGTTTATGTACTAAAAACGTATTTGATTTCTTTCAATGTTAACCATCTAACAACACAAGAAAAGTATTTGAATGTGACACCTAAAGCCATTATTAGAAGTCCCATCTACTGTATCTGGCACAAAATGATCTGTTTTCTGTAAAAGCCTCTGCCTTTTAGGTGAGAGTGGAAAACCAGACACAGATGAAGCAATGACAACCATGCCACAGCAGCAACAACACCACCACCACCAACATAGAACTCGCATGTAACGTTTCATAATCATCTTCTATATGCTTTAATAGTTTTAACCCCAAAAAGCAATCTAATCTTTCATTTACACCATATCACCATTTGAATAGGATGGTAATTTAGATGAATGTAGATTATACAAGATTTACACAGCTACAATTCGACTACACTATGAATGCAAGTTGTTTTTAGTCAATTATGATAACTGAAATTAATAATTAAAGATAAAATACAATGTGTGCACCTCAGAAGCCCTAACATGGAGTTCATTAAATAGCAAAATTGTGGAAAAACTTGGGACACTGCACTGAACACTGATGATCATGTCGAGAGCATTCACCACATGCCACGGCTCAGACTCAAATACAGCGTTACTATGACGACACCATTCACTGCCATGCCATCTACAGCTGGAGGCGGGCGGCTGGTTTTACCGTTGGCGCCGGGGCCAGCCTTAACACACGGAGCACCTACTATCTGCATCATTGCTACACCTGCAAGAACAACGGACAAGCAAGCATCGAGTGAACAGGGCAGCGCACAGCAGAGGACACAGCTCCTGACTCTCACGCACGCACTCACACACACACAGACACACACTGAAATCACACACAAACTCACAAGTAACACCCATTATGTTTGTGCGCTTTCTCCTCTGGGACAACAAAAGGCAATCATCTGATTAACATGTTTAATCAGGCTTATGTTTGTGCTCCCTTGTGATTCACACTGGCTTGTGACTGCTTTTGCTTGAATAATTCTAATACAAATTCGGTCAATTAAAGGATATATATTCAAATTTTGATGAGCTTTTATCCATGTTATTATAAGTGTTCCCTCATCATTGACTTAATCAAAGTAGTCTTTAGATGTATTAACGCATGTTTGAATGATCCTGCATCGTCCTGCATTTGAGGCTTGAGTGTGGTCAATATCTATTTTCAACTACCCCCTTAATTCAGACTAGTGTTTACTCCAAAATTTTAAAAAAATAAATCAGACTCTTGGTCATGCTTGCTTGTTTGCTACGGTACAATACCACAGTGAATTCTGCACAATTCTGCCTTTTTAATCAGTAAGACAATGGACCCGTTTCAGATTAATATTGTCGTTTATAATGAACAAAATGTAAATATAGTCCGTTTGTACCTAGAAGAAAAGTATAATATGTCTTCTTCAAAAACAAAGTGTTCTATATCTTGAATGGTGAGAAGTTCTCAAAATGGAGTTCCAGCTTCCTGTTTTATGTATTTTGAGGAGGTTTTCCATTCAAAAGATATGTTTGTTTTAAATTGTTAAATGCTATGAAATTTCTTATTCTGAAATCCATGGAATGATACCCATGAATAAACTCAAGCAGATTTACACATCTCTCTTCTCTCCAACTGAAGTAGGAAATAACCAAGCGTTGATCTCTCTAGACACAACATAACCTAATTATATGGACATTTCTCTTATTTCAAAGAAAATGCCTGTGCTTGTCGTGTTTACCTGGCAGAGGGATGTGCATGCTGGGTAGGGGCACTCTGAAGGGCGGCACCATGACCGGGGGAAAGGCGGGGATGCCGGCTGACATGGCAGCAGTGGGCTGGGCCACGCTGTGAGGCAGAGCCGTGGGCAACAGTGACATAGTCTGCACCGCTGTGACAGGTGATGGCACCGTGGAGACTGTGACCACGGTGACCGGAGACAAGGCAACTGTGGAAGTGACCGTGGCAACAGGCGGCATTTCTGCGACAATGGGTGCTGCAAGGGACAAAAACACAAGACAATTAGTTTGACAATTAGTTTAACAAAAAGGTGAAAACGGTATGATTACAACTTGTGATTTTGAAAGGTTAATTAAAATCTGCAATATGGGCACAGTAACACCATTAGTGCATATTTATGTACTTTCAGAATTCTATTTTTACTGCTGCTAATCATATCAGAATGTTAATACAACTATTTCAACATTCACTACTTCTGGAGTTGGCAACACTGAAAGTACCATAAGAACTGCTTTGCAATAGCAAAGACGTAGTCTCCAAACTTGGTATGAACACAATGCAAACCTGTTAAGGTTAAAGGTTAAAAAGGCATAAAAATTTCAAAAACAGAAGTTCATTTTAAACTGTTTGCAGCAGTCCAAAAGCATTCCTCACTTTCTCACATATTCAGACCATCTTATTATTCACAGTTTATATGCGCCTTTCAAACTTTCAGAGACTAGAGCGAGTTTTATCCAGTAAAGCTAACAAGCACACTTCTAGGTTTTCAGATAATATAATGCTCAATAATTAGATGTAGAACGCACTCAGAGGTCTCATTTTGACAGAGTGATGAAAAACTCTAAGTCTTAAAAATATGACTCAACAAAACCAGGATACTGAAACATATAATGTTACACAATTCTTTGTTTTGTCATCGCACCGCAATCCATGACGTATTTAGTTCATGTGATAGTTTCAGCTGATTTTGCATTGTTTTTTTCTTTTAGGTCTTACAATCCTTTCTCTTTTTTTCTCTGTGTATCCTGGGACATTACTGACCTGTGATGGCCACGGATGGGGAGGAGGTGGTGGTTGTTGAGTCAGGGCTGGAGGTGAGCGTGTTGCAAGGGAGGGAGGGCTGCGCAGGGGAGGGGCTGGAAGTGCTCACTGTGGCACCATTTGCACCGTTCGGACTCGCACTGGTCCCTGGAGTCGCTGCTGCACCTCCTCCTGCTGCACCCGCCCCACCAGCGAGGAGCGGGTTCAGTTCAGATTGTTGGATAATCTTCACACCCTCAGGTTTAGTCCAGGACGACTCTCTGGTCCGGGCGTTGTAGAAATAGGCCTGTAAAAACACAAACATAAGGAGTGATGAAAATAGGAATGACATATGGAGTCATAGGATCAGAATTTCAAAAGGTCAGATTTCCCCACACACCAATTGTATAACAGCAACAAATCAATACCCACACTCATTATTATGCGAGGAGCTAAAACTGCAGAACACAATATTGAACAACACAGTAGCACTTACAGCAATTTACGACACATATAATTATACATGTAACTAGTTTCACACTAGACACATATGTCTATAGTGACAATCCTTAGTCCATTTAAGTTCATTTCGGAGGAATGCCACTTTAAATGTTATTGTCTCAAACTTTTAAGTAGCTCTTTTGACTGCTGTAGTTTATTGCAAGATTGTAATATTACAAGGAGCCAAAAGTATAATTTGTTATATCAGTATTTTGCACAACTTGGGTTTGATTTATGGTGGAGAACATTTAAATTCTCTCTTGTAACATGTAAGTGTATTGTACCTTTCCCTCTGGTGTCTTGTTCTCAACCCAAATCTCCTCATTTGGGTTGAGTGCAGGGGTCCCAGTAGAAGGTCCAGGTGGCATCCCAGGAGGAAAAACCATTCCAGGTGGAGGGGGCATATTCCCCATGGGAGGAAGAAACGGAGGTCTCTGCTGCTATCAGAAACAACCAACTGATTTCAGAACAGCAAATCACATAAATACAAAAGAGGTACTGCCCATTTATACTGGAGCAGAACTAACCTGTATGTGTGGAGGGGTTATGGGTGGTGGCAGGCCCCCTGGTGGAGGAATGGGGGGCATGTTCGGATCAAAGGGGGGTCTGGCAAAAGGGGTTCGTGGTGGGGGTCCTCGCATCATCCCAAATGGAGGTGGAGGTCTCAACAGAGGAGGAGGACCACGTAACACAGGGGCCTGAGCAGGGGCGGCGGCAGCAGGAGGAGTGGGGCTGCGGAACCGGGCCGCCTGCTGCGACATCCTGGTACCGTTTGGGGAACAGAAAACATTTGTCAGCAATGACTAAATTGAACTGATTATTGCTTGCAATAGAATTGTTGTTGTTTTAGAGTCATGCAAAATTAGAACATAGGAAATAAGGTAAAAAATAAAGGCTATTTAAAAGGGCAATGAAAACAGACGATTGAACATGCATGTTTGTTTGAACATGCATGAGGTGATATTTTTATAAACCATTCATACTATTTTATGCTGCTGATAGCCTGGATCCGAGTACAATATCTTATTTCTGTGTATGACAAAAGACTGGCAAATTAATTCTGATTCTGCACCTTTTGTTTAATTTTAGGGCATTTCAGCTTTTGTCAACATCACTAGTTCCTAATAAGAAACACGTTTCTTGTCCATTAAATGATTAACGTTAGTCTGGCAAAGTACAAGACGGTAGCAGTACTTAGAATAAGAGTTCAACGCCGGTCTTTTTATTGTTGATAATGCTTTGCTAGCAGATTGAAAAGCTGTTATTGTGGTTAGCTGCATGTGTTGCAGGACAGTGATGAACCTTTTTGGATTATTAAAACGCCCTTACAATCCAATGAAGAAATATGATCATTACTAATTACTAATCAGTTGCACCTTTGATTTTATACAAAGAGATCACTTATGCCAATTATTTTGTTAGTGTAAACATGAAACTGCCTCAAAATAAGTCCACGTCACGTCGCGGCGTCGGGTGTTGTCTGTCTACCAATGTCTGCCCTAAAATAAACCTGCAGCAAATAAAGCTGCGACTAAATTATGCGGCTATATGAACATTAACGAGCCCTAAAAATGCAAATGCATCAAAACGGTGCAGCAAGGCAAACGCGCAATACCATGACAAACAGCACTGCAACCACGTTATGACTACAAATGAACGTAGCATCGCTGTGCTAGTGTGGTTTTGTAGCATTTTGTACAGCGTAACAGCGCCAAGCAAGAAGATACTCTTCATAAGAGAAGTTGATCACAAAACAAAAAAGACGAGATGTTTGCCTAAATGTCGCAGATGTTTATCAAGTGCCACGAGTGAAATGTTGAGGCGAGCGATTGGAAATCACTTGAGCTAACGAGTTAGCATGGCTAGGTCCACAAGTTAAGGGGCTGTTTAGCTTCTAATGAAATCAAGAAGAGCTCTTATTCAGATGATATGGTAATATTATTTGTTTGTAGATAATGCACTAAGTCTGAATAAATTTGAGCCCTTAAAAACTTTATTCTGACCTGTTGTCGTTGAACCCAATAGTATCGTTCTCTGCCTGGTCCGCCATTACAGAAACTTGCAACGGATTTTCTTCCTGGAAACGCCCCTGAACCATTTTGCGTGTGTCCATTGGCTGAAAGTCATGTCAATCAAAAAAATACCCTTCATGATTGGACAATATTCGAGCATCCCCCGTGTTCTTCCGTCCACTCACCACGATGCCTTTGTTCGTCTTACAGAAGGCGTTTTTGATAGATTTTATTTTTATGTATTATTAAGATAAATAAATAAATAATAATATACATATATATATATATATATGTGTATATATGTGTATATATATATATGCATATATACATATGTGTGTGTGTGTGTGTGTGTGTGTGTGTGTGTATATATATGCATGTGTATATATATATGTATGTATGTATATGTATGTATGTATATGTATGTGTGTGTGTGTATGTGTGTATATCGCTATATATATATTTCATTAGCAAAATTGTCTCGGACACATTTTATAAAGAACACAATTTCAACAATATTACATTTTAATTTTAAAATCTATATAATGTAATTCTCATAGTTACTCAATAGAAAGTGGAGCCCTGTCTGGTTGCGGAGAGAACATGATTTCTCATCATACTAAATAAAATTCTGTGTCTTAAATGAATCAAGGTCCCTTTTTCCTTTTTTCGTCTTAATTTTTTTTATTTAGCCCATAACTTAAAATGTATAGAAAGTCCTGACTCTTTTTAAGAAATTCTGATCGATTCTGGTTGATTATTTGCCAAACACCGAATGGACATCACGCTGATGCAGAAGTAGAAGGTTTTGAAAATGAGGACAATTAGAGACATTTTTACTTTTCACACTGAACCTTTCACACATACCGTAATTTAAATTATAGAATATTATGATAGATAGTTGCTTATAACATATTTGGTGTTTCATACAGACATTTTTCAGACAATAATATTGTGAAATATTCACCCTGGTTTTAACACACGGCTTTTGTGTGGGTCGACTCACTCAACTGTTAAGCGTACTATCCATATGCTATCCATATACTATACACTATACTAGCCATATACTATACCATCCCTATACTATACCCAATATAAATTAAATGTCAATGATATTCCTAGATGGTGAGATTGTTTTTTTTGGTAATATAAGATAAGATGACCTTTAGTTGTCCCACAATGGAGAAGTTACAGTGTTGCAACACAGATCAGGCACAGAAGTATAATAATAAAATCAGATTGCTTAAAAAATTACACTCTTATTTTCAGCAGTTATATGGACAGAAAAATGTTGCTCCAGGGATGATTGACATTATGTGACAGCATTGCACATGATTATAAAAGCTGAATGACACGTTCAGGACTAACAGTGTTTGTTGTAAAGTCTGACAGCAGCAGGAAGGAAAGACCTGCGAAACCTCTCCTTCACACAGTGAGGGTGGATCAGTCTGTGACTAAAGCTGCTCTCCAGAGCAGACAGAGTGTCCTGCAGGGGGTGAGACTCATGGTTCAGCATTATAACAAAAACAAAGGAAGCCCTCGGTTTATGGGTGAGTTTGGACCACTCCCTTGTCATCCAGAAAAAGATTTGTGGATGTGTTGCTCCTGGCCAGGCTCTAGAAATCCTCTGACGGCGGATGTGCATCCAGATTATGGAGAAATTAAGAGGCTTCCTCACAACTCCTAAATTTTGGTAAGAATACAGTAACTTCAGCAGATCTGAAAGAAAAAAAAAAAGTATAGGAATATAGGGTAGGGTATGAATGCATGTTTGCTTTTTGAAAATAGATTTACATTGTAGTTAACAATGGATCTAGTGTGCCAAATATTTCATAGATTGTGCGGATGGATAAGGCAGAAGCTTTTCAGTATGCATTATCATTCAATATTATTACTATTCACGGTTGTAGGTTTTAGCAGTTTAACTCCTTAAACTTCCAACATCCTCATTTATTTCCTCTTGTCAACATCTGATGCATTTGAAATCTGATTTTCCTTTGTGCATAACTTGCTATAATTTGTAGCTGAAGTAAACCTGACAATATAGGCCAAAACTACAACGTGTCAGCTACGTAAAGAGCCCAGTCATTTGTTTATACACCAAGGGGTTTGATATAAGTCAGGCGTTAATTTTCATGTAGATTTGCTTTGACATTTCATTCAGAAAATCCTTTTCTTTTCTTTATTGGAGTAACATTGCACTTCATTTGGCATAATTATATACATTTCTAATGCTGAACCAGCCCTGTACAGATTTCTTCAGCTGTGTGTGTGGGACCATGCCATTACCTTTCTCTGTGGACATTGTGGTTGGATCAATAAATGTTTCCTCAGCCATGACCAGAGCTGGAGTGCAATGGCAGGGAGGCTGCTACTCAAACATGGGTGTGGTCACAGTAGACCACCATGACAGTTCATGTGAAAGGTAGGGCTCACAATAGTGGGTTGGCAATGACTGTATGACTGAACCTCCCCAGGCTGGATCTGATTTTGGGCTGGAGGTAGCAGCTCTTGTCCCCTTGTGGTGGAATAGTCTTCTTTCTTGGTCACATGGCTGTCTCACTCTGAGCTTGTAATGGCTTGGACTGTGCCCCATTTCTTCCCATGTTTAGCTAACGGTTCTAGCTGATAATACTTAATATTCCTCAATCCAAGGGGTTTCAGATTCAAGATAATCACTATGGCAACAGTCCTAACTTAACAATTTAAAACAAAATATATCTTTTGAAAGGTAACAAAAAAAAAGTCCTCAGAATACAACAGGAAACAATGACTATTCTGCTTTCTGTTGTATGCAACATTTGAGGACTTTTTTTCTAATAATATTTAGTTTTGTAATTTACACAAAGTTAATTTTTCAAAAGGCGCACATCTACAAAAACTGGAAAACGTAGGTAAAGTTGCAATTTAATTCAATTGAATGTAGACTGAAATACAGAAAATATAAGGGTACAATCAAAAGAAAATTCACTGAATTATGTTATGAACATAATACAAGTTGACTAATAAAATATTAAACTAATAGCTATGAATCATCCTTCTGAGAGTAACAAAATAAAGATTTGGTCATTTTGGAGTACAGAGCCTGAGAAAAAGACAACAGGCTCTGCTTCAGCTGTTTCCACATCAAACAGAAAAAAAACATCATGTTCACAAGTTTTCACACACACACATACATACGCACACAGTCACACACGCGCACACTCACTCGAACAAAGCCATTTGAAACTCTGCCATATCTTCACTTCTATATGTGACCTTACAATGAAACTTAAAAACTCTTTAATAGTAAAATAATACTACAAGAGGCGGGGCAAAAATGGACTTCGCAGCTCAGCCTCTAAACAAGGCTCAGCACTTGCAAGCTTTACTCTGCCCTCTACTGGAGGACAGGCGCATGGCTCTACACTGTTCAAAACGCACTGCATTTCTGTGTATCCAGTAAATGGCTTACTTGAGGAAAATCATTTTGTTCAATAATAGAAAAGATATAAGTGTTTCATATTACAGTGTAAAATTAAGGCAGTGAAGCCATTTGGAGCCCACCTCACTCATGTACAGCCCTGGTACCAACACTGGTGATGCACTGATTTGTTATACTGTAGAAAATTATTAATTAACTAAAAGACTGGTCAGCAAGACAACACTTCCATGATCTCCAAATTCATGCCGGCGAAACCATGGATGCAAACAACTTGTGCCGCTTACCGATGGAGCAGGAGTAAAGTAACATGCAAGGTTGAGTCCGAGTCCCACAACTCTTCAGTGGTCCACTCTCAAAAACTACAAACATGTCCGACACTCATCCATCCACTCACTCACTCACTCACTCACTCATCGGTTTTACTTTTATTTTCCAAAGTTGCCAAAGTTAGCAAAGGCATCTTGTTTGGGTGGGACTACGGCTGGAGAAATGGAGTGTGCTAGGCCCATCGCCGGGACGCCCATCATCACCGGAGCGCCCATTCCCAAATTCATATTCATGTTCATTCCCATCATGCTTTGGTTCACAGAGATCCCGGGCATCCCCATAGAGCCTGCGTTCATCCCTGTTGTCATGGTTCCAGGCATTCCGGTTGTCATGGGTGCAGAGGTGGGCATTCCAAAGCCCATAGAGTTGGGTCCTGGTCTGATGGGCGTCACGTGAGGGGGAGAGCTGAGGTTCAGTCCTCCGAAGTTCTGGGCCAATAGGTTCACAGGAGGCACACCTATAAAACACGCAGAGGACAGACGTTATTTCACATAGAATTGAACATCGCACTTGTTTATGAAGTCCAGAAACATACGCTACGTTCCAGTCGTCCTCAGAGGTCGGAATATGGAACTCGGAGTGACATTTTCTTCAAGTTCCTGTGTTACAGTTGTCTAGTCAAACAATTACAGTAACGCCTTAATTAAGTAATAGAAACTAGGCGCTCAAATCAGCCAAAAGGCAGGCCTGGAGTAGATTTATCGACCCGGACATTGTTATTACAGTTTAGTTCACAAACAATATTTAGAGTGAATTTTGGCTTTTGTTTACATTAGCTCTGTGTTGACATTAGCAGTACAACTGTGCATTTAGAACTGCAGAAGCTCAGAGGCTGTGCAGAGCAGATTCACAGAAGCGGGTGGACAGTAGAGTGAAAAAACATTTCATGGCCCAACTTAATTTACTACACTTACACTAATGAAGCTGTCCGGTGTTTATTTTCTCCCAAACAGACTCTGAAATTTTCTTTGAGATTTCAAGAAGGAATTCTAAATTGGAAGCACTGTTCCCTCTCAGAAAAATAGAGAATCTATGCTGCACATTAGAGAGAAAGAGAGCGCTGCTACACACATGCACCTGAATGTGCCTGATGATTAACAGTGTTTCAAAGCACTGGAAAGCTCTGGAAACGGCTTGGATGTTCTGCATACCATAAGCATTTAGCCAGTCTATATTTTGGGTCAATCCGCCTCTTATTCACAGAGTTATGAGCACAAACGGCTGATGAACTAAAACGTCTCTAGATTTAATATGTGAATAACGGCATATTTCCATCTACATTTCAGTTGAATTATTTTAGAAGCAACATAAACATGAGGCCAGTTGTCCAGACAGAAGGTTCAGGCCTTGAGGCTGTGCAGCTCACAGAGGCTCAGTGCACTGGAGAACAGGTCTGAGAGCACAAAGAGCACAGAGACCGCAGAGGCTGGAGCTCCACTGAGAAACACTCATCAGCTGCATGTGAACAACAGAGTTCTTATAATAAACAAGGGTCCTGTTTCAATCTTGGACAGAAGTAGCCTGCAATCATAATGTATGATTAAAGGTGTACTATGTAACTTTTGTGTGGAGGGTCCGCCACCTGCTTATCACATCATCATGAAATTTACTACTGTTGATCTAAAATACCCCAGATTACACTAAATGACAAATCTTAAATTCTGAATTCTGTCCAGGGATGCTTCATTAATAAACTAATGCCAGCAAAGGCCTTGGCAAAATTCCCCAATATTAGACTATGTGTTTCTGCGGGTGAGAGCGGAGGGCAGTTAGACATCTTCCCTAGGGCACCAAAAGAGCTAAGGGCAGAACTTAGTGACACAGGTGTGGCCACATTGTGCTCGCCTGTTTCTTGCAGTGGCCCAAGGGACTGCTCAGGGAGTTTGTGTGTTTGCTCTGACACATTGGAAACAGTTTTTTGGATCAGATTTGTTGGAAAAGGTTGTGTTTATTTGTCTCGCAGCATGTTATAGTCACTTTCTGAATTGAGATATGAGTGCAGTTGCCTGCCTAAGCCAACCCTCAGACCCGGGCCGTGTACCTTGCTGCTGTATGATGTTGTTGAGAGTAGGCGGGGTCTTGTTGGGATTGAGACCAGCTGCTAAAAAGTCCAGGCTGATGTTGACTGAGGGATCAGACCACGTTGAACCCAAAGCTTTCTGCTGTTGTCCCATTGGCTGCTGCGGCATCATGCTCCCTAAACTCTGCAGAACAGACAAAACAGACGCAATGAGCACGTCTGAAAAGGCTGCATTCACAACACATTGCAACATTTTACAAACTTAAGTACTTACTGAAACCAAATCTGACATAATGTCTTCTCTGTCAGGCAAAATGAACAAACGAATGATCAAATTGCTTTTTTACCATAGTATGTTCAAGACAGGTTTTGGAAACGCTTTAAAATTAACTACTTAATAATGCACAAACAAAGACTTAATTAATAATGAACAAATAGTTCAACTTAATCAAGGAGTTAGGGTATTAATTAAGTAGTTACTAAGCCTGTATCGTTCTTAATAAACTATTTGTTCATTGGAGGTTAAGTATTTGTTGATGTTTTTACAATTTGTGGATCCAGTCCCAAACAAAAAATGATAAAAGGTCCAACAGATGTACATTTTCAGTTTGTTTATTTCTGTGAATTGCCCACAAGAGTTAATATGTAGGCAGGTATTGTAGGTATGGAAGTCTTAACCATGAGCTGTACCTGCTGCGAGCGGGACAGGGGCATGCTGGGCAGAGCACCGGGCGCTGCACCCCCCAAAGAGAAAGTGAGGCTCTGGGACGCGCTCAGAGTGGCGTGAGGCGTCTGCACCGCGTGGCTGAGGCCGCTCATGAGGTCAAAGAGTTCGGCTGAAGGAGGGACGGGGCTCTGGGGCGGGGCAGAGGTGGGTGTGCTGGAGCCAAACAGGTCCTTTGTTGGCCCGCACGTCGAGGTGGGGGGGTTAGAGAAGGCACTCCAGTCCCCAAACTCTCCGTTTCCAGTGGAAGAAGCAGCTGAAAATAAAAGACAGCTCCACTTCATAAGTTTAGTTTATGACGTTTGAAGTCATCTGAATCCATACACATAACACACTGCATTGATGACTGAGCAGTTAATTCAACATGACCGTGTAAAGTCGACAAAGCATCATTATCTAACTGTTTAAAACCTTGTGTACCTGTGGAGGTTGGGAGGCTGGCGGAAGCTGCAGGGGAGGAGAAATCTGCAAAACCACCAATGAGGTCCGGACTCGCACCTTTGAGAAAAAGGAAAACAAAATAAAAACGTGATCTAAAAGCTGTCTTTAAAACACATCTTCCGCCTTCAGATGATGCACCGTGAACATATTCATTGAGCCAGTTACCTGTGGTGCTCTTGGATGACGGGTCGATCTCTAACAAGTCGGCGAGACCACTGCTGGAGGACGGTTTACCTGAAGACTGGAGAGTGACAGATCAGTCATTAAACCTGCTGTAAACATGTCTTTGAATGTTATCCTATTAGAGACCCTTAAAATGCTACCCCATCAAAATGTTTCTAAATCTGGAGGCAACTGGAGGATAAATTAAGTTAGGCCAGAACAAATTTTCAATGATTAACTGATTTGAACAGTAAGAATGGGACAAGATCTCGTGCCACAAAAGAGCAAGATTTCTTTTTCAGACCAAAATATAGTTAAGCGCTGGTGAGTAATTATATACATAAAAAATTGTGGGGCAAAATGTATTTATATATAATGTCTCGTAGAACCAATATCGTGTCTCGTCACACCCCTAATTTTAAGTATTAAAAACAGAATGTCCGGGGTAGAAATTACAGTCAATTTGTTTTTCTTTTACAAACGACTAAAGTTGTTTTTGAGCTTGTTTTTGAAATGTACTATTTCTGATGAGGAATTTAACTGTTGTAGGGTACATTTTTGTACGCATTATTACAGTAAAATGTTAAATTTATTTAGTTCATGTTTGTGGCAGAGTTTTTCTTCCATGGCTAATCCCAACTTCTTCACTGACATCACATTATGTTCCACTTCATCTGCACCTCCAGTATTTCGACTGCATTTGCTTGCACAGGCTCCGTCTCTCTGCTGTACCTTCTCGTCCGGGCTCCTGTCCCCGGTGTAGTGCGCGGCGGCTCCCAGGTCCAGGCTCTTGTTGCTGGAGCCCCCGCTGCGTTTGCGCGTGGTGGTGGTCGTCGTCTCTGTGGCCTGTGTGATCTGAATGCTTTTTGTGGTCACCGTCTCCTCTTCGTCTTTGAACTCCAGCGTGTCCTGCCGGCCGTTTCGCGAGGCCCGGTCCTCCTCGTTGTCACTATGGCAACAGGGAGATGATGCAGTAGAGGCAGCAATGCAGAGGATTCTTTTTTTAATTTATTATAGGACAGTTTCTGTGCAGTGAATGGAGAGTATGATCAGTCATAACATCACATCGCCTTATCCACAAAACCTGTCTGACCACTTCAACGTAGCCAGAAAAAACAAATGGGGACATTCAGGAACATCTAGTAACCAAAACTTTGCAGCTATAATTGCTGATAAAAATGGCGATCATACTGCACATTTAACAACACTTTAGCTAAACATAGATGAACATATTTTTTTACGTGGAGTGCTTAGAACAGCGCTGCTCTCAAGTTATTTGCTCTTCGCAGCGCAAAGTAACACATTTTAGCACAGCTGACCATAACAAAACCACACGTGAGGTGGTGAGGAGACAGTAGTTTGTCATCTTTGCTGATCTAAAATGAGTGAGTACACGTCCATACATTTGCAATACTAGACTCATTCACATGGCATGAAAAAATAGTGACCGTTTTTGACCACCGTTCTATCAAAAGGAGTAACTCATGACTAGTTCAGTAATGTTTCCACATCAGCTTCTCAGATTAGACCAGCCAAAAGTCCCAAAAGGTCTTACCTGATTCGGTCCGGGGAGTCGTCTCTCTCCTTCTTCCTGAACTTGTTGAGCGTGTCGTCGATGGTGCTGCCGATCTTGTCGCTGATCTCGCCGAGCTTTTCGCTGAAGGGAAACCCGCCTTTGCCTTTGTCCCAGTCCTCGTCCCACTTTGTACGGTCCAACTCTGTGGCTGTGAGGAGGAGCGCAGGAAAGAACATGGAGCAATGAGGTAAACAGTATTGTCTGTTTCTATTACTACTCTCTATCTGCGCTTCAAGATTTTAAAAAAAGAATGCCACAATTCTACTGCACAGTATCTCAAAACAAAAACATTTAAAGAGCTCACAGTTCTTGAAGCCGTTTCCTCCTCCGCCCATGCTGTCCGAGGAAACTCCTATATATTTGTCTTTATTCTTCTTGGCTTTCTTCCGCTCTTCCCTGAGCCGGTCGTCGTCCTGAATGAACTCCACCATCTCCTTCACCTTCTGCCGCACGTTAATGCCTTGATCTTTACCGTTCTCGTCTACGCAAACCCAAAACATATATATTTATACTCCCAACAACAGCAGCTGGTGAAATGTAAGTGTAGCGTCATGTTTGTTCAACTTGTACCAATAAAGTTGTAGTTTTCTAGAGAGCGCAGGTCATAGATGTGTTCTCTGGAACTGGTCACAACTCTCTCTGACCCATTTCGGATTAAATAGGCCAACAGCAGCAAAGCCTGGAGATTAACACATACAATTAGAGCAAGGAAATATAAACATGTCAATACACATCAAAGCATGATTCATGTTTTGACTTGAACATACCAGCATTGTGCCAAATACAAAGTAAATATTCCTCACCTTGTAAACTCGTCTCCAGTTTTTCTTGTTGTCCTTGAGCATTCGGGACCAGAGCATGTTCATGACTTCAGGAAACTGCTCGTACATAAAGGTAGATCTGCAAAAGAGGAGAGGTGCCACATGAGAAGGAAACACAAAACAATGTAATAGTAGCATTGATGCACTGGTGCTTTATTTTGATCATGTTTATTTGTTTCATTTCTTCCGGTTAAAATATCATTTGCACGTACTTTGCTATTTCTCCCATCAGCTGTCCAGAGGGTCCCCAGGGGTCGTCGTTGGTCGCCTCTCGCACTTTCGACTCGATTTCAGAGTAGTTCATCACCACATTGGTGCTGTGGAAATAATCAGAAAATATTAATTATTGTCACTTAGAGGTTTTACGTTTTTGAACAGAGAATGTGAAAAATTTGGCATTTTGAAATGAAAAAGAAAGTCAAAAGGTTTAACAAATATAGACTAAAAAGACCTTACAAGACGAGATAGGCAATATATCAACATAACATTTTAATCAAATATATATGTAACATTTGTACAGTTACCTAAAACATATTTCGATGTTGTGTCGAAATGCGTAGTCTGTCCAAGTAGATTTCATTTTGGCCGCCATTTTATGATCTACTTTGCAAGTCATTTTCCTGAACTTATTTTTAATGTTAATATCTGAATTTTTGTTTTTTGTTTTTAACTTTTGAGTGTCATGTGTTGTGAGTCAGCTGACAGGATACATTATGTAAGAACAAACCTCATGTATGATCACGAGCAGAGAGCCTTGAATAATGAATGAAAGCTTTTACAGAGTTGGCCTTCACAAACACAAACGGCAGCGCAATTTTGTCTCAACCAAGAATGTCTTTAGTCAGCTCCAGAAAGATGAGATATCTTTCAAATTGATTGGGAGGCTGCACAATGCACGATTAATTGATATTGCACCGTTATTAAATGAGGGTGGGTATTGCCTCACGATACACTTTGTATCAGGGTCGACAAAACAAGATACTATATTCCCATTATACGATATATGTCTAGATACATATATCCCTTAAAACCGGTGTTTAAGTTAACGAATTATTATAATTTTTTTAAATATTATATAGAATTTAAAAATGCATTCTATATACAGATTTGTCGTCAATTCTAGAGAAAAACTATACCTTATACAAAAAAAGAGCTGGAAAAATCTCTTTGTGAACCTGAAAACCTGGCACAAGAAAGAGCTAATCTAAACCTACAACCCAACTAAGTTAAAATCTTATGACCAGGGTTTTGTATCAAACAGCACCAACCTGAGATTCAAGATCTGGATTACAAAAAGGTATAACATTGATAAACATGTTATCAGATCCTAAAAGATAATCACATGAATAGCTTTGACATGATGAAGGAATCTTTTGACTTGGAAAAACGGCACTTATAGAGTATGGAGGAGCAGCGGCTCTACTCCGAGCTCCTCCCGTGTGACTGAGCTCCTCACCCTATCTCTAAGGGAGCGCCCAGCCACCCTGCGGAGGAAACTCATTTCGACCGCTTGTATCCGCGATCTTGTCCTTTCGGTCACTACCCAAAGCTCATGACCATAGGTGAGGGCAGGAACGTAGATTGACCGATAAATCGAGAGCTTTGTCTTTCGACTCAGCTCCTTCTTCACCACAACAGTCACTGCGGACCGCTGCACTGATCCGCCTGTCAATCTCACGCTCCATCCTTCCCTCACTCGTGAACAAGATCCACGAGATACTTACTTCCACTTGGGGCGAGGACTCCCACCCACCCGGAGAGGGCAAGCCACCTTTTTCCGGTTGAGAGCCATGGCCTCAGATTTGGAGGTGCTGATTCTCATCCCAGCTGCTTCACACTCGGCTGCAAACCGTCCCAGTGCATGTTGCAGGTCCAGGTTTGATGGAGCCATCAGACAACATCGTCTGCAAACAGCAGAGATGAGATCCTGTGGTGCCCAAACCAGACACCCTCCGACCCCTGACTGCGCCTAGAAATTCTGTCCTTAAAACAATGAAACAATGAACAGAACCAGTGACAAAGGGCAGCCCTGGCGGAGTCCAACACGCACTGGGAACAGGTCTGACTTACTGCCGGCAATGCGAACACAGCTCCTGCTCCGGTCATACAGGGACCGGACGCCCTGAGGTTGAATCTTAAACCTCCATTACAATTTAAGGAAGGATTCTCTTTTTTAACAAAGATTGCTTCCTTAACTCCTCTTTCAAACCATATTTTCTCCCTGCTCAGAATCTCCACCTCACTGTCTTCAATAGAGTGGTTTGTGGCTTTAAGATGAAGATGTACAGCGCTCTGGGGTCCTGAACTTGCGTGTCTTCTGTGCTGATAAAGCCTCTTATGAAGTGGCTGTTTAGTCTCCCCTATGTAACGCTTTTTACAGCTTTCTTCACTGCATTGGATAGAATACACTACATTGCTCTGTTTTTGTGTCGGCATCTTGTCCTTAGGGTGAACCAGTTTGTGTCTTAAAGTGTTGCCCGGTTTGAAATAAACAGGGACTTTGTGTTGTCTAAAAATTCTATGCAGTTTTTCTGCCAGTCCTAAGACATTCCCTTTTGTCCTGATTTTTGGTTCTCTTCACTTTGTTCAGAGCCCAAGTCGGGTATCCAGAGAGAGCAGTTCGGACGTGTTTTTCCTCTTTCCTCTTGCCCTCTGAGCTGTTGGGCACCTCTTGTGCTCAGTGTTGTTGTGTTCTGATCACTCCCAGCTTATGCTGTAATGGGTGGTTAGAGCCAAAGAGCAGGTACTGATCCGTGTGTGTGGGTTTCCTATATACTTCTGTCTGATTACACCGACACAGCACTTATAGAGGTTCTTACAAATAAGGAGTTATTATACTCAAGAAATTATACAAAGCAATGACCATTATAATCCGCTGACTGAAATCTTTATCAAGGGATAAAAATCTGAACTTTCAAGGTTGAATAATACCCAAATTTTATCAATGCATTAATAATCTGGACAGCCATTCTACTAAATATATAAAAAATTAATATGAAAGGGAAGGTAACTTTATTTTGACGGATGAGGAGTAGGAAAACCCCAGTGGAGGACCACAAAATCACATGTTTTGAGGGAATTTTGTTGGAAAAATGTTCCACGTTTAAAGTGCTCATTATTCACAAGGACATTCTGACTGTTGGAGAAACTGTGGCATTAGGAGACAAACCATTATCACGTGTTTGGGACTATCCTCTTTGCTCACACAAACTTATCCAATAATCAAAGACTGGACTGAAATGATAACTGACATATTGACAAATGGAAAAGAAAACTACATTCGGACTTGATTTGAAAATGTATTTGACAGACTTTGGATCAGGTGGGTCTTTTTTGGTTTGAATGTGCCATTATATATGTATATATACACAATGGCACACATACACATATATCTATAATTTATTTTTTTCAATAAATGTTATGTGCTACTATGTTCTTTGAGTCTGTTTTCGCTTTCGGCTCGTGTTCTATGTTCTGTGTTTGTGTTTATTTCTCAAAAAGATGAAAAAGAAAATGCAGAGGAATTTAATGTTCACAATATCTTATATATCATAATACAATTGTCTTATGAATAAGTAACTTTTTCAGCTCAGCAGATTCAGCCTAAATGCAGCAGGATTCAGCAGGTTAATAAGTGTAGAACTCAGCAATTTATAATGAATTGAAGTTGTTTAAAAGTATCACAAGACGCATATTGAAAAGAAGTCTGTAGATACTAGGAGTACAGTCCTACGTGAGAAATACTTAGAAATAATACAAAATAAAATGAGGTATTCCTATATTATAGTAAAATGAATCAGAAATGTGCTAAAACCTGCCTCGGTATTGCACAAAACAATGTAATAACATTAAACAGTCACTTTTTACCCTTGTTTGACAGTTACACAGCAAGTTTAATACAAAAGACATTCGATGAAATAGACCTGAAGTTGTCACCTTAAGAAGGGCATGAATTACAAAACCAAATCAACTTCCTGCTCATGTGGTTTTGAATTGCATCAAAAACAGTTCCACCTTTCACTATCCTTTTACAGTCCTCGTCACTCTCAGGCTCTGCTGCTGCTGTGACTGGCGTCTTATCCAGTGTCTCTCCTGTTTTTATCCATTACTGATTTATTCTTATGCAGCTGTCCCTCTCCTCGGCTAAGTGCCGTGAAGAAACAACTCTTTAAAGTATTTCAAGTCGGACTGCGCTACAGAAAAGATCACACTCTCCAGCGATGAAGCGTTTGGACTCAAATCATTGGTGTCCACAGCCACAGCACTCACAAATATCAATACAGTTCACTCTATAGTTAGAATGTCCTTTTAAAATCATGCATATTTTTCTGTTGAATCCATTTCCTCTATCCTGTCCCATTCAATATTCACATTTGGCCCCCATCAGAGAGTGATGCTTTTTTTAAACACTTATTTATCATTTTTTAGTAAAGCCTTTTTATTTCAATTATCCAACTTATTTAAAACAGCAAATCCAATTAGATAGAGTACATTACATGAGGAAAGTGTTGAAGAACGTTGCAAGAGCGTTACATAGGTAAACAGCCACTATCAACACAGAAGACATGCTAATTCAGGACCACAGAGCACCGTGCATCTTCATCTTAAAGCCACAAACCACTCTTATAAAGACAGTGAGGTGAAGAATCTAAGCAGGAGAAGAGATGATTTGAAAGAGGAGTTAAGGAGGCCCTTTTTCTTTAAATGGAGGTTGTATACAATAGTGTTCTGAAGCAGTGGAGAACACTGAGAAGCACTGGTCATTCTGATGCTAATCAGGTACTTGGTAAAGACAGTCAGTTTACAATAGGATTTTGTGGCTCATTACAGGCCAGTTAGGATACAAAGAAGAGTAGTATGAAGTTAAACCATAAATACCCTTTATAAGGAGGTCCCGCCCGGTGGGCAGGGCCTACTCAGAGTAGAATAAATATCTGAGTTCTCAGATTAGATCTGCAGATTGAGAATGACTCTTGGATGAGATTCGAAACATCCAGATTACTACAACAGAGACTTTTTCTACAAGGCATTTCCAATTGAAAAAAGAGAATCCTTCCTTAAGTCATATGGAGGTTTAAGATTCAACCTTCCCCTTGTTTATAATGGTTTGCTGAAACCCCGAAGATGCCAGAGGCATCCAGATACTAATCAGGTGCCCAGGGAAGAGGGAGCCAATGGCAGGTCACAATAGGATGCAGATGGCCCATCTCAGTTAAGTTTCAATGGTCCATTATCAGGAGGTCCCGCCCTGTGGGCAGGCTTTCACAGAGTAGGATGTTTTTTCTAAAACAGAGTCCAGATGACTAGAACTGAATCTTTTTCTACAATGGAACATCTCCTGGACAAATGAGGGATGACACCGACATTTCCGATTGAAATGATCCAATTCTTGATTTCATGCCAAAGCGGTGCGATTTACTACAGCAATTATTATTGCCACTTTGCAAGGTACCATCATTGCAACAGCACCTTATATATTCACTATTTAGCCAGTGACTTGGGTGGGAACTGGGGTTAGAGTTAAACCAGTTTGTTGTCTGTTGTTACTGTACCACAGAACAGAGGCTTATAGCTGTAATTAGGCCACAGTTGTGTGAGCTGCTGCTGATGCTAAACCATGAAGGCCTCACAGTGGTGGGCAGTTCTCTGGGCGGTGGTCTTGTGTGGGCAGGAGTTCAAGTCCAAATCTTAACATGTTCACGTCCCATTGCAGGACACAGACAGAGCAGATCACGGAGTGTGTCCTCGAGTGACGCGCATCCTGCAGCGGGACGGGCGTGGGTCCACAGCACAAACAAGACAGGTCCAGACCCAGACTCGTGTTAGCCATGCTAACGACACACGCTTACGATTGTGTTGGGTCAGCCTGTGTTCTTGTTGCCATTTGGTTTCTACATCACACACGACACACGACCACAGCACAAAGCATCATGTTCACAGTTATTCATCACGGCAGGAGTAAGAGGAACCTGGCCAGCAGCCAGCTAAGGTTAGTGAAGCTAACAGAGTGGGCCGTGTCCTCTGTGTCAGCGTGAAAGCTGCTGATGCTGCTCTGCTAAAGCCCGTGGAAGGTTGCTAAAGCCCCATAAGCCCCCAGGAGCCCCGAGGGCCCGCATGAGCCCGGTTAGCGGAGAAGCCCCTTCACATTAGCGGTTAGCGGGGCAGCACCTGCAGCAGCACCTGCTCCTCCTCTTCGGTACTCACGCTTTGTCCACCAGCTCTCGGACTTTCCACATATTGAGCATCTCAGTGCGTCGTCCCGGGCCGCCGCCTCAAAAAGGTGTCGCCCTGCGCCTCTACGGCTCCGGCGCAGATGAGCACAGTCCTGAGCCGAGTCCCGGTGAGCTGAAGCAGCCGCTGCGGTGAATGGACCCGGCCCCTGTTACCACGGAAACGCCGTCCTCCCTACGTCACAAGCACGCACTGATGCGGCCTGCGCGCGAGTAAAGCAAGAGGGCGCAGTTTTTACGGTAAACAGGAGGCTATACAAGCTTGTGGGAGGCAGTACATTTTTCTAAAGCTACGGGCATTCATTTTTATTCAAAATGATTATTGGAAGGGGGGAAAAAAGGGCACCGCCTCGAGGGAAATAGGCACTGCAACTCCTGTAGTATTGGTCAAATTTATGCTAAACATTAAACTGGTTCTGTAAAACCCGTCAGTACTGTAACTTCTGATCAACTCCACCCTTTGAATTGGGGGTTAAACGTCAAATAAAAAAATCCAACTCTTGCCTGTATGTGTTTTCTCTCTTGGAGATATTGTAGTTTAGATTTGCATGTAATTCCCCATTTTTCCGCTAGATGGCTCCCCAAGCACATTTTCTATGAATTTGTCATGTGAATGAACAAGGCGTGAGTTCTTCTGTGCGACTCTGGTGCCACCCCAAAACTCATCATGGCAATTTTGATTAGAACAACAAGAAAGTTATTATTGTTCAGCCCAATGAGTCCAATTACACTATTCCAGAGAAGGCTTTTTGGTTAAGCATTAGACAGTCATATGTGTCAGGGTAGTACAAAGGCAGACAGAGTTCATGTATAAAAACATTTCTGTGTTGTTTTTGATTGTTTTCAAATGACTTTGTTTTCCCTCACATTGGAAGAGCCAAGTCTCTGTTGTAAATGAGCTCTTTAATCCCATGGGAATAACCTGCAAATAAAGCCTTTTAAAGCTTCTCGGATTCATGTTAGTTTGGAGAACACATGGTACATAGGGCCCCATTGTGTTCTGGAGCTTTAGTTTTATATTGAAATGTATGTAAGGTTTGATTTGCATTTGAAGAGTTAAGCAAGCCGTCTACTTTGACGAAATAAAAATATTATTCTAGTCCTTCTTGAGCAAATCCTATCATCTGAGATATCTGTTTTTGAAATTTGATTATTCAATTGTTCCTTGCCGTGTGCACTTTATTTATAAACATCTTGGATTAGGAATAAAAATACCAGCCACCAGAAATCCTGCCACAACAAGAAATTATAAGCGGTTAAATTGAAGAATATTCTTTCAAAACAGTTTTTTATTCATGGTATTATTGTTTCCTCATCCGTAAAGTTTGATTTTTTTTTTCATTAGTTTTGTTTGCGATTCACTCAGTGCCTCCTTGTGTGTCAGAGTGGTGTTGTTACAGTCTATACATCTTCACTTCATGTATTTCAGCGTTCACAGACAAGATACATGTCAGCTTTGAAGCTAGAAGTATAGCAGCAACTGTTATATGTCTCAGTCCAGAGTCCTTACTTCCTCTGATGGCATTTATTTTTGAATGGTCAGAAATCAGGGTTAAATGACTTGTTTTCTACATTGTTTTAATGCATGAACTATCCAGATATTTAAATCTTATTAAACCCAAACAGTGCATGCATCATATAGCCTGTACATGACATTTAATTCCTGTATTTTAAGTACACAGAGAGGTGCAGACAGAGGGGATTATCCAGCTGAGCGGAGGAGGAAGTGGCCAGAGCATGTGAAGTGTGTTTTTTCGTCGCTCCCTGGAGTCCAACCAGAGATCGCTTGGGAAAAAGACCCCGGAGTCCGCCCCAGGTCTGAGCAGCCGCCAAGAAAAGCAAAACCCAAAATAGAGCAGAGAAACAGAGGGATTTTAAACCTGTGATTCAAAGGCACAGGCACAAGGAGAGAGCGGCAGAGGGCGTGAGAGGATTCAGGGAAAACTCAGAAGAGCCAATTGGCCAAACGCAGAAATGTGGAAATACTGAGGTTATCATGTTGTCTTTAGATCTGGTTTAGTCCTGATAAAGACACGGTTTAGTTCTACTTTACATCTGGTATCTTTTTTGGTCATTGTTGATTTAGTCTTGCACCTGATCAGATCCGGCCTACAGTCCTGGTTTAGTCCTGCCTTGCCCAATAGCCTGTATATGTTTGTTTTAGTTATGTTTTCTTTTTAGTTCTGGGTTTGAGCCAGATTTGGTCCCAAATCACGGTCTTAGAGCTCTTGTAGACTTGGTTTAGACTTTACTCATGCTATTTTCTGGTTTTGATCTGGTTTAGTCTTAATTAATACCTGGTTTAGTTCAGACCTTGGAATAGTTCTGGTATTGTCCCGATGTATTGTCAAAAATTGTATACTGTGCGCCATGAATGTTTTTGGAGGTCTTGTGCTACAGTGTTTTTGTTTCATTTTAAATAGTGAAAAGAGAAATAAAGATATGTATGTGTATATACATATATATATATATATATATATATATATATATATATATATATATATATATATATATATATATATAACCAATACATACACACACACACACACACATACTCAGAGGTACTGATTAAACTAAAACTAGTATCAAAACTATAAATAAAATAATATAAAAAATTAAATAAAAAGAACAATACTGAAAAATCATATAAACAGCACAATATTGTACCTTTTCTGAATAGTTTTAGAATGGTCTTGGTCAGTATCAAAACACATGGTAATATTACACAAACTAATGACATTATATTGTCATAAAAGAGTACCAAGAAGGTTCCTTTAGTTTTGTACTCAAGTTTGAAATGTTAGCTACATAACAACATTAACAAAACATTCAGAATAATAGGCTAATAATTTCAATCCGGACTTGTGTGACCTGTGGGATGCGTATAGAGCCATGGGGTCTCGTATTGTAAATGGAAAATCAAAACATTCACACACAAACACAAACAGGGCTGATGAGGACCATATGCTGCAGACACGGGGATACTGCGAATTGGTAAGTTTATTTTCTCTTCTCTTGAATGAGGAGGAGTGGGCGAGATGCACAGGGGGGGACATGGGCTATGGGAAACTGCGGCAGGGGAAGTGTGGACAGGTCCAGTGTGTTAGGGAAAAGAGAGGGCGAGAAAGAGGAGAGGAGAGAGATGAGTGAGAAAGGAAGAGGAGGGAGAGTGAGAGAAAGAGGAGGTGGGGGACTTCCACTGGAATTACATATCGGGGCGTGCTCAGAAGTCATTAAGATATAGGATGTGTGTGGGGGTCATTGTACAGGTCAAATGTGATCCCTGGAAAGTATCAGAGGGAGGAGTATGAACAGAGGTGGCTCGAGTTAATATTATTCAAGTAAAAGCACAAAAAGGAGTGCCTCGGATCCCTTCCCCTTTTACCTCGTAAAAGTACAAAGTAGTGGTCGCGGGAAGGACTCAAGTTAGAGGAAAAAAATACTTTGGGAAACTACTCAGGAAAGGGTAAAGTCTGATTTATAATTTGACAGGAAAAAACATTCAACATGGTATTTTCAAAGAACTGACACAAAAATGAGAAAATCATATCTGGAGGATTTTGCCAGAAACACAAATGTTCAAATCTTTTTTAGTCAAGTAAGAGTACTGTTACTTTGAACTACATTAGTCAAGTAAGAGTGGAAAGTAAGTAGTAACTGAA
Source organism: Chaenogobius annularis (assembly GCA_015082035.1). Classification (NCBI taxonomy): domain Eukaryota; kingdom Metazoa; phylum Chordata; class Actinopteri; order Gobiiformes; family Gobiidae; genus Chaenogobius; species Chaenogobius annularis. Next base: position 900,597 of record BJKM01000122.1, on the reverse strand, counting down.
TACTACCCACCTCAATTCAAACTATTATCAATCCTATTCTGTCCATGTTTGCTGAAGTCTGATCAGACCCTTCTTCTGTTAGTGATTGTAAACAATAATCGTTTGTTGTTATTTTTCAACATTTCCCTATAACAAACTTGCTTTTGACAACAACTTGTTTTCAGTCGCTACACAACCCTCACAAATGACTTTCCCTCATTAGTTGTTTTTGTCTTGTCATTGTTTCATGTTTTCAGCTTTGTAAAGCATCGTTGCGTTACCATTAGGGGTGGACACTATATCCAAATGTAGATTGTATTGATGATGCTGTTTTGAAGATTTTCGAAATTTGAATATCGAGTACTGTATATCATTTGGCAAAAAATGTATAGACAAAGCTGGTTCAAATATGATGTTTTGGCCCTTTTTTGTGATTCATTTTACAGACATTTCACAATTGTCTTATCATTTAATTTTGGCTGGATTGATTGTCTTTTGCATATTGTTATTGGCATACTCACCCTGATAAGCGCTATATAAAACCAATGTATTATTAATTTTCTTCTGGAGTAGCAAGAACCTCATACTGTTTGCCATTCTGCATCAGTAGAGCGTTAACACCAAAACCACAAAATACGCTACATCCTCATTCTTCCATTTTGAATTTGACGGTACAATTCCATGATACAAAATTTAAAAAGTATTAGCAAGTACATTCAAATCACCAAAAACTCTTCGATGGAAATGTCTGGAATATACTGTATGTGCTAAATAATAAAACCACAATGCCCAATTTTCTTTTGTCTTGAGGCTAGTACCTTCCCTTTGCCAATCCTCTCCACCCACACCCTAACCTCGCAATTCATAGTTTACATATCTCTTGTATTAGTTAAAAAATAATTCCTATTTTTTTTAGCCTGGCAACAAATAAGGCATCATCTTTTTGACAACTTGAGATTGAGAAGAAGTTGAATTGTCTCTACAATGTGTCGATCGCGCCGCTAACTCGCACATAAATAACCTCCTTTTACTGGTTCTTACAGCCCAGAGCCCAAAACATCTGCTTTTTAATGACTTGATTCAATTAACCATTTACCACAACATAGGAAAATAAGCCAACACCTGCGCACTGGCCTCCACAAAGACATCCCAAGGACACACATTACAAGCTCCTTTTCCCACTCAAATAGATTTACTGTTACACATGTGAACGGTGATAAGGATACAATGATGTAAATTGCATGGAAAAATAATCAGATTTCTGCTCTTTTTTGGCCAATAATTTCATCCAAAGCCTGGAGCGTAATTGTGACTGACAGGCTGAAGACAAGCACCTGTGTTTGACCGCAGTCCTGAGCCAGCGTTTTTCTGTGTGAAAGGAAGTTTTGGCCCGTTTCAAGTTGTTCATAATAAGAGAAAAATGCAAAGAGAGGAAGAGGCGGGGCGGAGGGGAGAGTCTGATTTGCTGCAGATGCTTCACAGTCCACTGGGAACATGACATAAGGCCGGTCCCAATGAAAAATACAGTGTTTATGCTGTAGTTATGCTGCTGTGGCATCTGCGGATAAGACAAGCTCTTTCAATAGGCACATTAAGCACGAGTAAAGGCCTCGGGCTGAGGGGATGTACAGGAGCAAGTGAAAGCAAAAGTTGATGCAACGAACCGGTGGAATGGTTTGGGTGCTGGGGTGAAATGCCTTTAATAATGAATCATATTTAAATCGAGACTAAGATTGAGTCTGGTATAATCGTCAATGATCCGCTTGGCGCTTTTTCATCTAAAATCAACCCTCTGTCAGGTAAAACATGTGATTTAGGGCAGAGTTTAGTGATGTTTTCTGTGCTCCAGTTGTCAGGTGGAAAAACATTGAGCAGTGCACAGTTTATGTATTCAGTCATAAATACAAGAAATTGCAAACAAAGTGCTCAAATCAGCCAAAGTGCGGATCCATTCAAGTTAATTTATAAACCAGGATATTGTTATTACATGAGCAGTTTATAAAGCATAACAAAGGATTTATGACTTTATGACTGTGGAGGCAGGTTCACAGACAGAGGGAGGACAGATAGAGAGAAACTAAACGGAAAATAAGACAAGGACTATCAATAATTTAACTGTTGGATCTGTTGGAACTGTTGGTTTAACTTTCACCAAAAGCAGGACGCAGCCATGTTGGATTTTGTAACTCGGAGAAACTCCAATCAGGAATTTTGGGTTAATATAAACCTGGAAATCCCATTCTCCGAGTACAACCGGAATGCAGCATAAAATCATATATTATTTATGTTTAGGAAATGGAAATCAATCATGTTTATTTGTTTTTTAGACTAAATAAAAGTTCAAATATTGTGATTGGTCAATTTTAGGGAAAAAATATCTGACCCTGCAATTGGTGGGTGAACACTTACTGTCATAAGTGTCAAATACTGTCAAAGCCATACTGTCAAATCAATTCCATAACATAAACTCTTCCATTGTCTCATTAACATTTGAGCTTTGATGAAAGTGTTTTCATCATGACAGAATCATACCTCATCTTTCTTGAGAACTTTTCCTAAATATATTGTTGGAGATTTTGTTATGGCTATTTTTCCATATCTAATCTAGAAATTCTCTTTTAAGCACACTTTGACACAAGTATGTTGAGACATGTTCTTGTCCACATTCCTTTTACTGTAGCATGTGTCGTTTGTCCCACGGGAAAAAGAGAACGCTGCATCCTTTTTAAACACCATGCAGTTATTTCAATATTTTAAAGAAAATATCCCTCCAAGAATTAAAATTTCAGCACCACTTTATGATAACTACTCCATAATTATAGCATAAAGAACAAAGAGTTTAGTCATAAGAACAAATTTAGCTTAAAGTTGTTTAGAGTATTAATTAAGTAGTTACTAAGCCTGAATCATTCTTAATAAACAATGTGTTCATTATGTAAATTAATTATTTATTCATGCTTTATTAAGGCTACCAGATGCCCTGGTGGTTCCCTGCATCAAGTCTGACAATCCCTATTATATTTGTATTTCTACTTGCGTAATATTATGATTTCAATATCAGTGTTTTTCCTCTGACTGGCTTGCATTGTGGAAAGAAAATATCTGTAGTTCTGAGCTCTTAAACACATAAACTTTATCAACAAAATTACTTTCACTCAAATGTAACAATGATGCATGTTTCTAATTAATATTTTAGTGGAAAGCTGATCCAAAAAGCTGTGAGGGACTTGGCGTCTGACATCCTCCATGTACAACGCGGCTCTGTTATTCTCCTGTGAGTTCACCGTTGCCCCGGGCCTGAGATTGTTATTTTAAATCTTTGCTAATTGTCGAACTCTGCACTTGGTTCTTTTCCATCACCTTATTACTACATTCAGTTATGTGTACGCATTGGTTTTACTGGGCGGCCATTTTGGTGCGTTTGGGGCATTCTTGTATAAACACAATGAAGTCACTGAAACGGATCATTTCCACTTCATTTTTTATGAATAATATTATTGTAAACTATCTGTGACCTGACCTTTCGGGCTATAATTTGACTCTTGACTGAAAACACATGCGGATGGTTCAGGGGGAAGCTGGTCCCTCGTTGTAAACTATTGGTGACATCATGCTCCCCGCTGTGAGAGAGGCACAGACAGGAGCTCTTAAACAGCGATTGTTTTGTTTATTTTTGCTTATTCCGAAGAAAACAATGCCAATGTTTCCCCAAAGGAGTTCTAGTAAGTCATTATTTTAGCTAATCAGAAATGATTGCAAGTCCAGGTACACAGGCTATTGAGCGTTTCTGCCAAGATGGAAGCTTTTACCGTTGTATTTACTTATTGAGTTAGGATCTGTTTGTCTCTATGGAGATGCTATTGCTTTGCCTATAGAGCTCGGGATTGTGTCATCGAACATCATACAATTTTCAGTTTGCCTATTGCCTATTTTAAAACCCCAAATACTAAATTTAGCGTGGTCACAAGTTTTCTGACATTATAGAGTGAGCCAGCAGTTAATCGGGTTGTTCCGCTGCTGTTTGGTTTTCATTGTTTTGGGCGTTTTGCACACATTTGGCCGTTTGGGCGTTTTACACACATGTTTTTGTTGTTCCATCTCAAACTTATCTTTGGTTTTATTTGATTATGGATCATTTCATTGCTCAAAATACTTAAAAATATGCAACTGTGCGGACTCGTCATTATTGTCATAATATGAGACATTCCAGGCAAAGCAACGGGCTGTGTGCACAGCAGTTGGCTAAGCTAATCGTTTCTCACAGCTAATGCTAAATAAATAAAGACTGTCTGATTGTTTTTATGTCAAGATTCTTTCAGTTTGTTATTAATGAAATTGTTTTTGTTTTTTTTATTTGATATGCCTTAACATTCGAATTAGCACTAGCATTCAGCAGTGTTGGGTTACCTCGTTACTGCCCTGGAAAACGTACGTATTACGTTACTGCGCTACTGTGTTATAAAAGTAACGCGGTACCTCTCTTGCGTTACCAATAATCAACATTTGTGTTGCTGAATGAATGAATGAATGAATGAACAATGTCATACAATAAGCACGTGTAGGTTTGTCCTCAAGTGCCGCCAGCTGTGATGCCAAGCCTGGTTACTGCAGCGTGAATAAGTAACTTGGGGAGTACTGGATGAAGTGGGTGCACAAAACTAACACCAGGTTTGTTCCTCGTTACTCTAAAAAAGTAATTTGAGTACTCTAATGCGTTACCAGCTAACGCGTTACCCCCAACTCTGGCATTGAGACACAAACATATCCCTTTACAAGAGTCCTTTGAGTCTGTCGCAAGTTGTCAGAGACATCCCCCACAACTCTCTGTTCACGGCATGATCTTATTCACCTTATTCTGCCCCGCCCACTTTTCCCTCTTTTTACCCACAGATCAGCACTTCCGTTGTAATCGCACTTCCGGTTAAGCGGGAAACCTATTCTTTTAAATGTAGAATGAGGGGAAAGTATAAAATAGGCCGTAAAGTAAAGATTTGTGTAAAATGTCCAATGTTCATGTGACCCACAAGTCAACACTGCACTGCTTCCCTGGGCGGCCCAAAAACAGCTTTTTAGTCCGTGCAGAACTTATTTTCTCTCAAGGTTGACAGCCCTATGTTCACTAATACAACTGGAAGAAAGATCACGTTGTGTGGCCGTGCTCAGACGGGCTTCAGGAATGAGGTGAATAGTATTTATTAACTTTAGGCTGAGTTAAAACCCCACAGAGATAGAATTAGACAGGAAGTGCTGACGCTAACACCGAGCGAACCAGGCGCTGTTGTGCACAGAGACCATAACATATGTAGAGAAGGAGGTGGTGGACTCTCCGGAAAAGTTACATAGTGCACCTTTAAATTCAGTATGTTGTCTGGTTTGATTGATGAAGTATATAAACATGCCAAGCTCTTAATTATTCAGCATAAATCGTATCTACCATGAAGGGGCAGATCCGTATAAATGCACTGTCTTTGTAAAAAGCCTGTATTTCATTATATTTTCTGAAATAGAGGAAAGTGTGAGTTTGATTTCGGTTTGTTCCAATGGAGGTGGAGAAAGGAAATGCCGGAGCAGATGTAGCCGTAATGTGGACGCTGTACAGGAAGCAGCCCCCTCACATCTGGATCCCAAAGTATTTATGTACAATGTATTTTTAAGGGGATTGCAGTAACAGTTGAAGAAAGCATTGTGACATATGAAAATAGCTGTCAGTGTGTCATGTTAGATTTCCCAATACTAAGTGTATTTATGTAGCAAGTCAGACTTTGGCTTTTGTTTCAGTTTAATTTGTAAAAGCACGAGTGTGGGGATCTCAGGGGCCCAAAAGGTTTTTGGCAGTTTCTCAGAGTGATAAATCTTTAAAGCTGATCTTATACATCTCACTGTGGTCACTCACATTACAATAACATACCTACAGGATTTTGCTGCACAAGAATGTATTATAGTTTAGGCTCAATAAAATGTGCAAATGTAAATAACAACAACCAGAACTCCTCAAATAAGAATTTAGGTTTGTTTCTATATTTTCTGACTTTCACGTCCTTAAAGTGGACATATAATGCATTAGTTGTTCTGTTTTCGGACATTTAAACATGCTTTTGAGTACCTTTGCTTCAGTAGTTCATGTTTAGGGTTAATAAATCAAACTGCTAGCCATTTAAACAACGTGATCGGCATGCTAATATATGCCCACAGTTATAGTGAACACAATTTGACCACAGAAACGAGTCTGGTGATGATTTATGGACTGTGCATGAGACTTCCAGATTCCACTTGTTACGTTAATATCTTGGGAAAATTGAAACTAAGTGATTTCTGATGCGCAGGCCAAGACGACCTCATAAACTGTATTAATGAAGCGTGACTGAAGCAAAATATAACAGATACGTTTTTGATGAGAGCGCAATAGTATATCGATTAGTCGACTAGTCAAACAATTATTTCTATTCAACATCAAGACTTTTAAATAACATTATCAACCAAATAAATGATGTCTAAAATGACTTTGCCCAACACCGTAAGTATGTAAGGCGAGCGCCAGCAGCTACTCAGAGATGGTGTTGTAGGTTTCTGTTTGGATTCCCTTTAGTGACAGAAAAGTTGTTGTTATTTTCCATGGGGTGTATCTTAAAATGTTTTGCCTTAAACCCGTCAATAAATAATACTAATTTAAACAAATCAGGAAAATATTGACCGTAATAGTTTTCATATATTCGACGTACTTTTGCAAGTAAATTTGCATTCTTTTTGAATACACGATTTGGCAACCAACCAGTAGCGCCAGAGTTTCAAGGGCAGGGCAAACTTTACTGAATAAATCTAACTTAATCAATATTTAAACAAAAAACAAAACAGTACATTTGCACTTCACATATATTTGTGTCTTAATTAGTATTTTTTCGTTCTCGGGCTGTGTGTTTTGATTGACACGCCAAGAGACAGGTAAACCACAGGGCATTGCTTCAGGTGTATAAGTATGCACACTACTGTTGTCTGCTCATCTCTATTCATCTAACCACGCCGTATTTGGTCTTATTTGCATATGCGGGGTCCATCCGGGAGCAGATTACCATAAGACAGAGGCAGGAGCATGGAGAAAGGGTAGAAACACTTTAATTTTTAACTAGGTGATGTGAAGACAAGACACAAAGACCCACAGTGCAAGGAGTGTACTGTTCTACATAAGGTAAGGTGCACTAATGCTATACAAAACAGCACAAGAAGAGATTATCTGTGCTGTTAATGATGTATATTGACCTGAAGGCCTTTCTTCTTATTGAAAAATCATGGCTCTAACCTTCATAAATAAATGATTGGGATAAACAATGTATATCAGCTCATTAGTGGACTGCACAGTAGCGTTCGATGTGCTATTATGTTGTAATTTAGTTATACAACTGCGGATTTATTTGCCATTATTACAGGACTCGGAGACATGGGGTGTATTGACAATTCAAGTCTGGCAAAAAAAGGGTCAAGTTACTTTTGATGTGACTTATTGATCAATGCTATTAGTGAAGCATTAATACATTTCAAAAATTTACAAAACTTGAGTAAAGTTGAACCCAGAGTGATTTAAGATGCATGCTATTCAGCTGCTTTCTTCCTCTCGGTCTTTCCACTTACTGTCCGGACAAAAATACCTTTAAGAACATGAAAACCTGTTGTAAAGATTCATATAAAGAAATAAATGTTTGTACTATAAATTGGAAGTGCTTAATAAAAAAAATAAAATAACATGAAGAAATAAATTAGTTCTAAAGTAGTCAAGTTGGACAAAAAACAGAAATAAACTACCTTTTCATGCATTCTTACGTCACGCTAAAGCTAACAAACATTAGCATGCTACCGGCACACTTCCTGCTTCGTGGAGAATAAAACGCTTTATAATTAGATATATAAAGTGATGTGGTCTCCCTGGGATATATCCTTTTACAGTGTATCTATTCTTGTTGAGGTTTTCTTAACGTATACATTGTTTTACATCAGTTAAAATAATAATAGAGAAGTTACATTTTTTTGGTAAAGCAATAACATACACATACACAAGCAGGCTGCAGATCAACCCTCCACCAGAAAAGTTACACAGTGCACCTTTAAGAGTCTGCTTTTCCAGATTTGTATTGAATAACCCTCATCAGATCAAAGTCTAATGAATGGCACTCGACTTGATGTGTCGTTTTGACCTTTGCTGTGGCTCTCCCTGTTGGGTTTGTTCATGTGCGCGTCAGAATAAGCTCCTCTGTGAGTTTATATTGAATCCAGAGCATTTTGGTTAATTCGCTCCATCCTTTTCTCCTGTCAGCGCGTCTTCTCCCTCTGGACATTTCACTGCTGCCTCTCTGTCACTGTCACAAATTTCATTCATTTTACACTAATATGTCCTGCGACCTTCTCTACTGCTCCTGCTCCTCTCATTTTCGCCTTTCCTTTTTTGCATTTCTCACATGTTATTTTATATCGTGCACTTGTTTAAATGTATTGTTTCCCACAGATTATATAAAGCAAAAATAATAAGGTTATTGGGAAGTTTTCTATCTGCATTTGACCCACACTTCACCTTTAGGAGCGGGTAAAATCTTGCTTGTGGAATACGCTGGATGGAAGGTGGATCCATTGAAACATATACAGTTTGTGTTGTAAGTAATGTTTCAAGGGGAAAATATAGCTTAAAGGTTTGGGGAAGCCACCAAATGCACTTTTTTATGTTAAAGTCCTTTAGAGTGTAGTTCTTTACATATGTATGGATTAGTTTGACACTTAATCCAGGCTTGGACAGGCATAGAAAATGAACAAACGTTGTAATGTTGTAAAGTTGAAAAAAATTATGTTTCCTCATTAGACCAACTTTCCTTAAAACATGGTGTGCATATCTGATCTGATTCAAATGCAATATTTTATTTTAATCAAGTCATTTTTACGTAACAGATTACAATCAATTGCCAAGGCGGCTAAAAGTACGTAATCAGTGTATGTATATGTTTGTTTATTTATTTTATACGAACATAGCAATTACATTGGATGAACCAGATGCATTGTTTCAAGTGTTATTGTAAAATGCTCATTTTCAGGACCTGTCCATGTGAAGCTTTTGGAGCAATTCAATACAATACAATATGCATACAATATGTTTGCTAAAGATATTCAGGTCAGTCTGCAGTTTTTAGTATTTTAAAAGTATTTAGTGATTTGGGGTAATACTGATGCTTTGGTAAACTTGTTAGCATGTTCTTTATGCTATATTTATCTGAATAACTGTTAATGTGTTACGATAACGTACCAGACAGTTACGACAGTTCGTTGTCGATGCGTCATGTCGCTGAAGGCATACGTACATGTCGTTAGCATACGTACATCTATTCACCACGTTGTTCTTTAATCTTAATCTTTTAAATTGCATTTCCAGATGATGTCTGGTCTTGGTCTTGGATTTTATCAAATAAATTTCCCCCAAAAATGCGATTTATACTCCAGTGCGATGTATATATGTTTTTTCTTTTCTATTATGTATATTTTGGCTGGTGCGATTTGTATTCCGGAGCAATTTATAGTCCGGCAACTACGGTTTATATGACTACATCAGTGCAAATTCACACATTCAACAGTAATTCTCTCACCCTCACTCATTCACTTACATCTTGTTTAACAGTGGGTACACTTTGGATTTGTTTTCAGCCAACAATTAAGCCTGGAGGTGAACATTTTAACTCAAAAAATGCTCTTAATTTCAATTGGTTTTCTTACCTGGTTAAACAAATGTTAATAAATAAATAAAAATAATACATTTCCAAAGTGAATTCCACAACAGCTTTTAAGGAAAAGGTTGTCTGAAAGACGTCCTGCTCTGTGTTATGGTTATGTTATGGTTTAAGGTGCTCTTGCTGCCTCACACCCTGTATTTTTAGACCTGTTTACAGTTTCCTCCAATAAATTATAGATTCATATAGTCACATATAGTCCACATTTCTTGTCTCCCCCATTGTCTCTGCTCTTTCACTTTCCCCACAGGACATCCCACTTCAACACGTGATCCGTGACAGCTCTTCACTCTCTGATCCACACACCAGAGACGTCTTAATTAGACTTATCCCCTTATTCATATCCATAAATCAATCCGGCCCTCCGCTGTGGGACACTTGAAGCCTCTTACCCCCCGTCTCCCCCCCCTGTAGACCCCCTCTGGAGAACTGCCCTGGTCTAGTAGCACTCCTGAAGTCTCAGCCGCTCCCCATGGACACATAGTTGCGTGTTTTGATCTTCCAAACCACACACATCGCCACACATTACACAGTTTCTGACAGTGCAGTGGTCTCAGTAGGCCTGCCCCGTTGCATGCTGGGTACCTGATAGCAGGCCGGGGCGTAATGTTAAGTGGTGTGGATGCGTGTCGAGCTGGAGAGGGGTCAAACGTGTTAAGTGCTGGATTAATCAGTAGTAATTGTGCGTATGGTCCATTATGACAGAGATACAGAGAGAGAGAAAGAGAGAGAAAGGAGCTCGTTGGGGAAGTGAAACTGTTTTCATATCACACAAACGGCAAAGGTCCTTTTATAAACCTTGGATTGGATATTTTTGGTACATTGCTATACTTAATTTTTTTCAGTTACGCTTGGCCAAAAACGGTTATGTGTGCTGTTTTTAGAATGGGGAGTTAGAGGAAAAATAAGGAATAATCAATCACTACAGCTTGACTTTACAAAACATGTATTTTCTCCTTTTATATCCTCCTTTTATTGTTATATGCATGGCAGGCCTTTGTATGAAATGTGCCAGACCACGCTGTACAAACGTCGAGTGGTCTAAGGTCTGTGCGGCCGGCCTCAGTGACGTCAGATCGATTCCCACTTCTGAAAATGTGTTGAATCTCCTCCCTGCTCTTCTCCCCCTTCTTTGCTTGTTGTATTGCTTTCCACCCCTAGAGGGAGTCATGAGCCAGTACAAGATCATGAAAAAAAATTTTAAAACCTTCTTACGCTTATAGCTGATATGTGAGAAGTACAGTGCAGCTCCGAATGCAGAAACAGGTTCATATTGTATGTAGGCAGACAATAATAAGGCCTAGCTTTCAACAACTATAGACCTAACTCTATCGCAAATATAAATAAACATTAATGTTTTTTTCCATCCACAAACATATTCTTGTGTTAGTGTTAAACCCAGTCTTGATTGTTAAGTCCAGTCTCTCACTCACTCTCTCCTCTGCTGTGAGCTGCTCATTCAGTATGCAGCAGCTGTAGTGGGCCCAGCAGGCCTAAAGCTCTTTGTATTGTTTTATTACCCAAGGGCTGCAGCCGCGCCTCACATTTACACACACACATGCACACACGCACACACACACACACACACACACACACACACACACACACACACGCACACGCACACGCACACGCAACACACACACACACACACACACACGCACACGCACACGCACACGCACACATGCACACACACAAGCACGCACACACCTCCAAAAACAAGGAGCAGCAGAGAGCAGACTAAGTGCATAGCAGGATTAGCATTTTAGCATATTAGCATCCTGTCAGTCAGTCCGCTCAGAGTAGTTACATTTTGTCACTTCAGAATAATTGCTAGTTTAAAAAAAAAAAAAGTAAAGAGAATGTTCTGGAAACTATACTACAGGCTTATGTAGAGCATGGCCAAAATGGTTTTCATGTATTGGGTGCGTTGGTTTATGTGGTTTCCAAAGAACAGTGTGCCATTATTCATACACTCCCCACTCTCTGTAGCCACAGCAGCCCTGGGGCAAACTGAAGGAAGTTAGGCTGCCAATCTAAGTCAACAGTCTCTCAGACCTTGCCCAGAAAATCCATGAGGAAATCTCTGTATTTTTTTTTTACACGGTATCAATCTGGTCTATGGTTTCATCTCAGCGAGTTCAGATGGGCATGATTGACAGGTGGATTAGTCAATCATGGACAGGCATGATCCGTTCACATCAAAACAAACATGTCTGTTTACAAGGAAAAAACAAAGAGAGAAAGTATCACAGACACTGAAAAACATAGCATTTCTGCAAAATCAATGAGCGAAGCACAAAACTGTTGACTGATTAGAGATTTTCTTCTCGTAAATGATAGATGACCAAAGTTTGTTTCACAGGCATCGCTGAAGCAAGCTAAACTGATTGCACAGTTCTGTTTGACTTTGGCTGGAGGCGTGACAGAGGGAGTGATGCGATGCCCAGATTCACTCCTCGTAAAGAATTTAAGAAGTGTGTATTTGGGGTCCCAGGCAATCTCGGACCAGCATTAGTCACAAACCCAGTTCACAGGTTTCTCAAGTGTCTTGGCCGAGCTGGAATTGAACCGCCAACCTTTGGCCTCGTTGAAAATGCTCAAACTGATAAATTTGCCTGTGACTTGTGGGTTCAAGTCTCTTGTTAATTTCTTTCCCTGCTGCTGCTGTATTATTGCCTTGATTTGAAGCAAAGTTTCAAAGGAGCACCTTCTTGCCTCTTTGGAGATGTTATTGCTTTGCCTGGAATGTTCCACAGTATGGTTTTATTTATCACCATGGAGACAAGCAATTTACATCATCAGAGCAAAGTTACAGGTCAGAGCCGTGAAGAGGCGACCCCGCTCACAGTAAGAATGTACGTCCCCCCGCCCTTTGCAATAAAAACATTTAAATTCAATGCAAGAATGTAAAGTTTGTAACCATAAAGAACATTCCAGACAAAACAACATTTCTATTGAGACAAGCAAGTACAGTAGACCCTCCAACACAAACGTTACATTAAGATAACAATTTCATTCTGTACATTGAAGGACAAAAAACTAAAGAAAAACAAACCCAAATATGTCAAACTACAGCCAATTTACGTTCCTTCAATATTGTGATGAAGTACAAGTAAAAAGTGTCAACTTTTGTACATTCCTCCTCTCCAAAAGGCAGATGGTTTTTTAGGTCCTACCGAGTTGTCAACGAGCCAATTCAGAAACACAACCACTCAACTCTGCAGACCTGAACCTTTCCAACACATTTCTATCTCCCTCACTGCGGTTGCCAGATCTCCCTGCTGAAATCCCCCTTTTTCCACAACACATCCATCTTTTCCATTCGCATCCCTGCCTCTGTCGTTCATCCATCACACATATTTCTGCCATTTTTCAAACTTCCTGCACGTCTTCATTGCTCAATCCCATAAAATGTCTTTCCCCGCAGGAGGAAGTCAGGGCCGGCCAAGTTTGGTCCAAGTCAAAAGAGCCAAAAGAAATACAGAAGAAAAATATGATGAGGAAAAAGAGATAATAAAACATACAGGACACATTCCAGCTCCAGAACAAGGGCAAAGGTAGCATTGACGGATTAAAAAAGCGATTTTTTTTACTGTTTTATGACGAAACAATAAAAAGTATCTGATAAAATAATGAAATATATTGACACAGTGTACTAGTTGCATAATGATTTTTGAATGATATTACGTAACTGCTGCAGCGTTTCTAAAATGTTACATAATTTTTTTAATCAATTGTATTATAGGTATTTTTCATTTATAGGTGATGTAATGGTAGTTTTAGTGCAAAAGGCACAAATGAGTCAAAAGTCTTGTTGTTATTTTTTTCCACTTAACAAAATGTCAAAGTTTATAGAGAATCTGGTTTGGTTTTCAAAAACAATACAATCAAATTTAGTTAAAACTCATGAATGGACGGTCCCATCATGTCGTGTCTGTGTGTCACAACAGGGGGCAGTGTGGTCCTGTCCATCACCTCTCACACTTCACACACAGTACACGACACACAAGAACACACAGGGGAAGTCTTTAGTGGTCGTTTAGGACTCTGAGCTGAAAATTTGCAGCAGAGATGTGTTTTAATGTTTTATCCAATTTTGGCCAAATGTTAATGTAAAATGTTATAGTTCTAAAAGTGGTTTGGGTTAGGGTTTTATATATATATATAAAATGAATAACAATAATTATAATTTTTTTTAATTTTTTAAATTTTTTTTTACATCTGTGTATTTAATCTGATTATGAAGGTGAATTGCATTTTGCGTCGGTTACCCCATGTTGGTCCACTGAAAGACATTATTTTCCCATTTCCCATTGTATGTATTAGAAGGCCAATAATTGAGTTGGATGGGGTGTTCTGCTTTTTCCTAAATTAACTTAATAAACTGCTACTCTTTTTTGGGATACTCAATGTTGCATTTTTCATCCCTTCTTCTTTGCTGGGAGGTTACCACTGACCCCAGGGCAAATGAGTGACTGCTGTCCCAAATGAAATGCTCTGAGTTGGATCCATAAGGCAATCTGCATGCAAAAGCTTAGGGAAACAAAGCAAGTGAATGATCGAATGTGATATTACGGAATAATGTGGTTAAGAACATATCATTAACATTTTATAGCAGGTCTGAGGTTGAATTCAACACTAGAATCACAATTGTGCGGTGATGTTTAAATTTTTTACTGCTAACATGCCCCAGTGGCATTGAAGGATGGGTCAAATGCAAAGGACAAATGTACCTACGGGAACAATAAAGCGTACATTATCCTTAACATACTAAATGTTATAGTTGATTTAATTTTAGACAAAAACAGTACATTAACCTTAGGAGGACAGATGCATTGTTTGTAGCCAGAGGTGGGTGGTTCTTACTTAAGTCACTTTTTCGTGAAATGTTACGACATGAAGTAGTATCCTACCTGAGTCATAGTGTTTATTGAAGTAACAGTTCTCTTACTTGAGCGAACGTTTTGGATCCTCTTCCCACTGTGAGTAAAAGTGACAAAAGCTTTATGTTGCCAATATTAAAAGAGTTGAACATTTGTGTTTCTTCTATCGCTCTTTCAGATATGATTCAGATATGACTTAATTTTGTCCGTTTGTGTGTCTGTCCTTAGAATATACCAGATGTTATGTTTTATTTAATGTTTTCTCGCTCAAATTACGTTAACGTCAAATTATAAAGTAGACTCTTTCTTGAGTAAAAGTTTCCCCAAATATCTTTTTATGGTCCACAACTTTGAGTAATATTATTTTGAAGTAACTTTACGCTTACTTGGGTACAATTTGTGGATACTCTACTTCACACTCCGCCTGTAGTTCCTGAGCTGGCTGGCGTTAAAGTCCATCAAATCAAACACTCAAGGAAGATGGCACTACGACAACTTGATGCATGGCACACACAAATGTCCAAAATGTTGTATGTAATTTTTTAATCATCATTTTTCTTTTTGGACATCTACCAGCTGAGTGTGCTATGCATTTTTTTTTGTCTTTTGTTTTTCTTTTTGGAAGTTGCTATTTTGTTTAGCTGTGCACATGACTGCAATGATTTTATTTGCACTCTTCTCTTTTATTTCTTAAACTATTCTGTCTTGTCTTTGTGATTTTAATGCATTTTTTCCCTGTTGTGTGAAGCACTTTGAATTGCCTTTGTGTACGAATTGCGCTCTACAAATAAACTTGCCCTGCCTTCCTTGCATTTGCACCTTTACCTGCTGTATCAGAACCAGAATGTACGTTACTGTTTCATTTGACCGCAACGACCGGACCATCACAAACGTTCTGTGACATCCTTTACATCTCCCAGTCCTCTCAGCAGCATATAATCATTTTTCACATCCGTCAAATCACTCACTCTTTTCCAAAACATCCCTCCTCCTCCTCCAGAAATGCAGAAACATACTGTATATCCATCAAATATCTCTTTAACCTGTGGGACTCTACAAAATGTGAAAATGTCCTGCTAAACGAGGCCACTGTACAGAACGCCTCCCATAAGACCATCTTTCTCACTCATTCCACCTCTTACCACAGGTTTAAATGACGTGCACGCGCATCATTGTAAACATTGCACAGCTGTATACTTCTAACTTGTTGGTGTTCTGCCTTTATAAGCTCCTTCTCCCTCCTCTGTCTGTCGCTCGTCTGTCCCATGAGGCCACATCAGCGTGACGTCTGGATCCACTCGCCTCAGCTCGCTCTCATCCCTGTTTGTATTTATTAGTGTCTGCTGGAGCTTCATTACAAATAAAAAGACATTTGTTTTGTTTTATAATAACTCCCTGCTTGTGATTCGGAGAAGATTTTGTCAGTCGCGAATGTTGCGTTGTTGCGAATAAACAGATTTTGTTGCTTGTGATGTAGTGATGAGGAATGCCACAGTGACAGGCGTAATGATGTTGTGAGGCTTCTGTCATTGTTCAAACATATTTGTTCAGGGGCGGCGTGTGCCAGTTTACATGCGTTGTCATTTCCTCATCATCCGCCAACCAAACCCAATCTTTCATCCCCCTCCGCATCTCCACACACAAAGTTAGTTGTTTGTCTCGTAATTACGCTGCTCGTTTTGACTTTGAACGCGTCGCTACAAAGTCTCGGGTTTTGTTTTTCGCATGGAACGGAAATAGTTTGGCTTTGAGTTTGCGGCTCGTCAATGTCACGTACTCTATGGCAGCGTCATTCACGATAACGGCGAGTGAACGGGCAGAGTGATGCTGAAGGATGCTGGGTAAGAGGGAGGAGAGACGTCGCTATGGCGCTAATCACCGTGGAAACGCAGCAGCAGCAGCAGCATCACGGTCCTGCGCCAGTTGAGATGTTTCTAACTTGTTTCTGGAATCTATTTCGCTCCATAGTCAGAGTGCAGGGTGTTTTTGTTCTGCTGCACAACTCCGGTACAAGAAGGAAAACTTGGGACAGAAAACACGAGTAAAACCAAGAAGTAAAAACTGCAAGAAGTGAAATTCGAATTGAATTCCTAACATTAATACTGGTCCAGTGTAACAGCACAGGCACAAGTCTTTTTTTTCTGTCTAAGATATTCTTTTCTTTCAATTCTTTCAATTCTTTCAATTCTTTTGCATGAGTAGGAGGGTCGATGTTCCTCAATGCCGTCACTATATCAGCTTATACCTGATCCTTGGGGGGAAAACCATGAGGAATCAAATGCAGACCCATAAAAGAACAAGTGCCATTCAAACTCTGAGATTCAAACCCAGAAACTTTTTTCTCTGGTCTTCAGGAACTAAGGAGCTGAGTTACACTTCCTTTCATTAATGTTGTTGGTAGTAAAGGCTTCCGTCTAAAAGTAATTTTCAATCTAATGGAAGTGGTTTGAGCGCCAGCATTTTTACTCCCCAAAGGGAGGAGTTATCGCTGAAACTTGCCCTTGTTGACAAGTCTGACACTTTGAGCTCAGGTCAAGCTGCAAGTGTGAAACTGGCAGATCATTTCCATCAGACTGACAGTGACTTTCAGATGGAAGTCGAAACAGCTCTAAAACATTGTCCAGTTGACTTTGAAACCTTTTCCGTGGAGCATTCATTGATGAATGAGGGATTACATCCACTTGTTTCCATTAATGTTGTTTTTTTATTCATTAGTTTGTGTTCTTAGTGTTTATTTCTGTCATTTTTGTTACTTTGTTTGTTTTTATGTTGCGCTTGTGTGAAGCACTTTGAGCAGCGTTTGGTTTTAAGGTTTTAACCCCCAATGCTCTGGTGGGTGGGTTAAACTCAACCCACTAAGCAAGGCAAGGCAAGTTTATCTGTAGAGCACAATTCGTACACAAGGCAATTCAAAGTGCTTCACACAACAGGGAAAAAAATGCTATATAGAAATCACAAAGACATGACAGAAATCACAAAATCTTAATTCAAAAAGTTGCCAATTTTCAGAATATCCGTCAAATAGTTCAAAGACATATGAGAGAAGAGTGCAAAGAAAAGCATTTCAGTCACATGCACAGCCGAACAAAACAGTTTTTAGTTTAGATTTGAACATTGCCAGAGTAGCGGCACTACATCTCCGTCACCCCCATGGTGCTCTGTAACGCTCCCCAAATGTTAAAGTAACTATTTCCTATTCCTCTCTTAAAGAACCTGGACTGCTGTACCTGCTCCTCGTCAGCAGCAGCCGTTAGTGATGTGTTTAGTGAGTTTAGTGATGTGTTTAGTGATGTGTTTAGTGCTAATGGTCAGAACAGGACACAGAAGTCGCTCCAGTCCAAACACAGGATTTAATTTGGCCCTTCGGTTCTGTTTGTGCTCCTCTCGCGCTCGATGATGTGCTCTCCGCGGTCAGACCTGTGGATTCCTCGCGTGGCATGAATATTCAAATGTGGAAACGGGAACGAGGCCCAAAATTTGGTTTATGCAGGAACAAGAAGAAGTCTGTCGGTTATGAAGAAGTGTCCTAATCAGGCAGGTCAATGTGGGCAACACGTTATTTCTGTAACAATGAAAATAGGCGTCTGGACAGTGCAAATACATATATCTGACAGTAACATACAATATATTTTAGTTAATTGATGTCAAATAGCACAATAACCTACTCTAATAAACACATCTGAAACTGATTTGACATGTTTTGAGAACTGAAATGGTTACAGACATCAATTTAATTTTGCAGTGGAGGTCTGGCATGAAAAGTTTGTGAATCCCTTACATAAAATACACCAGTAGAAACTGTAATTACATAAACATGCATAAAGAGGATGTATTTTCTGGCTATTACAGATATATATGTTTTTAAATATTCAATAAAAGTTCATGCAAGACATTAGTAGTTTTAGTGAGGGGTCTTCTTAAGCTTCTACCATTGCAA
The DNA here is from genome assembly GCA_015082035.1 of Chaenogobius annularis. Taxonomy (NCBI): domain Eukaryota; kingdom Metazoa; phylum Chordata; class Actinopteri; order Gobiiformes; family Gobiidae; genus Chaenogobius; species Chaenogobius annularis. The sequence goes on along the minus strand of BJKM01000122.1, from coordinate 882,043 downwards.
AATAAAGTTAAAAGGCACACAATGTTACGCTAAAGATGTGTTTGTTTTATATCTTATCATTGTTAATTGTAGGTGCCTTGTGCTTCAATGGATAGACAGAGCATTCGCCTCTGAAATACAAAAGCAAGCTCAAGCAGACATCATGACCTTGTTTTCTTATATCTTTAACATTGCGAGATAGAGTCAATGTATAATGTGCGTTTGCGTTTTGGAGAAGAGGCCTGTCACTGAGCATGTACGAGCAGCAGTGAGCAAGATTATGTTTAACACCAATTATTTCTCTAACAAAACTCAAATCAGCTTCAATCAGCGGCAGTGAATCGTGACTTCAGATGTTTATGGTGAGCCGCTCATCTCGACTCTGTTTTGTGCCCCGCGGCGGGCTCCTGGCTGTCCCCTGAGGCTGGATGCAAAAGCGCAGATCCCGGGGCAGGCATGGGCAGGTGGGCGGGGTGTGTTTTGGGAAAGGGGCGGTGTCTCTGAGGTAATGAGGCTGTTAAGCACTTGTGGACTTACAGACCATTAATAGGAGTTTGTGGGAAAAAGCAGGCTGCAGTTGTGTGAGGCGAAAGAGAAGATAAACTATAAACATACAAAAAAATGTATGGTAAATGGTCATATTCATATAGCTATTTTCTACCTTCAAGTCACTCAGAGCACAAGGAACCGCTCACCTGTTCACTCACACGTTCATTCACACATTCATACCACAGATAGTTTGGATGAATACACAGACACTGTGATTCTGTGAGGACAGCATTGTACCATCACACACCAAAGTCACTTTCAATAATGACAAACCCTGGGTCACACCTAAACTGAGGCAGTTAAGGCAGCAGAAGGAGGCAGCGCACAGGGCTGGTGACAGAGGGCGCTACAAAGATGCAAAATATGGATTTAGCAAAAAGGTGTCGAGAGCTAGATCACAGTACAATACGTGCCTGAGGAAGCAATTCTCTGACAACCGGTTCTGTGTGGAGAGGGCTTCAGCTTCTCATCAGCTACAAGCCCCGAGCCTCTCACACTGCAGACGACCGGAGACTGGCTGAGCAACCCAACTCCTTCTACTCCAGATTTGAGGCCACCACCCCTCCCCCACAGTGGCCACCTCTGCCAACCCAACCCAACCCGCCACCCCCCCCCCCACCTCCTCCACTACTCTCTCAGTCCAGAGACAGGATGCAAACAGACTATTTCGAAAATCCAACCCCTGAAAAGCTGCTTGACCAGACTGTGTTCGTCCTGCCACTTTAAGACACTGTGGCAGTTGAACTGACCCCCGTCTTCACGGACAATTTTTAACACACTCCCTGGAGTCATGGCCAGAGTCTCCAGCCTGCTTCAGTTCTGCCATCATTGTCCCTGTCCCAAGAAGCCACCGGATCACATGGACTTAATGACTACAGGCCTGTGGCCGCTGACGTCTGTATTCATGAAGTCGATTTGAATCGCCATTCGGGTCTTGCCACTACAATCACAAGCTCCTTTCACCTCCTCCCTGCTGGACCCACCTGCAGTTCGGCGCTACAGAGCCAACAGGTCTGTACGACGAGCGCCATCAACCTGGCACTTGCCTCACTTCATTATTGCACGCATCTGGACTCCCTGGGAACCAATGCCAGGATCACTGTTTTGTGGTCTTCAGCTCTGCTTTCACACCATCCTCTACTCCTGCCCCTGCTCCAGGACAAGCTCTCCCAGTCTCAACGTACCTGACTTCCGCCTGCAGGTGAATCGACATGACTTCCCCTGACGGATAGGAAGCAGCGCGTGCGGTGCGGCTGGGAAGAATGCCTCAAACACTCGTACTACCAGCAGAGAGAAACTCCACAGGGCTGAGTACTTTCTCCTCTGGCTCTTCTCCATGTAACACAAAACTGCTGTCAACCTCCAGCGGACTATTTCACCGTTTGCAGATGTTACTACCCTCATCGAGTTATCTCGCACAGGGATGAGTCCGTCTACAGGAGGGAGGGTGACCTGGATGCAGCGCTTAACAACCTGTAGTTCAAGGTTGCCCAGAAGACAGGTGGAACGTGATCCTGGACTTCCGGGAAGAGTCACCACCCCTCACCATGACAGACTCCCCATCACCACATGGAGTCCTTCCGCTTCCTCGGCACCACCAGTAACCCGGACCTCAAGTGGTGGAGCCCACCATCAGCTCCTCATCAAGAAGGCCCAGCAGACGAGTGTACTTTCTCGCGGCAGCTGAGGAAAGCCAGCAGCTGCCAGCGCAGATGATGGTGCAGTTCTACACCGGCCATCATTGAGTCCATTCCTCACCTCCTCCATCACCGTTGGGTGACGCTGGAGCCACAGCCAGGGACAAACAGAGGACATACAGCGCATCGTGCGCTCTGCTGAGAAGTGATCGGCTGCAGACTCCATCTCTGCTAGGACCTGTACGTCACCAGGGCTCTGGGACGAGCAGATCGGATCACAGCTGACCCTTCTCACCCTGGAAATGGACTATTTGAACCACTCCCCTCAGGCGAGGGGACCAGAACCTCCCGCCACAAGAACAGTTTCTTTCCCTCTGCGGTTGGTCTCATGAACACTTCTAAACACCTGCCACTTTAACTACAATTTAATCAATCACACACTGCACTACATCTGTAAATTTAACTGTAGATTCTTGTGCACATAGTAAGCCTATATTTATTTTATCCTATAGTAAATTTGAAATGTTTTCTTTAGTGCATCGCCTTTTTGATTTCATATACGTTGTCTTTGATACACCAGTGTGTGAAAGTTCTCATCTTTGGTAGGCCCAACCTGTGGGGAAGTGGAATTTACCACTCTGCCAAGGAGAGGGGGATTCGAGCCATCGAATTTGCAGATTATCTTTGAATCATGTCATCACTTACGCAGATTTTCACTCAATTAGTGTTGCTGAATTTTGATTAATATGATTTTCTAATGAATGTCTATGAGGGAAAAAATATATATTATTTTGTTTCATGTTCACAAAGCTCATTCATTGGTTTATATATTTTAGGACATTTTAATGGTGCACTATGTAACTTTTTTGAAAGATGTTCTGCTACCTGCTTTACACCTTTGTACTATTTGTTGTTGTTTATTCAGGCCACCCTCTATCCCTCTGTCTTGAGTGTTTCTGGCACATTGGCAGTGCACATTGGCTTCTCTATCATTGACCAATGACTGTTTCAACACACAATGAAATTTAGAAATAAAAACAAAAAAACATTTAGTCAAAGTTATCCAGAATCAAAGTTTGTCTGGCAATGAACACATTTCCCAACAAAAGCAGTGCTGTGCATGTTCATGTGTTGCCAAATGTTTCCTGATCTGAAATAACCTACCCCAGGAGGAGCTTAAAAAGTCACCAAAGTGAGGCCCAGTCACTGGCTCCTCCTTTGTGTGAACGTGCATGAAATGGGCACCTGCCTACTGTTTAGAAATCATTATTTTGATCATCAATTAAACACATTTATCCAAGTTGTTGTTTTGTGATGAGACTGTGAAGAAACAAAAATGCAGACCCCACCTTTTATGACATTTTGTGTGTTTTAGACAACACAGTCCTGATGCAAGCTGCTGCAATGGATGTGAGCCTAGTTTTTGCAATCTCCCAAATCTAATGTTGGATGTGGTGCAGTCAGTTTCAGGGGCAGATTTCCCCCGAGGGCCATCAGAACACAGCCGGGCGACAGACGGAGGGGCAAGAGCAGGTTTGGACTGTCACATAGCTGCGATACTAAACCGGCATGACAACAGGCAAGATCAAAGCAGGGAGGACAAAGAGTTAAAATTCACTCAAAACGGGAGACAATTTATACAGAGAAATTGATGTGTTCATTCCATCAGCTGTTGCTTGAAGGGTCAAAGACTGATCCCAAAATGTGGATGCATACATTTAGTAAAGTTACTAAATGTATGTATTTATAAATGGCTCAGATTTGCTGTATATATATACACCTCAATATATGCAAATTATGCAAAATGTGTCGTGTAATCTGCAATCTTTCTAACATAAAACCATGTCTCATACTGGCTGTAAACGCCCACACCCACTCTTTTTCTTCTTTGTCTCATTATATTAATAATTTTTTTGTCCTATATCAAAGTAATTGTCTGTTGTATTGTCCTGTCTATAAGAAACAAAGATATGAATGAATGAAATATGAAAAACCACGTCCAGAACTTTACCAAAAGTGTAGGTGCACCTGAGACAATAGTGTTGGTGCGCTCAAAATATTTTTCCAGAAAATTGTCTAACTTTTTAATAGTCTTAATACCCAAATGCAAAAAACGGTATTTATACAAGAGGTATTCATTCAAGTGTTAATGCTGAATAATCACAGAAAATTGACCAGATTTGGCCTTTCCCGATACATTTTAGAATGGTCTGTATATACAGTGCCTGGCCAAAAAAAGACGCCACAGAAATAGAAAGGTCACATGCTCTAACATTCCTTTGGACCGCCTTTAGCTCTGAATTACAGCACACATTCGCTGATTTGTTTAATTCCATGTGTTTTCTTTTTCAAGATCTTTGTATTGATGATGGAGAGAGTGACCACTGCACAAAGCCTTCTCCAGCTCATCCCAACACCCTCACTGGGGTTCATATCTGTTGTACATTAGTTTCTGCATCTACTTAGATGTTTTTCTTAAACATACTGACATCTTTTACATGACTGCGGGATTTGTCTTTCCATATGGTTCTTTCAGAAATAGATGCATCTCACTGCATCTGTTGGGTTTAAATACTGTGTTGCAGCTGAAGGATCATCATGCAGCAAATATCCATTTGGGAGGCTCATACCTAGTTACTTCACTAGCACGGACCGCAACCCCAGCTACAATGCAAAGTGTTTTATTAACATACGAGAAACATGAACACGAATGTACAGAAATGAATGCCGCTTTGGGGCTTCTGGCGGTGAGGGCCTCAGTACCCCCCATCTAGGAGATGAATTAGAAATAATTAGAATAATTAAAAGAGGGTGGGAGGGAGGGTCCCGAAAGTCACGAACACCGATGTGTGTGAACTGGATGCTTAAATAGAGTAGCTGCAGGAAGGGGCGTGAAAGGGGTGGTGGTGCCCTCTTCCGAAACTTTAAGATAGGCAGACTTTATTTTCATTTAAATCCAGTTCGGAGGTGTCTACCAGCCCACACAATTATTTGTGTTCAAAGGACATTCTGTTCATCATTGTTGGCATTGATATCCGTAACAAGTATCAAGCCTTTTCCTTTCTCAAATTAAGATATTAGATACACTATGCTTGAGTATCTCCGCTTAAACCAGGACATGTTCCAACATGGTGACAGATATAAGAACAAGTATCTGATGGACGAACAGGACAGGAAGCATCATTCGCTATGAGTCTATGAATATCCGGAGGCAGCTGGTCGCCCTGCTCACTCAGCACCACACACTCCTCACACAGGCCCAGTCACCCCACTGCCCAGAGGCAGAGGAGAGGCAGAGAAGGGGCAGATGAGAGGCAGAGGAGAGAGGCAAGGAGAGGCAGAGGAGAGGTAGGAGAGAGAGGCAGAGGAGGGGAAGGGGAGGGGCAGAGGAGGGGCAGAGGAGGGGCAGAGGAGGGGCAGAAGAGAGGCAGAGGAGAGGCAGAGGAGAAGCTGCAGCTGCCCCTGTCTGACCAGGACCTGACCTCACCTCCAGGTTCAACAGCAGGCCTCGGGTCCCTTCAGACTTGAACCGATGAAGGCTGTGGAAACCATTAGCCGGCGCTGTTTAGGTCAGAGAGGAGCGGGAGGATAAAGTTTGTCGACGCTAAAGGTAAACATCAGGCTACTGCTGCTAACACTGTGATCTGAGTCATACTTAAACACAGTCAACATGGATTTGAAACTCCAGGGCAAACAGGAGCAAACGAACAGGGACAGGTCTCAAAATAAGCAACGAGGTGTTTGGAGATCTTATGTGATCTCCGGACAAGTTATGACAACACTCTTCTGCTTCTCCAAATATTGTGGACATTGGACTATGATTGTGGTGAAGACAAGGAGATTGCAAGATGCCACAAGGGAAAGACAGAGAGTGAATATAGGAATGTCATGAGAGGTACCTTTGACTATGAAGACGTGCCCTGTGCATTAATCAATTAACTAAAAGGGGCGTGGCACTGGTAAAAGCTCTCAAAATTATTAGGATCTTGTACAAAAAGTACTAAGTACACATAGAAGTGCCAGTAAACAGCATCTTCATATGTGAAAAATCTGATCAAACTGATTAAAACTCCGGCTAACTCAATCCAACTCCTTTCTGCTTTGGTCCACATAAATCTGATTAATTTTAATAAAGTCAAATTGACAACTAATAAAACTCTAAGACAGCATTGACCGATTAACTGACTAAAGGACTGCAGCCCTGTCACTCACAGTAAGAATTTAGTGTTTTTCAAGGTATTTTCTACTAATTAAAGCACCTGTAATTTAATAATGCGAGACAAATAAGTTGAATGCCATACTGTGCACCTTTAAAAGAGCCATATTATGCAAAAATCAACTTGAATGAGCTTTTAACCTTTCCTACAACAGTGTTCCCTCATCATTAGTTTACTCAAAGTGGTAGTTTGATTGATTCATGTATGTTTGAGTCATCCTGTGTGTCCTGCAACTGAGGCTGGAGAGCTCTGGGCTTCTAGATTTCACCCGGTCCTTAGTTGTGATTATTTCAAAAGTTAAGACTGAGTGATACATGTAGAGCTTTCAAAAAAATTCAAAAAAATAAAACAGTAAATTGTTACAGTGAAATGTCACGATGATGAGGCGGAGCTTATATCAGTTCTGCCGTTTTGAACAGGAAGTAACAGACGTGTGTTTCGATTATTAAGCTGGATCTCCTCCGTATTCATGTAGTTGTTCAATACTAAGTGCCTGAAAAAGCATCATATGTCTCCTGTTGCAGCCGCGCATGTTTGTGTAGCTCTTATATTCAGTCCCTCGTCTTCTTTGATCTTGAACACTGTTTTAATGTTGTCAGTATTGAACACTGAATAAAGAAAATTATACAGTAAAACGCGTAAAGTCTGAATGGTCGATAGATGCACAATTGAAACTCGAACTCCTTGAGGTTATTCGTGAATAAGCTGAATAGATTTTTAAGAGGTCTTTTCATGCTTTTTAAGGCTAATTCATGTGTGGTGAAGTTACAGATTTTTGTCTCTGTGAACAATACAACATCAGACTAGAGCACACTCTCCATCGTAATGAACCGAAAGCAGCGTTGGCTTTACAGTGACTGAAGCAGAACGGCTTGTGCCCCTCGCCTCGCCCCATTAGGCTCTTATTGTCACTCATTACAGGCCTCATAATAACAGCAGAGATAAGTGCCACGTCCTGAACTTTACAGACACAACCTGGCCACCTAGATCCTTATCACAGCTGACCCTCCGCCCTTGTCAGCTCCGGCCCCAAAACAATCAGACCCCAATGACACACAGATGCTGCTTATTCACGCTGCTCTCACAAGTACAGCACATGTTGGAGTGGAGACGTTTAATGGCGTTTACTGTTGTCGGTGGCCGTTTTCCTGTATTTTCGCCCTGGGATAGTCTGCAGCTCTGTTCAGGACATACTGGAGTCATTTACAGTGTTGTGTTAACCCGGGCTAAACCAAACTAATACAGGCAGAAAAGTCAAGCTGCCACCCACAAAGGCAGGTGGCCCGCACTAATGAGGAGGAGTAAATGTATTGCACCAACAATTAAAAAGCACTGAGCCTGCTGTAGATTAACTTCTTCATTAAGCTTTAATCGCTTGTGGATTTTGAGATGAAGCGGGAGGAAAACAAGAAAATTGTCCAGCAGTTCAGTCTCTGCTTTTGCTTCGTGCTGTTGTGCCATTGAGCAAGTCATTATTGTGTGTTTGGATGCTTTAAAGTAGAACTAGGCAACTTTAGCAATAGAGCTCTACCCCTACAGCTCCCTTGTGAAAATACACTGTCAAAGCTGAACAGACTAGGTTAAAGACATATTTTTTTTCTTTTCTTCTAATGCAGTATAATCACATACAAAACGCATTTATTGTTGCTAACAATATATATATATAAAAAAGCCAGGGTTTCTCAGGAAGAGTTGTCTTTGAGTTGATGTTTGGCAGACGCTGCAAGACCGATTGTCCACCCAGAGACAGCAGGGGGTGACGACAGTTTACTGAACGTCAAACAGTCCCTGAAAATACATATTTAACCATGCCACGGGGACTTACAAAGATGTTCAAAAAGGTGAACATTTTACTTAATTCTTCTTCAATATTAACACATGTTTTTTTTTAAAATGTCTACTAATTTCAATATTTAATTAGTAATGATATACTACTAAAATCTGTCCACATGGATATATTGTTTATATTGAGTTTGATTCCTAGATATGACTATTTTCTGAAAGTGTTTCTTGACTCTTCACCCTTATTTCATATTTACATTTGGTCCAATAAAGAACTGCAAGCCCAAACATTGTGTAAAAAATAAGAGATAAATGACATTTAAAAAAAAGATTTAATTTGGTCTTAAAACACCACAATAGGGTCTGTTTAGAAGAATATCTAGCTTAATTATATGATAAACTCTCTACTTCCGAGTATGGAAATTGTTTTATTATTGTATTATTGTTGAAGATACTCTCTGGTGGTTTTTGAGTTCTGTTCTATTTATGTAATCTTTTCAATTTAATTTAATGTTTATAAAATAAATAAAAATAAAATATTTATATATATAAATATATATATATATATATATATATATATATATATATAATATATTATATATATATATATATATATATATATGCACACACTATATCAATATATATATGCGAGCACATTATATATATATAGATTTATATATACCGGTTTTATATATATATATTACAGTATATATACTGTATGTGTGTATATATAAATATATAATATATTATTATAAATATATATATATATATATATGTAAATTGAAAAAAATTACAATTATTTCTAATTATTTTCAGCATGACTGAGAGCTACACTGAAATTCTCAGTTCACTTTCATTCACATAGTCTAACAGATTGACATTGTTCTAGCTTCGGTGTGACCAGTTTTATGAAATAAACTGAATGAGGCATAATATAGTTACCGTAAGCCAGAATAAAAACAAAAACTTTGGATTTTCTTCTTGGAAAAAGGTTCTTGGCCCCTTTTCTGAGATGCACAACAGTTTGAACTTCAAGAGTAAAATGTTTGAAAGTCTAATATTTTAAAGAATGTCTAGTGGAATGCACTCTAAGTGCCTGTGGACTTGCGCACAGTAGATCACAGACTCAGACTGATAGTGAGGCTTCTGACTCCATCATAAACCAAACCGTTATTAAACGTCCTCTGCCATCATAACAAACATGAGAGAAACATCGGAAACGAGGCTCAGGAGACTTGGCGTGCCTCTAAAAACTAGCACCAAACGTTCTCAAGCTCGCATTAAGCAGTGTGTAGTACAAGTGGCGACACTCTGTTTTGTCTTTACCTATCAACGCGTTAGAGCCGACGCGCCTGTGTGTCACGAAAAGCTGTTTAAATCACATAATTGTTATACGCTTTCAGACGTGACTGCTGTTTGGTGAGGGCATAAATGTCCACATCTGGTAAATTTAACCGAGATCACCTGACAAAGCTCTTGAAACATTTAAGCGCAGTTTTGGCACAACTCACGCTCCCTCTAGCTAACATGTTCATCTGCACGCCACCAGTTCCCCATCGGCGTACACACCGCCCCCCTTCCGTAGCAACAAGTCCTGCACACTTCGCTCCATGCGGCCCTATTTCGCCCGCCTATCGTTTTCGATACCACTACAACCATCTTTTACGCGTGACACTCTCGACTTCTCTTACTATTCACACACGCGCAGTCCTCTATCGCGCAACGCGGCGGCAGGATTTCTTGTAGTTCACCGCTTTTCCACGTAACTAAAAGGTGCCGCGCTGTTAAGTTTCAGTCCGGTTTCATATTAGATAGCTGCCGAGAGGAATAAGAGTTATTTTTTGTTTAGGGCAAGCAAGCTTAACTTCAGCTCCGTGTTTCCCTCATTTCTCGCGACGCTTAAGTCCGAGGAGCTTCCCCTTCTCGAAAAGTGCCATGAAGAAAATCTGATGCGTTGGTTCAAAAAGTGGCGCAAAGAGGCGGGGGGAGGAATAATCGTGAAATTACGTGTTAGAGATGGTTCCGTCGTTACTTTGTGTTCTGCTCTTTCACCAAAACATCCAATTAAAATGTATTGAAGTTTTTCCAAAACAGATTATTGCCAAAGTTTAAACCGAGAGTGGGCGTTTTATAAAGCCCTTTTCACATTCTGAAGATCATGTGGGGAGAAAAATGATAAATTTAAGCTCCTGTTCAGCTTCTTGAACATCTTTATTTCTCAGGCTTTGGGCCGCCTTGATGTCTACTATCTGAGATATAAAGACTCTTGTTCTTGCGAGCAGAGAGCATTTCTATCTCAATTATGTGATGTTATGTCCTATTTTACCTGTTGTAATTAAAGTGTTTTTGTATTTTACACTACTCGGAGTGACTCAGTTTTGTCTCTTATTCTTGTTCCTCGGGCGTATCTCTGGCCTTTTTCCCACAGTGGCTTAGGCGCATAAGCCGGTCAGGCCTGCAACTTAAAGCTAGCTAAATTGTAACGTTTTCCCAGGGACTATACAACAGCCCTGCTGTTGTAAAGTTATCTATGTGCCAGTTGCGGCAACAGAGGATATTGTTACCGTTGCAGAGGCTACTAATGTGCAGCTACGTGAGAATGATTTTGATTTGGGCCCTGGGAATACAGTGTTCTAATATCTATTATATTCCAACTTCGGTACTATGGCTCGTGATGAATTCAGTAGTCTGGATTGCGTTATTGGTGCTTTGAGTTGGGGTCAGGCCAATACCTTTGAACGACTGAAAGCTTTAGATGATCTTTCGAAGCGGTGGTATATATAAGTACCGACATAAATCAAAGCCTTGTCTGTCATCGGACCCCCCACATAAGAGAAACCAAGCGGCCGCCTTCAACCCCGCCCTCCTGCCCGCCATCCACGCCTCCGCACGCCCGGTCTGCAGGTAATGGTCTTGCAAGACTGTAAGAATTCGAATTACTCACAGGTTCGGGGAAAGGTGTTTAGTGCGCACAACATCTTGTGAATAGATGTTCTGAATATCAGTTTTGGCCTAATGGGGGAAGGTGGGTTCGCTGGCGCTGGGGTGGCAAGTGTGGCGGGGGTGGGGGGGGGGGGGGGGGGTCTCTGCTGTAGTTTTACGGGTTTATAACTTACTAAATTTCACCGCTCGTTTAGCGGTTTTAGATTTTGATACCTTGCCTTGGCATGCAGTTATTTTGCAGAATTGTTTCTCAAACACTCTTTCTCTTGTTTATGGGGTCACTGTGGGGATGTCTTGTGTTTTCATTTAAAATAGTTTCAAAAGCACAATCAAAACTTCATCTTTTGTTCATTAAAAGTGCACCATTTTTATACAACATTTTAGACATTTAAAGCCTGGATGGCAGAAAACTATAAAACTAAACCAGGACACACATTAAGAACACACATCAAGGCCTCTACCACCTGAAGCACATAACCAGAGTTCGCCCCATTTCCTCTCTCTGACGCACTCGGCTTAATCCCTGCCTCTGATACGTGATAATGTATACGCTTTGCTGCCCGTCGTGTTGTAGACGGCGTCGGATGGTGTATTCAAACTGTGTAAACGCACTGATCCTCAGTGTCCTTTGTGGTACTGACACATTTAATGTAGGTCGTTCTCCACTTGTGAGATGATCTGAGAGGTGAACCCGTCCTGTTTGGGTGCAGTGGCGAGTGTTTGGAAGCGGAGACGAAACAGGAAGCACTTAAGACTCTGTTACACTCTCCTGTTACACTTAACCTGCACAAGGACACACACTCTCTCCACAAAGGAGGCTAAACGTGTGAGGATGAGTTCGTTTGTAGCATGGTTTATTCATTTCCTGAATAATCCAAGTACGCCCCAACTCGGGTAACTCGAGGCAAATAAATTTACTGTGTAGCGTTTGTCAATTATTATGTTTTCTTATTTTTTTATGATAATGATGTTCAAACATTCAACAAGGATGTGAAATTAAGCACAAAGTAAAATGTTTTTCCTCAAATACTATGCAGTTCAAATTCACCTTCTTTTTTAAATCTGAAACAATTTCAAGTCCCCCCTGCTAAGTGCACACGTCCCCCCAGGTGTCCCCCCGAACCTCTGGGAAACACTGAATGAAGAGTTTATTTGCAAAAATAGATAACCCAATTAAAAAAAAAAAGGTGAGGTTTGTAATTTACTCTTTGTACAGATATATTTTCAACTGCACACTGTCTATTTTTTGTTTTTACTGCAAAGTAATTATACAAATATTTCTTGATTATTTCAATAGAAACCATTATTTAGAAAACATTTGAAATCATTTTTCTTTTTGAAATATGAACTCAATTGCTTTCACAGGTTAGATGGCACTGCAGGACTGTCTTACCTGTTTTACCCCAGAGAGCTACTTTTACAAGACGAAAAAGTAAGAGAGCTACTCCTGTTCACGGTCGCAAAAAAAGTGAGTTGTTGTAACAGCAACGGAAGCCTCAGACGGGATACAGTTTAGAGGCCTATAAAACATAAACCATCATCCATTTATACGTGCACAATGTTGAACACCGTAACTACACATTTACAATGGTAATGGGCATGTGATGGATTCAGTTTGGAACAATCAGCATAATAGTACGTAGATCCTTTACGGGATTACGCTACAGGTAACTCCCCAGACTGGAACAGCTTTTTGTTTCCTTCATCCCTCGGTTTCACTGGCCACACCTTTCTCACACCACACTTACTCTGGTTTTTGTTTTAAAGCCCATTCACTAAACCCATGCGGAGCTTCAGCACTTGCAATGCTAAAAATACACTTTCTGTTAGCATCAGGTTGCTACTTGCTGTGCTGCTAAAGGCCAAGGCGCTCCATTCCCCACTGTCGCCAGCAGAGGGGCTATACACCACTAATCCAAGCGTTCTCAGAGGAAGTGAAGGTCAGTACAGTAGCTTGTTTGTGGGGTTAATACAAACAAAGTAGCCATAATTCAAGATATGCTGAAATATGGCAGGAAACCATGAGCCCGGCAGGACAAAATATACATGTCGTGTTTGGCCTTTAAATCCGTTTGTAAAAGTGTTTTATGGCTACGGCCGGCTGCGAGGACAGACGGACAGATGGCAGCGGTCGGCACATAAAGAGTTTAAACACGGCTTCTGTCGGCAGCTCTGGCCTTGCCCTGGCTCGTCTCCGTCAGCGGCAGCAGCAGACACATGTGAGGGGTCAGAGGGCATCTCCATGACGATGACAAACTCAGGCTGTTTGTGCATGGTGGTGATGATGTGGCGTGAGGAGGGACTTGAAGCGGTGGTCACAACACCGTCAGCAAATTAACTATTCGGGAAAAGCACGTCAATAAAGCGTAATTAGTTACATCGGAAATGATTAGTGAGTAGGGGTTGGTTAAACTATTAAAAAGGATCGCAAAAAGAGATAAAGACGTCCAGCATGATCGCCAAAGAAGGGAAGTGATATTTCTGTTCTTTTGTGGTTTCATTTTATGGTCCATTCACATTTTGGGCTGGACTTGAACCTCAACCAAGACCGATCTATCTATCCGTTCATGCCGTTAATTTATTTTTTTGCATATTCCATATCAATATTAATAACACGCTCTTCACAGGATTCTTAGACTTAGGCTGAGACAAACTTTATTGATCCACAACAATGATACTGATTTGGCAACAGCCCCTTTCCACCACAATAGTCACAATTTGATACATTACCGTAAATGTGTTTAATGGGGATGATAAATGTCCTTCTAATCTGAAGTCGACCACGTCCCGTACAGTCCCAGAGGCATTACAGTGTGCTCGCTTCAAAATACGACTTGTCTGTTTGTCTTTTCAAATGTGAAAAATCTCAAATAGACAAAGCAATATCCAGCTGTTTTAGGAGCTGCGGGAGGTTCTGTTATCACTGTTGGCTAAGGGATTTTTTGACAGCAATAATGAAAGATTAAACAACATATTTATTTCCATATTTTAAAAAAAATAAGAAAATGTAACTGGAAAGCCACATTATGGAACACCAAATATTTAAATTTTAGACTATACTCAATAATGTAGACACATGATAATACGGCTCTGCTAATAATAAAGCATAAGAAGCCTACACCTAGACCCTACATTTATTTTTCCTTTCCCATTTAAATGTTTTTTGTTAAATGTATATTTCAAACAGATCCTTAGAACATCTAAAATACCGGTAAGTTACTTTGATTTAGATTTAAATAGTGTCGACATTTAAGTGTTTCTCCTTTCTAATTTAAAATTTAAACTAATTTAAACTCTAGATGTATCTAAGTGAATCCCTTTAGTCCAGGGTGTTTTTCATTTTGAAACTTACATGGAGCAGAGAGCCACAGACCACCCGACAATGAGAGGAATCATTCGCTGGGCCTCCACACCTTTAATAAGACTTGGAACATTAACATTAGGATGGTATAACATCAAAATGTGGGAATTTTTTATATAGTTTGGGCCAACTTAGCAGGAAGCCTGAAGGCCAACAAAAATGGGTCTGAGGGCCGCGGGTGGCCCCCGGGCCATAGTTTAAACATGCCTGCTTTAGTCAGTGTGTGTTGACTGAGAAGAGCTGGAGATGTCCACTGCCTTCTTCCTCTGCAGAACTATCACCGTCATGTTCAAACTTTTAGACCTGATTACTGCCCAGGACACGCTTTGGTCATTCCTTAACCCAAACATCTAAAAAACACACTTTTTGAGAAGCTAGAAGCAGACGAGAAGTTTGCCCATCATTTCACTTTAGTAACAGGGCTATTTGTGGCAAGTAGCAAATGTTTGAACAGTTAGTGCCTTGTTCCTCTGAGCAAACGTCTAATCCTCCCTTGCTGGAAAAACAAAAAATAATTGACTATTGAAGTGATGAGAATAGTTACATTAAACAACCTTTCAACAAGAACTATTGACCTGTGTTTGTAATGTGGATAACTGAGCCAAGGGATTGACTTAAACGCACTGATGCCTGTTGGGAAATTTTAATTTACATGCCAACATCAAAATAGTATCTAGTGTGTTTGACCAAGTTTAGAATGAACTTTCAGATAATTGAGGGCGATCAGAGTCAGCTGGCAGCATTACTTAGAGATCGTTCATTGAAATTCTTCACATTGGTTTCTGGTGAATCCACCGCTGCTGTTGAGGTTGTGACTATGAGCTTAGGACAGAAGAAATGTCGGTTATCTTACACACCATTAGTTAAAGGTGCTGGATCTGATTTTAACCATTTTTAAAGCAGAACAAATTCTTTTAATTCATTGAACTGTCTGCATCAGTGCAAAGTAATAATGCATTCCTGGCACCCTAATCATTCACTGCAAGTGGAGTTTATAAGTGCTTTTCACTTCTTTCAGAAGCCAGAACGAAGCGTTGCCATCACGGTAAAGCTTACAACTAGCAACGCTTTATAATGTACAGCGGCCTCAGTTTGACCCCAGCTGCATCTGGGGGGTAGGTCGGGTAGGTCTACTACAACTTTAAGAAATCACTGAAAATATTTCTCTTAAAACTATGACGTCAGACATGTGGGCATCACTTGAAAAGCACTGATCCAGCTTTTCCAGTCCAGATTCCAATAATTGTTTTTTTGGTATCTGAGTATTGGGCAATATTTCATTGAGATCCAGCATTTCTTTCTGGTTTGGATACAAAGTATAGTCAATGCCAGTATCTGTGTGTGAGGATTCTGGTCATCTAGTTTCCTGTGCTCTGGGCCGATGTCCCTGCTTGACAAAATGGTTTGCTGATGACGGCGGGTTCTTCTCCTCTCTTCTCCAGAACACGAGCTATCTCTCTGTAAGTCTTCTTTTGTTATGGACCTGTGAGTGAGTACAGAATTTACTTGTAAAATCACTTCTGAGACACGTCATAATTGCCAATGTTTGGACAACTTTAAGTTCAATTTTGTTTAATTCAGGAAAATTGATATTCAAAACTTGCTTATTCTGGTTTTAGTATCACAAAAGTCACAAGATAACATTGTCATTTTTGTTGCTTATTTAGCGTACAGTATGCGTATTCAAAGACATTTCAGCGTGTACATGAACTTTAATATCAAATTACGTCATTAAGAAAGACATTATAGGTGATTGTTCAGCTGTCCTCTCTTCTCTGTCCGCACCGCATTTCCCATGAGCCTTTGCTGCTGTCATCGGTGGCCACAGTACGACACCTGTGGCCCCTAATGATAGGGAGATCTGAGGGGACATGTGCGCTGCTATAACAACACACACGCCCCAGTACAAACACAGACGCACACACACAAAAGGGCACATTGTTGGCGTAAAGCTTTCTATGAAAATATAAGGAGGAAAAATCCAGACGGTCCATGAATGCATCGTAATATCGTTCTACACTGAGCCTCTGTGTCTGACTGTAATGTAATAAAACTAGCAGCTCCGGCCCACACTAAGACGCCTGTGCAGCAAAGCATTCTGGGTAGTCACCACAGTGTCCCAAGAGATGCAACATGAAACCACGGAAACGGCTTGGACGCTCTCTCTCTTTCTCTCCCTCGCTCTCTCACAAACCTGTATGAATAAACAGATGAGAGTCCATTAGTGTAATGTTGTTATGCAGCTGCCTGACCCATGACCTCGCCGTGGGGTGTGTTCAGAGGCAGAGGAGGAGGATTTAAGAACAGTCTAGAGATGTTTTAAAAGACGTATCACAAAAACAGTACTGTTGACAGTTATTTGACCTGCCTCAAAAGTACTAAACTGCTTTTGTTTTTATTTTATTCAAATGTCAATACCGACCACACTGTGTTTTTTGTGCTAAATTATCATCAGGAAAAGTAAGACAAACAGGAAAAATGCAAAAATAAGCTATTCTTAATGCCATACTGTGAAACATTCCAGCAAAGCAATACCATAGAAGACGAGCCGTTAGAGTAAATGGCCATATATTAAGTCCTTTCAATGACCAGTCTCCAGCAAGAGTCTAATGAAGTATGCATATTTGTATTTGGAACATTATACAGCTTTACAGCAAAAAAATACCTTGAAGAACATTAGTAATGCTCCACACTGCCACAAGCAAAGCAAAGCAATAACATTTCCACAGAAGGTGATGGAAAACGTTACATGGTGCACTTTTAATAATACTAGCTGCAACAGATTATATTCTGGATAGTGGTAACACTCAAACACACATCACATCAAATTTGGGACTAAACCTGGACTAGACCACAATTAAGCCAGGACTTAACGAAACAACTCTACGTCTCGACTAAACCGGACTCAAGCCTGGATCAAACCAAGTCACTTACACCAAAAGTGTATTAATAAGGATTCTGGCAAAGCTTTTGACTCTGTTAGCTGGCCTTATTTATTTAAAATAGATTAGTTAAGAATAAAAAAATATTGAAGCTCTTTAAGACATCAATAAAATGAATGGTCATTTGACAGATCCACTGACTTTGGAATGAGGGGTGAGGTAGGGTTGTGCTTAGTCACCCCTCTTATTTGCGTTGTATTTGGAAACATTGGCCCAATATATTTAACATTCAATTTAAATGGCAAACGGAATCCCCCAAATATTTAGGTGTGGTCCTCCATAAAGACTTGTCAATAATTCTAGAGGAAAAATATAACCCCCGATTTTCCTCAAAGACCTTGAAAAATTTAACCTTATTCCATATGTCATTCTTAGACAAAGGATTGAAACGATTAGAAGAAGTGTTTTGCCCAGATTCTCTATCTTCTCCAGACTCTGTCAATTTCCATCCTCAACCAGCTATTTGATGAGTGGAATAAAACACCATAACACCATGTCAAAGTGCCCATCATTCACAAGGGGAACGCTGAATGTTGGAGAACTTGCGGTTGCCAGGAGGTAGTTTCTGACTGTCCTGTTGCAAAAAATATGGGAACATACTCCTGGCAGCTGGAAAGAAGGCCATCACAAAAAAATGGATGACACAAATCGCGCCAACCATTAAGGACTGGACCAACATCGTAATCAGCATAAGCAACATGGGGTGGGGTGTGGGTGCGGGTGAGGTGGACGTGTGGGGGCGGAGCAATCTCTTATGGATTCAATCTAAAAATGGACAAATTGACAAACAATGAACTAATGGAACTCCTATTTTGGATTTAACAGTGCTTTAACCTTCTTTTCTTGGATGCAACCAATTCCTTTTTTTTTATACTTATTTTGTTTCCCTCTGGTCCATTTTTTCTTTGTTGTTTTATGTTCAATATAATAAAAAAATTAAAATGCCAATAAGATTTAGAATAACGCATCATAATGAACTGAAATGGGTGCACTTACGCGCGAAGTTATCATTGCTGTAGTTCTTTCTGTTGTAGAAAGAGGTGACTTCAGGAGGAGACTTCAGGAGTTGACTTCAGGAGGAGACTTCAGGAGGACACTTCAGGAGGAGACTTCAGGAGGACACTTCAGGGAGATTTCAGAGAGACTCAGGAGGAGACTTCAGGAGGGACACTTCAGGGGGAGACTTCAGGGGGAGACTTCAGGAGAACAATTCAGGAGGAGAATTCAGGAGAATTCAGGAGCAGCACTTCAGGAGGAGACTTAGAGGAGGATTCAGGTAGGAGACTTTGAGGAGCTTAGGACGGAGACTTCAGAAGAGACTTGGAGGAGACTTTAGGGAGATTAGGAGGAGACTTGAACTTCAGGGGAGTCAGAGGAGACTTCAGGAGGAGACTTCAGGAGCAACACTTTCAGGAGAGACTTAGAGGAGACTATCAGGGGGATAGAGGAGACTTTCAGAGGAGGACTTCAGGAGGAGACTTCAGGAGACTTCAGGGAGAGCACACTTCAGGAGGAGGACTTCAGAAGGAGACTTCAGGGGAGACTTTAGCGAGGACGACTTCAGGAGAGAATTCAGGAGACACTTCAGGAGGAGACTTCAGAAGAGGACTTCAGGAGGAGACTTCAGGAGGACACTCAGGAGACTTCAGGCAGACACCTTCGGGAGATGGAGGAGAACTTCAGGAGGAGACTTCAGGAGGACACTTCAGAAGAGGGGACTTCAGGGACACTTCAGTGAGGACACTTCAGGACACTTAGAGGAACTTCAGGGGAGACTTCGAGGAGACCACTTCAGGAGGGACACTTCAGAGGGACCACTTCAGAAGGAGACTTCAGGGAGACACTTCAGGAGGAGACTTCAAGGGGGGACACTTCAGTGAGGAATCACTTCAGCACGAGGATCGACTCTCAGAAGGAGACTTCAGGAGGAGACTTCGAGAGGACACTTCAGGGGTGAGACTAGCGAGACACTTCAGAGTCAGGAGACCTTCAGCGAGGACACTTCAGGAGGGGACACTTCAGGGGGAACTTCAGGGGGACACTTCAGGGGGACACTTCAGAGGAGGACTTCAGGGGACACTTCAGTGAGGAACTTCAGGAGAACTTAGTCCGAGGACACTTCAGGAGGAGAATCAGGAAGACATTCAGGAGGAGACTTCAGGAGACACTTCAGGGGAGACTTCAGGGACACTTCAGGAGGAACTTCAGGAGAACTTAGGAGAGGACTCAGGGAGCACTTCAGGGAGGAGACTTCAGGGGCACACTTCAGGAGGACAGACTTAGAGGGCACTTCAGGAGCACTTCAGGAGAGCGGAGGACACTCAGGGGATGACTTTCAGGAGCACACTTCAGGAGGACGATCTTCAGGAGGAGCACTTCAGGAGGAGACTTCAGAGGGGACACATTCAAGGGGGTCGGGGAAATTCAGGAGCCAGGACACTTCAGGAGGAGACTTCAGCATCAGGAGGCACTTCAGGAAGAACTTCTAGGAGGACCTTCGAGGGATGGAGCAATTCAGGAGACACTTCATGAGGAGACTTCAGAGGAGACATCTTCAGGGGAGATCGAATTTCAGGAGGACATTGCAGGGGAGAATTCAGCGAGCACACCTTCAGGAGGAGACTTCAGAAGCGAGCTTTCCAGGAGGGAGCAGGGGGAGACTTCAAGAGGATACTTCAGGAGGACACTTCAGGGGGACACTTCAGGAGGAGACTTCATGAGGAGACTTCAGGAGAATACTTCAGGAGGACACTTCAGGAGGAGACTTCAGGAGAATACTTCAGGAGGACACTTTCAGGAAGACACTTCAGGGGGATACTTCAGGAGGAGACTTCAGGGGGACACTTCAGGGGGAGCCTGAGGCAGGTGCAGGTAGTAGATAAAGAGGGACAGGTGTGAACAGGTGCGGGTCACATGACTCCTCCTCAGGGACAGTTTGAGGTTCATTTTCAGGTCAACTGAAAAAAATAAATTATAATTTCAGCTTCAAAACAAGAGAGACACCTGGGTGTTTGTTTATGTGTGCCGACTTAGCACATGGATGTTGAATTATTAAGTTCAAAGTCTACATCATCACTTGCTGACATGTGGGTGTAAACCTACAGACAGAGAGAGCACAACAAAATTTATTTTGGTACATAGGTTTTATTAAACACACCAGTTAAACATGAAATTGTATAAAGTTGTATGAAATTGTATGAACATTTCCATTCGTGTGATGTTTTATGTTATAAAATAATACAAATGTATGAATAAACTTTTCTTCACAAACTGCTTCTTGAGTTTTGTAAAACTCTCATTTATATTTACAATGGGTTTTATCCCTCCAAATATAGTCGTTATTAGAAAATAATATAAACCTATACTACGCACTTTGAAATCATGTTTACTCTAGACGTTCATCTTTTCACAGTTTAATTTTAAATATTAGACTTTTAAAACTGAGATATTAGGTGTCAACTACATTACAATACACTAATTGAACTAACACTTTGATTCATACAGTAACATAACCATTGGGGTTCAAACTGTTAGCTGGACCCCCATTGCATGGCACCATAGTCTTTACCATAAATAAACCATTACAACCACTTTCCATAATATTTACATTGCACGCTCCACATGCACTGTGGCATTATCCCCGGAGTCTATGCAGTAATTAATGTGAAAATTACAATCTTTTGGCTCTAACTTAGCATCCGACTGTGCCTATGTTGAGATGAGAACTAAAGTGCCATTTATATCTTTAGCTGCTATCTGTGACATCCATTACCTCATTCGTTTACACTGCTCACAGCGCATTTCTCTGCCTGACACCAGCCTAATTATTCGAGCCTCCACCTCCTCGGATGAAACAAAAAACAGGGACTATTTTGAGACCCGGGATGGATCCTGGAGTGGTGTGTTGTTGTCACCCCCATATCCGACATTTCCTCATGCGCGTTTGATACACGACTCGTTAAATAAGACGCAAATTAAAAGAGACAATGAGGAAAGTTGTGCCGGAGACAGTGTACTTGTTGGTATTGGTGTTACTGTATATTGTATAGCGTGTTGGATTGGCAGAAAGTCACAAGAAGTACATAATAACATAGGCAACTGACACTTAATATGTTTTATTTTATAAGTGAAACTAAGTCAGCAAAAACAAACATATCTATAGGTAGAGGTAGGAGATATATATAGAAATATGTATATGCTTTTGTTGTTTTGGAGATAAGCACAATTAGAATATCGAGTGTATCGTCTAGAATGAAAAATGATACTTGAACCTCAACCAAGACATTTACAGGCACAGTTCAGCACATTCCGGATGCTTTTTAACTTTCACGTCTGATAAAGCCTTCGGGCCCAAAAAATATTGTCTGATAATCGTTGTTGAGATATTCATTTTTGTCAATACTGCCCACCACTATCTGGTTATTCACTCACTCATCCTCTGTTATTGCAGCAATAGCACAATTCAAATGAAAATATGATATCGTTTGGATGTCCTCACTAAATCCTTCTAATCAGGCAGGAATCGTTTGCCTGAATCTCATGAATATTCTCTCAGCCTCAAGACGGGAAACATGAAGGGAACATGAGCAGCACGGTTTTTTCTTCCTGATTCCTTTGACGATATACTATTTTAGTCAAATCATCAGCAAATATCTTGAAGTGCATTTGACAGATTAGACTACTAATTTCCCTAAAATGTAGTGTTTATATTTAAAGGGGCTGTATCTGATTTTTACTGTTTTTAAGCGTGATACTTAATGCATCCTGAGCCTCCCAAATATTCACAGTGATGACTTCATAAGACCTTTTCACGAATCTCTGGGTTCCGTCCCGGGTAAAGCTAACAAACGCCTACTTCTCGGAGAATTAAACGCTTTATAATTATAGATGCAGAGAAAGCGCTGTGGTCTCATTTTCACCCGAATAGATGCTTGTACAATATATATGTTTCGGAGGGAAAAACTGATTTTCCTTTTATACATGCAAAGAAATTGGGAACTTGAGCTGTTTTTCATGTTTCGAGACAAAAAAATGTGGCTTATTTTCCCTAGTTTGACAATTCGGGTGATGTGTGACATGTTACTTCCTGGTGTGACATATACATACATACACACAACTGTTACCTAGGAACCATATTGTAAACAAGGCCAAAATCCATATCAATTACACAATAGTTATGATTTGACAAATAATAAAACCTGACATCACCTGTGTTTTGTTAAATTATTGTTTAAACTGCCAGAAAAGTGTGTCCATTGAGTCTAAAATGTCCCAGCTTTTTGCATGGAATGTTGCTTATTGATGACATCACAGAGGGATTCAGTTTTAGAACTCAGCTCTACTTCCTGTAATTTTCTACTTTTTTTTTTTAAACATTCATCACAAACTGCAAGTTGACCAATGTAAAACTATGATAAATATTTACCACAGGGACGAACCCATCAAGCAATGTAATAATTAGGAAATAAAATGTACTTGCCGTATGCACTTTAAATGACTTGATTTGTATAATCATAGACCTATTTCATTGATCCCTTTATTAACATACAAGGCAAATGTATAATATATTTTTTAATGAATTATTTAATAGCTAATTAGCAAGTTGCAACTATTGCTCAGAAGTTGTATGTACCTTGAAATGTATCCTCATGTATCCTGTGTTTATTTATTCTTAGAGAAGGTTTATATTTTACCATGTAGTTTTCCCAAGTTACTCCAATTTCCTGTTTCTCATTCCCACCCTTGCTGATATGACTTTTTTCCTGACTCATTTCTTTGCGTTCGCCTCAGATTTTGCAGGAATGTGTAAAATAAACTGGTGTAACCTGCGTCGATCTGCAGTGCCCTCTGTGCGTCCTGTCAGCAGCAGAGGTCCGCGTGTGGCTCTTGGCTTTAGGAGTGCGGATCGTGTTTCGGGACATTCCTCGCTCGTGTAAACATTTGTGCACCAGGAAAATAGCACCGCACAGTCGCATTCTTCATCACGGATTGTAAATAACCAGCAGGAATCAAACAAGAGTTCACACTTTGACGAGGTCGGTTTTTACGTACTCACAATGTACAGTAGCAAGAGGTGACGTGAAAGTCTGAAACGAGCACATCGCCAGAGGGTCGGGCCAAAATTGTGAGAGTATCTTTGCTGAAAAAGGCGATAGTGGCGCATAGTTAAAGTGTTTGCTCACCAAGCCAAAGGTCAGCAGTTGGATCCCAGCTCAGAGTGAACGGTTGTGTCCTTGGGAAAGACACGTCTCCCCTCATTTTTCTATACGTATGAATGAAGTATAGTGAAGTACAATCTCTTCAAAAAGACACAGAGGTGGAGGGCCTTTCTGTGCGGAGTTTGCACGAGTCGTCTCGTGTCTGGGTGGGTTTCCTCTGGGCTTTCCGGTTTCAAACCCAAAACGTCAGCCATAGGTAAAATCCTCCAACAAAGTCATAAACCAAGACAGGCACAAAATCTGGAGATGAGTCCCCGAGAACCGCTGCCCCTTTCACTAGCAAGGACCACACCCCCAGCTACGATGCAAAGTGTTTATTGACATACGAGAAACATAAACAACACGAATGTATAGAAATGAATGCCGTTTTGGGGCTTCTGGCGACGTTCTGAAGCCTCCCGGGCCTCAGTACCCCCATCTAGGAGATACATTTGAATAATTAGAATAATCCAAAGAGGGTGGGAGGGAGGGGCATGAAGTCACGAACACCGATGTGTGTGAACTGGATGCTTAAATAGTGTAGCTGCAGGAAGGGGCGTGAAAGGGGTGTGGTCCTGCTCCCGAACTTAAGATAACAGATTTATCTTCACGACAACCAAGGAAGGGTCAAATGCAGAAGACACATTTTCCTACAGTGACAATAAAGCGTACCTAAAATGTAGTCATTTCAATTGGGGTACAATTAAACAGTGATATTGATCGTTATTGTCTAAGCTTATAGAACACACGTTTCTCATCTGAGTGGTCCGACAATGTCCAATAGTCTCCAATGTCACAGAATTTATTGTATACAAACTTCCTGTTTGATGAAGGCATGGTCCTTTTTTGATGGTTTAATTTTAAAAAACTGTTTATGAAGATAAACTTGCGCTCCAAAGTTCGGGAGCAGGGCCACACCTCTGCCACACCGCTTCCTCTTCCTGTCCCTCTTCTATTTATGCCACCCACCCACTCCCTTCTTCTCTTTTATGGCTTCTCCCGCCCTCGCATCTTTTCCTTCTTTCTACTTTGGGGATTTAAGCTCGGAAGACCCCAACCAGCCTTTGCATATCAGCTCGTCTACAACGATCACCCTGTTCTGAGGTTGTGGTCGCTGTGAATCACTTTTTAATAACCGCTCCAGGTCCGTTTTGTGTTCTGCAGTTAATTGTGCGCAAAGCTGCCTTGACAAGTGAATGTTTCCATTGTGAGATAAATACAAACAAACAGAAACACTCATCTGCCTTTAATCCTGAACTGTGTGTGAAATCCTGACGACAGAGAGCCACTTCTCTGCTCTGTCATGCCCTGAAGTGAAGACATTAAATGGATGAGTTTGAATGAAAACCTCTCAGATGCAGAGCTAAGGGGAGATGGTTGTTTTGGACCAGAGCCATTTCCTGATACTGTCGTCAGCGGTCAATCTCAGTCCGAGCTAAACTGTGTAGATCTGACATCACCTGCTCACTCAGCACAAACGGAAGAGACTCGAGAGGAAGAGCTGGTGCAAACACATTCATGGGCTTTTGTCTGATGCAGAGCACATGCTTCACAAGCAGTTATTCTACAGGGATGAGACAATATTGTACAGTTTTAAAGTACCATGTGTGACTCCAGAAAATCCAATGAAATTAGTTTTAAAAGACTCCACAGTCTGTGAATCCCTGAGACCCCGATGAGGAGAGCGTTGCAGAAGTCTAGAGATGAAGGCGTGGATCATCTTTTAAGCATCTGCGAAAGAAAAGAGGGGCAACGTTTTAAGATTAGACATGAATGAATGCATGAGATGTTGGATGTGGGTTTCAAATGAAAGGTGTGAGCCGAATTTAAGTCCCAGATGTGTAACATTAGGATCATGATGCCGTGAAAACTATATTCTCACTGACACTCTCTTGAACCCTGCACTGTACAATCCTCTGTGGACAATCCTTGTGCTCATAACGCCATGTCAAAGTGCACAAGGAAATGCTAACTGCTAATGCTAACTGCTGGAGACACTGTGGAGGTCAGGAGGCCCACCATTATCATGGGTTTTGTGACTGCTCAGAAATATTGGACGAAGATCAACGAGGCACTCCAGACTGTTTTCAGATCTAAGAACTAAGGCCTCAGAACTCCTGCCATGATCACAGTGAATGAATACTTTTGGAGAATACTGTTGGTGGGGGGGAGAGGCAGTTATTATGACAGTTTATTCATATAAGCTCTTCCACCTTCAAGGCACTCAAAATGCTATACTACGCAGTGTGGGTGAAGTGCCTTGCCTAAGGACACAACGACATCTCCTCTAGAGCCCCACTGTGGCACCAGGTGTTCCTGTGCGGTTTCCCATCCAATTACTAACCAGGCCAGCTTAGCTTCAGAGAACCATCGAGATCTGGCATTGGCTGTTGTTGAATTGGTTGTTAAATTTTGTAAAATGACAAAAATACAAATGAAAATACAAAATAATAATATTATATACATTATTATTATTATTATTATTATTATTATTATTATTATTATTATTATTATCATTATATGTTATTATTATTATTATTATATATTATTATTAATATTATTATTATTATTATATATTATTATTATTATTATTATTATTATTATCATTATTATTATTATTATTATTATTATTATTATTATTATATATTATTATTATTATTATTATTATTATTATTATATATTATTATTATTATTATTATTATTATTATATATTATTATTATTATTATTATTATATATTATATATTATTATTATATATTATTATTATTATTATTATTATTATTATTATTATATATTATTATTATTATTATATTTTATTATTATTATTATTATTATTATTATTATTATTATTATTATCATTATTATTATTATAATTATTATTCTGATGTTGTGAGGGTATGATTCTGTCTTTTGTTAATAAGATAAGTGAAATGGTTAGAATGGTGTTGTGTTCTCACCAGGGTTCAGCGGATAATGAGACAAACTCTCACTGTGACGCTGTATTAAAGCCTCAGCAGGGATCTCCTCACACACAGCTCTGGTCCTGACCTGGATCTGCAAAGAAACAAACAGTGAACAGACAAGAGCGAGTGATAATAGAAAAACAAGAGTCAACGGTACAATAAAAGCATGTCTTCGGCAGTCAAATCAGATCAGTGATGGAATGTAAAGACATGAGTTGGAGCTTGTGAGCGTTAACTTCATTCCTTCACCGCGTGTGCGCTCAGATCATTCAGACAGGTTCAGGCCAAATGTGTCTCCAAAACACATTCACCGTTCCCAAAAGGAGGCATCGGCCACATCATGGCAGAGGTGTTTTTACTGTACACATTTACATATTCAAAACTATTCACGCTTTCCAATTCAAAGAACAAAGACCACAAAGTCACAAAGTCACAAATGCAAGCACAGAGGAATGATCAACTATTGTTTACGCATGCTTTTCCCTCAATATTTCAGCCCATTTATTTGTCAACAATAATTCAAAATTGCTTTATTTTTCCGAAGCACCTGTCTATCAACTGGCAATTATTGGCATCTATATCAAAATGTACTTTATATGAATCCAAAGCAAATACGTTACATTTAAAGATGCTGTAGATGAAGATATATACTTTCATTTAACATTCAGCCCTCCATGTGATTTATGACGTTATATTGACTAATTAAGCTCTGAACTTTAATAATAGTGACTCTCTCTCTCTCTCTCCCCTTCTCTCTCTTCCCCCCTCTTTGGCTCTCTCGCTCATCTCCCCTGTCTCTCCCCTCCCCTCTCTTCTCTCTCTCTCTCTCTCCCCTTCTCTCTCTTCCCCCTCTTCTACTCTCTCTTCCCTCTCTCGCTCTCTCCTTCTCTCTCTCCTCCCCCTCTCTCTCTCTCTCTCTCTCTCTCTCTCTTTCCCTTCTCTCTCTTCCCCCTCTCCTCCTCTCTGCCTCTCTCTTTCCCCTCTTCTCCTCTCTCTTCCCCTGTCTCTCTCCTCTCTCTGCTTCTCTTCTTCCTCTTCCCCCTCTCCTCTCTCTCTTCCCTTCTCTCCTCCCTTATCTCTCTTCCCCCCTCTTCTCTTCTCTCTTCCCCCCTCTCGTCTCTCTCTCTCTCTCCTCTCTTCTCTCCCTTCTCCACCTCTCTCTTCCCCTCTTCTGTCTCTTCTCTCTGTCTCTGTCTCTCTCTCTCGCTCTCCTTCTCTCTCTTCACCCCTCGCTCCTCTCTCTTCCCTCTCTGTCTCTGTCTCCTCTCTCTCTCCTCCCTCTCATCCTTCTCTCTCTTCCCCTCTCTGGCTTCTCTCTCTGTCTCTCTCTCTCTGTCTCTCTCTCTGTCCTCTCCCTCTCTCTCGTCTCTCTCTCTCTCTCTCTCTCTCTTACTTCTCTTATCTCTCTCTCTCTCCTCTCTCTCTCTCCTTCTCTCTCGTCCCTCTCTCAGACTCTCTCTCTCTCTCCCTCCTCTCTCCCCCCCCTCTCTCTCCCCCCCTCTCTCCAGAGGATGTATGGTGTAAGTCTCCATCACTTTTGCTTTTGGCTGAAGTGGGGGCTCTTGTTGAGTGATGCTGCTGCACTGAGCTGGACTCACACTGGGCTGATCTCAGACCAGCCGGGCCAAGAGGAGAGGGAAAAGGTTATCTGCATTTGTCATGTCAACACAAGTTTCTCTACTTTTATTTGTTCTGAAATCTAACCTCACCTCAGAGAGAGAGGAGCACAAACTCAAGGATCGTTTTGTGTTTCTCCATGATGATTCACCGCGATTAACAATTTTTAAAAAAATACAAAATACTATGCTTTTTAATGGGAAAACATCATTAAAATATTCCATACAACAGAAGCCCATGAACACACATACAAAACAAACAAAACAAAAATCTTAAACTGGCCTATTTTGATGAATTTATTATTACGAACAATTAAAAATATTTAGATGTAAATTTGTTCTCTATAAATTGCGAGTTAAAGCTCTGAACAGTCTGGGGCCAGAAGGTAACACTGAAGCCTCTGCCGCCTCCACTCAGTCAGATCTTCTCCAAATCTTCTCCAAACATTGAACAGTGAATTATGAAATCAGTCGTGTTCTTGGGTGGTCGTGGTTCCAACTCCCAAGGTTATTTGTTTTATTTTACGGATGAAAATGAGAGTGAATCGAAGTCGAATCCTTTAAAAACGCCGTCTTAGGAAAAACCTCCATGCCACACAGCAGAGCAGACTTCTGGCTCCGCTCCTTTTAGCATCACATCACAAACCGAACCACTTTTAACAGTATACATTACACGGGTCGCTTCAGTCTGTTTACATGTAACACATATAGACTCTATGTACTTAAGCGTTAGCATATGCGGCTAATGCTCAGGCTAAGTCAAAAATATGATTAGAACCATCAAAATCTGTGTTCTCACTCGTTTTTTTTGTTTTTTTTTAATGACTCGCATGTCTTGCAAACGCGAATGTTAATGAAGTGGCTAATTCAGACCAGCCTCTTTTTCAAATGTTACACAATTACGGCAGATTAGGCTGCAATGGCTTCCACATGGTTCGCAAAAAGTTGGCCCTACCACCGAGAGCTTGTGTGTGTTCAACCGCCTTTCTCCGCTATATTGAATCGGACAAGGGTTAGAGAGGAGGCCGAGGTAAAGAGGTGAAGTTAGAGGGAACACAACACATTTTTACAGGGAGCGCATGGGAATAGGGCTTTGGTTAAAATGCGTCGGATTCAAGGTTTGTGAATTTGGCCGTAGCTGCGGGTGAGATAATGCACTGTTTGTTGGTCTTGTATCAAATTGTTGCAGGAGAATTGTAGTGGAATAATCCAGATGTGGAATTTTCACAACAATGAGAAATGTGATTCAGATTGAGCAAAAGAGAGAGAGAGAGAGAGAAAGGGAGAGTTCAGGTGTGGCCCAGAAAAAAGGGAGATTTATGTGACAACTCCCAACACACTGGAATAGCAGTAACTTAATACAAAATGTGATGGATAAAATGATAAACTTGAGTTACTTTGTGTCAGGTCAAGTTGGAATTTATTTCAAATAGGACAACATTTCCCCCAAATTATGCAATCTAAATGTGCTTTTGTGTCTCAAAAGTATTTGGAAAATGAAACACGCAGGCAAAAACCAAAGACTGACGATGAAGTCGGACCAGAATGTTTCATCAAATCCATTAAAAATGTTCAAAGTGGCATCTAAAGAAGTACATTTAAAGACGTAGAGTTCAGTTGCAGGACACACCTGGATATCTGAGTATTTGGAGCTTAGAGTAGAGCTGCTGCTCCAATGCATTCACTTTAATGTTCACTGATACATAAACATTATTACATTACATTATCAGGAATCATCTGGATTTCAGGAATGTGCTAAAATGTGCCTGATTTGAAGTGTCGCACAAAACGTGAATGGATCGTAAAATGTACCACAAAAGTGTGTGCAAAGTGCAAAGTGATGTTTGGGAGATTACGCAAGATGTTTTGGTTAATTTTATTTTTAATTCATTTTTGCTGTCATTTTTAGCTGTTAGTTTCATGATGAACAAATAGTTTGAAGAATAGTTCAAGTAATGAAGGGGTCAGGGTTAGGAGTTAGGGTTTGGATATTAATTAAGTAGCTATTAATCCTGAATCATTCATGATAAGGGATTTGTTCATTATGAATTAAGTCTTTGTGCATGCTTTATTAATGCTATTAAAAGTGTGGTTATGGTGAAGTTTTACTGATAAAATGCTCTAATTTAAACATTTTTCCAGAACAACAATTGAAATAGTATACATTTCTCCATAGATCACTTCTAATGCAATGATAAGTTTGTTATATTATAGTTTCGCTTAATATATTTTAATTTTGAGCAGTAAATTGAGTATTACCCCTAAATAGTTTCAATAGCACCTATGAAGCCTTAGAAAAATAAAAAATAATACATTCTTTGCCAATTACTGACCTAAAATATATATTCTTATCAACAGAGGGTTAACCATTTATTTACAGAAGTTTTGATCATATTTAAATTTGGCATTATTTTTAGAGAAAGGTACAACAAATCTGAGCTTATGAGTGTCTTGTGGTGAGTGATCGATGACCGACTCGGCAAACGGCAGGCGCGCGCTCTCCGTCAATCCATCAAACGGCGACAGCAACAACCAATCACACGGCAGGGATCGCACTCAAGCCCCAATCTCAAGCCCCGCCCTCTCCACGGTCCGCTCTCCTAACATGAACTCACGTGGTTTTCACTGTCCGCTTTCCCACAACAAACAAACACACATTTTCTTGGTCATTTTCCTCGTGTTTTCCCCCGCACGTTCCCAGGCTGTCACTGTTTGGAGTAGGAATAACATGCACTCAAACCAAAACCACAAGCGTAAAACAATAGCACCTACAGGAGCCCGTTTGGTCAAATCTGGTTAAAATCTCTGTCTTCTCTTCTCTTGACGAGCGTCTCTCGTCTCGTCTCCGGTGGCGATGTGCGGTTCACCTCAAACGATTGTGTTGCAAAAGTGAATCTTGGTCCTAAACAAAAATGTTGGTCCTATTTATGGAGAGTGAAACCACAGACAAAAGAGACAAGGGTTATTTTTACATGTACACTGCATATAGTATTTTTATACATACAGTTATATTTCATGTCTATGTTTAGAGAAGCGAGCCATGTCGTGTGAGGCAATGCAACGGCACCAAACCTGTCAAACCAAGTCATTTTCCCCAATCGTGAGAGAAACAGTTCAGGATGAGGAGCTCAAAGTAGAGCTGCTGATTGAGATATTGTATTCCTTTCACTTGTAGCAGAAGAGAAGGTGCACTGCGGTGTGCCTGGGAACACTGGAGCGCTTTGAGAGATGGAATGGTATTTGTTTTTGTACGTAAATGATACCTGGTTTACTCCAAGGTACCCAAACAATACTTTTTAGTTACTAGTTGCTGTGTTCATACATTTTTAAGAAGCAAACTATTCTTACTGTTCACGAGCAGAGGAATGACCAAGTCCTTGTTTTGAAAGTCTCAAGTCTTTGGCCTCAAGTAAAGAATCAAGTCCAAGTCAAATCCCAAGTCAAAGGCCAACAAAGCTCGCATTTTTGTCATTTATATGATTTTTGCAAATGGTCCTTCTTTTAAAAGGTCCTGGTAACAAATAGAGGAGTAGTGAGGGACATGTATTTTCTGAATAATTAAACACGGAACAACAATAAAGAAATTACTGTTGTAGAAACACATTTTTGAATGGAGGAACATCAAGTCAGTGACCTTCAAGTCCAAGTCGAGTCCAGAGTTGTCCCTTGAATCAAGTCTCAAGTCATCAAAGTAGTGAAGTCTGAATTTTCGGTCACAACTTGAAAGTCTCTGTTTTTAAGTTAGAAAAACACTATTTAACCTGGCAAAACGACATGTTGTATAGTGCTGTATCAGGACCTAGAGGCATCCAAACCTGGTACTGAAAGAAACATTTGTGTTTGTACCAGGTTTCCACC